>JBBBDQ010000662.1:8185000-8240000 GCA_037127315.1 Ascarosepion bandense
TAGGTCCATACCTATCATCAAAACATAACATGAAAAACAAAATCAGAAAATATTCTAAACCAGCCAAAATCAAAACACCAAAATTCATTAACTTTTCTTTTACTAATACCCGGGGCATTCGTACTAACTTTCCTAGTTTAGAAGCTTTCCTCCACAAAAATCCCCGCACATCCTAGCTCTGTGAGACTAACCTCAACTCATCAATTCCCTCGTCTGACTTCTTCATCCATGGTTATCTCCCCCTTTTAAGGAAGGTTTCCACTGTCCACATGCATGGGCTGGGGGTCTACGTTAGTGAACACCTCCCTATAGCTAGGGTGACCTCATTCGAATCTCCTGACCACTAATATGTATGTCTCCGTCTGTCTCTCCTCAGTTCGGTTAGTTACCTTTCTTTCTTTACTGTTCTCCATCCTCTCCTGAGTGCTCCCTTCTAGATAGCATTGCTGACAACATAGATAAGGCTATTTCATACCACCCATTCGCTCACATATTTGTATTCGGAGATCTTAACGCCCATCACTCTGAGTGACTTAAACACTCTATTACTGATCCAGCGGGCATCCACGACATGAAATTTGCTATTTCCAAATCCCTGACGCAAGTGGTGGACTTCCCCACTCGCTTTCCAAGCACTCCCTCTGGACACTCCTCGATGATAGATATATGTTTTACCTCTGCACCTGACGCCTGTCAAGTCTCGCAGCTTTGCCATCTCGGCAACTCCAACCATGCTGTTGTCTCTCTCAATATTTCCTTCCATTCTCACTCCCCCAAGGAGCCTCCTATCTATAGGACCTTGTACTGCTACCAAAAACCTGACTGGGATGCCTTTCGCGATTTCCTCTACGACGTCCCTTGAGGCAAAGTGTTCGATCTCCAAGTTGATGACTGTGCCTCTGAGGTTTCATCATGGGTGAAAGCTGGCATTGATACCTTCATAACCACCAGAAAGTATTATCTAAAACTTCATTCCTCTCCGTGGTTCTCTCCTGCCTGTTCGGCCGCCATTGCCCACAAGAAACATTACTTCCGACTATTTCGGAGACAGTCATCTGATCACAATAGGCGCCTATTCACGTCAGCTCGTAATGAGTGCAAGAGAATCCTGAATGACGCCAAAGAATGCGACTACGCATAGCTGACCGCAAGTTCGATTCCAAGGACTATTGGCGGTTATGCAAACGGGTGCTGAACAATAGCAAATCCTCAATACCTCCTTTAATCAATGAATTTGAGGTTCTCACGTCATCTGCGGACAAAGTTGAGTGCTTTGCTCTCAGATTCTCATCCATCTCCACATTTGACTTATCTGGAGTACCCTCACCCGAATTCCCTAATAGAACTGAGGCCAAAATGTACGACGTATATATTACCCCGACAGTAGTATCCCGAGTAATTTCAAAACTTGACCCCCATAAGGCGAGCGGTGGTGATGAAATCCCGGTGATAGTCTTTAAGTGGTGTGCTCCTGAACTCTCCTCTGTCCTCTTTAAACTGTGTAACTACTGCCTTTCTGCTTCCTGTTTTCCTGCATGCTGGAAGTTCTCTTCAGTCGTCCCTGTATTTAAGAACTGTGGTGAACCCTCGGACCCATCCGACTATCGCCCTATCAGTCTTCTACCAATTTTCGGGAAAGTATTCGAGGCCATAATTAATGCTGAAATATTTCAACATCTTAATGCCCACAAACTCTACTCTGACAGGCAGTATGGTCCACGGCGGACATGCTAACAAACGTTACGGAGTACATGCTCTAGGCCCTTGGTGAGTCAGGCAAGGCTCGTGCTGTTGCTCTGGACATCGCCAAGGCTTTTGACAGGGTTTGGCACTCTGGCCTTCTATGCAAGCTACGGGGTTACGGTATTACCTGGACGCTTGCTTGAACTAATCTAATCTTTTTTAAATAACAGCAAAATGAAGGTCGTTTTGAATGGGCATGACTCTTCATCCTACAACACAAATGCTGGTGTCCCACAGGGCTCTATCCTGAGCCTGACGCTCTTCCTTATTTTCATCAATGACCTCCCAGATGAGATCAAGTGCCAAGTAGGCATCTAAGCAGATGACACCACAATTTACTCCCGCATCAGTAAGTAACCCGTCGTGGCGGACAAACATAATCTCGCTGCTGACCTTGAACGGGATCTACACTCTGTGGTGAATTGGAGCAAGAAGTGGCTTGTCAATTTCAATGCGTCTAAGACCAAGCTGTTGTCTGTCAATGATCACAGGCAACCTCTCCTGCCTCCCATAAGCATGGACCAAGCGATTCTCCCTGAGAGCAATACAGTGCACCTCCTCGGCCTTACCCTCTCTTCCGATAGCAAATGAAACCACTACGTCGAGTCCATAGCTAAATCCACTGCTAATAAGGATGGGTCACTGTGTCGGGCCAGGATGTTTTTTCAGTCTGAATCCATCCTACATATATACAAATCAAATATTCGTCCGTGCATGGAGTACTGCTGCCATATATGGTCAGGCGCCCCTGCCGTTCATCTTAGTGTTCTCAACAGGCTCTAAAGGAGAATCAGTAATTTGATATGTACTGACTTGGCGGCTCGACTACAGCCACTTTCCCACCGACGAAATGTGGCCTTCCTTTGTCTGTTCTATAAATACTTTCATGGCTTCTGCTCGAACGAACTTAAGTCACTGGTGCCTCCTCAACAGGTGTTTACTCGTGCAACCTGATTGGCAACTGAGTCCCATCCATTCACAGTTAGGTTAGCCAAATGCAGACGACAATTCTACTCCTGCAGCTTCTTCTCTAGCATTTCCCGCCTGTGAAAACGCTCCCATATTCCTGCTTTCCTGACGGCTACTACCACCAGGAATTTAAATGCAATGTAAATACTCGTCTATAAACCACTTGACGCTAGTTCTTTCCCCACCCCGTATATCCTTTCCTTACTCTACACATTTGAAACTGTCATCACACCTGCATTCTCATCGTTCTATTGCTCCTTTCTAACTGGTTCGTCTTCCTCTTCACTCTCTTCTAATTAATATTTTTACTTATGTAGTCCCCTGCACATCAGTGGTATTACCGCCTTGGTCGGGGTGATAGATTTTTAAAAAAATCCCGTCCATGAAACTATTGATATCATTATCCTTGATGTATACAATCCTACTACTCTTCCAACAGTCAATATTAAACCCACTATTTAAAAAAAATATTATTAGCATGCACCACACAAATGCACTTTCATGAACCACTAGAGAATATTTATACTCAAATAGATGGTATTGCGACGGGATCTCCTTTAGGTCCTCTCTTTCTAATTATTATATGGGACATTTAGAAAATAAAATTCTTAATGCCACTAATAAACGCCTATATATGTAAGATACATAGATGGCATTTTTATTTAACTAAGAATATTGATGAAATTACTCAACTTAAAAACAAATTTGAAAGTCACTCTTTCCTCAAATTTACATTAAAACTTAATATTAATAATAAAATTCTATTACTTGATGTAATTATTGAATCTAGCAGACATAGATTTTTATTTCGTTATAAAGGAAACCGACTAGCATAAACTCATGTGTTCTGAATTATAATAGTGAATGTACAAAAATACTCGCACATACACACAGTAAAATGAACCTTCAGACATTGGAGGCCATCTACAATAAATCTAATCAACCCACACTTGATAAAATCACATTTCAATCTGGTCACAACACATTGCATTGCATTTAGGCATATGGTTCTCTTAACATTCCGGTCTCTCACGCAGTGTGACGTCATAGATCTGCATTAAAAATTTACGAACTGCGTCTGCTGTTCGGTGGTTATTATCGTCGCATAGCATTGTTTTATGTCAACACAAGAAATTATCATCTTTGATCGAGGATGTCTTTATGTTAGCGTCCCAGTAACATCTCTGAAGAATGCTAATGGGTGCCGAAAGTTTAGAACCAGCATAATTAAAAAATAGGTTTTGGACAATTTTTGTCCTTATTTTCATCTGAAATTAAAGCCAAAATACAATGCTTAGAAAGGCTCATGATTAGACATATATATATATATATATATATATATATATATATATATATATATATGTGTGTGTGTGTGTGTGTGTGTGTGTGTGTTAATATAATGAATTAATATATATATATATATATATGTATAATTCAACAACATCATGGCGCGACGAAAACAGGTGACTGCAAATGAAAGAAAAGGAAAATACATTTCAAGAACTACAAACTCGGTACTCGTATTAATTTCAGTGTTTAAGTAGAAATATTTGAAATATAGACTTGGAGTAGAATTCAGAAAGAAATAGAAACCCAATACTAAACAGGAAACAAGGGATAAACATCTTCTCCTGGTCATAAGATCGAGATTATGTGTGAAACAAAAATAATATATATATATATATATTGAGTATTTGGGCAACAATCTCTCTTTCGTGCAAGTTTCATTAAAATTGACATACAAGTTATTATGATTAAGTTTTTATCTAATTTATCGTGTGTTCCTATATTTTTTGGGAAAATTTTTATATAATTTTAGTTCTGAAAAGATACAAAGTCATAAGTCTATAAATACTTCCACGGCTTCTGCTCCGATGAACTTAGATCACTAGTGCCCCCTAAATACGAATTTGAACGAGATACTAGATTAGCAGCTACATCCCACCCTTTTACAGTGAAACCGATAAAATGCAGCCGTAACTTCTACTCCAACAGTTTCTTTCCTCGCACTTCCCGACTGTGGAATTCTCTTCCAAATGATTGCTTCCCCGACGGCTACAATCTCCAGGAGTTTAAATGTAAGGTCAATAGACACCTCCTAACACACTAACCTGCTCCCATTCTATCAAACACTCTTCCCATCTGCCCAACCCTCATCCTCGCTATCCTTACTCACCTTCCTCCTGACATTACCTATGTCTAACCACTCCTTCTCTTTACCTTCCCCTATGTAGCCCCATGCGCAATAGTGGCAGTGGAATGCCTTGCTTGGGGTGAGATGATTAAAAAAAAAAAGAACACATGAAAAACTATATATAAAAATGATGAAAATACCCTGTCAATTTTAATGAAACCATATATGTATATGTGTGTGCGTGTTTGTGTTTGTGTATGTGTGTGTGTGTCCGTGTGTGAGTGTCCGGGTGTTTATGTGTTAGTCGGCTACTTACTTTCTTCCGGGTACACCTCTGTTAAAACAGCTAAGCAATTTCTGTTGAAGAAATATTTGTGATTGTTCAAAACTCACCGAGCCTGTCTATGGCATACATTGAAACTAGAGTGAGTGAAAATTAGCTACATTTTCTGGGAGAGCGCATTTGGTGGGATAAGCAGTTTGAACAAGGCAAATGCATTCAAACCCTCAGTCACGATAAATTGATTCTAGGTGCTAGTATATGTATATGTAGGTGTAGTTAAGTAAATATCTTCGAATATTTTATCTTAAATGCAAAGAAGCAAGCCTATACATTTACGCTGTACACTGTCCACAGTTTCTTTTCATACGGAAGTATGTCTTCAAGTAAATGTATAAAGGTTGTTTGTATATGACTCCAGTAATATCAGTCAGATTTCATAAGTATCATTATCGTTACTTTCGGGTTCGGGAAGTAGACCCACTGGATGGCCAGAGCTGCTGTATCGTGACATCTTTAAACGAGACATGAATGCTGTGGGATTCAACACGGAATCATGGGAGACAGTCAATCGGTCCAAGTGGAGAGAAACATTGGCTAAACAACTCAAATCAGGGAACAAGCAACTGACACAAGTCACCATGCAGAGGCGGGTTCGCGGAAAGCGAATTGACACATCCGACAGATTAGAAACAGAATACAAATGAAGCCTCTGCAACAGGGACTTTCACTCCCGCGTCGACTTCTGCAGTCACAAACGCCGATGCTCTAGCCAAACAGACAACTAGCCTGCTACACATTTTCAACCCTGACCGAATGAATCCTACAGCTTTTCGGTAGTGCATTTCCTTTCTAGCGTTATATTAGTGTTTCCGATATTTTAAAGAGTTCAAAATAATTTTAATTCATTATTTTATACTGTATGAATTAAGAAATAATTTAAGAAAATAAATGAAATATATATCATATTGTCCCAAATTGTTTAAACCATATAACGTGGTTACCTTCTGTTTTTCTACAAATATTTTCATGGCAATTTTCCGAAGAGCTTTTTTTTACATAGTAACACGACTACATAAATTTAAGCGTGCGACTAGATTGGCAACTAGGTTTCACCATCTTACTGTTGAAGTAACGAAATGCAACCGCCACTTTTTTTCTAATTATTTCTTTTCTCGCACTTCTCACTTCTATCCGAATACTTTTCTCCCCGGCTACCTACAATGTTTCAAAATCTAAATGCACCTTCAATCTTCATCTGATGTGTTTGTAAACACTCTTCTTTTGTTGTCCTTTCCTCACTTCTCCTCTTCTCGTTCTCTTTCAAGAAATCGCAGAGCCGAGTTCGAATTCCAGTTGAATACGCGCTAATACCTTTGGGAATAGTTTGAATCCGCCACTTCACCTCTCAGCTATGGGATGGATAGCAGGATAGATAGGGTTAAAAAATGAAATAACTGAAAGTTCAAAATAAGGGAGTAGTCGGTCAAGAGTTTTAAACACTTTTACCCGAGATTTTACGATCCTAACATATATTTTCTGATGTGTTTGCATAACTTGGAACATTTCATTTAGTAAACTTTCTCGTTTCAGAGATAATATTATGGCTAACTTCACTTCTTAGCACTATCTACATACATAACCACCGCTGTAGGGTCTTGCCTTTTTTTAATATGCTCAATGTTTACGTTGTTACAAAATAATGACTGATTTCAGAAACATAACTTTATTCTTGAGAACTTAAGTGTAAAATTGTTAAATCTATTGAAGATACGAGCCTTGAGCAGCTATAAATTTTTGCTATCGACCGACGAGATTATTCCTTCCGCGTTCATAAAATTTTATTGGCTGTGTTGCAACGATAGAAAGCTGATTCTATCTAAATTTGACCATTTGAAAATGTTCTTAAAGTGCTTAAAAATCATAAGCCTGGTTCATGTTAATTGGAGTGAGGAACGATTTTCTGTGATGGTTAATAGATAGCATCTTCATTTTGGGTGCATTAAAATTAACGAGCCATTTCTTACCCCAGTCCACCACAGATTAGAGTTCCTTTTCAAGCTCGGCAGCGAGGTTTGCTTTGTCAGCCTCGGAAGATTTTCAATCGAGACGAGAATAAACCGTAGTGTCGTCAGCATATATGCCCACTTGGCATCTTATTACATCTGAGAGATCGTTAATATAGATACGGAAAAGCGTAGGAGCCGGAATAGAGCCTTGAGGGACACCTGCATTCGTGTGATAGTATGGGAGGCTTGTCCGTTTAATACTATCTTCATTGCTCGATTTGAAAGGAATGATTGCATTAAGTCAAACAATTTTCGTGCCATAGCCCTGCAGCTTGCATAGAAGGTCAGCATGCCTAACTCAACCGTTCGAGCTTTGCCGTTCTTGTCAAGGGCGTGGTGGATATACTCAGTGATAGTCGTGAGCGTATCAGCAGTAGACCTGGTGAAGCGGAATCTTTATTGTTTGTCAGAGAAGAGTCTGTGGATTGAGAGATGTTGCACCAGCTCGGCGTTGATGATGGTTTCTAACACTTTGCCAAAAATCGGCAGGAGGCTGACAGAGCGATAATTAGCGGAGTCAGAGGGTTCTCCAGAATTTTTGTATATAGGAACAGCGGATGAGGATTTCCAGCAAGCAGGAAAGCAAAAAGCAGAGAGGCAGTAGTTATATAGTTTAGAAAGAACAGAGTTTAGGAGCACATTTCTTTAGGACAATGATTGGTATTCCGTCGCCACCACTCGCGTGATGGGGGTCAAGCTTAGAAATTATTTTTGAGACCACCGAGAGAGTAATTAATATGTCAGTCAGTTGGGCCTAGGTTCGGAGAGGGACGTCGAGTAATAATACTCCAGACGAGTCCAGTGTCGAGTTAGCGGAGAATCTGCGAGCGAAACACTTGGCCTTGTCTGTTGAAGAGGCGAGGACCTCAAATTCATTGATTAGAGATGGGATTAAGGGCTTACTGCTGTTCAGCCCGCTTTTAAAGAGCCTCCAGTAGTCTTTGGAGCCGAACTTACGGGATGCTATGCGCCGCTTCATTCTGTTATGGTTCGGCGCGTGACACCGGTAAAGCCGAAAGAAATGATTTCGTTGAGCAATGGCAGTTGAGCAGGCAGGGGAGAACCAGGGGGATCAGTGGGATTTACGTCTCAATTTAAGTCTCAAAACATTGATGCCAGCCTTAACCCAAGAGAAGACCTCAGCAGTACAGTTTTCAGCACGATGCTAAATACTTTGTTCCAAGGGACGTCACTCAGGAAATCACAGAACGAGTCACAATTGGCTCTTTGGTAGCAGTTGGATATTCTGCTGGTCAGAGGCTCTTGGGTGGAGTGGAGACGGAAGGAGATACTGACGGAAACTACCGCATGGTCAGAGTTTCTGATAGGGCAGAGTTGCTTGACATTGCAAGAGTCGGGGTCTAGGTAAAACAAAGGAGGTTTAGTAGTGAGTCGTGTCCATTAGGATTATTACAGAAACACGTGAGGAACTCCACCACCTGCGTAAGTGACTGGGTGATTGAAAAATTCATGGTGTTTACACCAGCAAGATCTGTGACGGAGTTCTTCAGCCACTCAATATGATGGGCGTTAAAGTCGCCAAACACAAATATATGGGCAAAAGGATGGGAGGAAATGGCCTTGTCGATATTGTTGGAGATGCTGTCAAGTACGGAGCAGTCGGAAGGTGAAAGGGATCGGTAGAGAAAGAAGAGATAGCTAACTGAGCTTAGAAGGGAGACACGGAAACACATATAAGAATGATCTAGGGGTTCGAGAGAGATCATCCTAGCTAGTGGATGGCATTCATTGACGTAAACACCAAGCCCATGCATGTGGTCATTGGAATCTTTTCTGAAGAGAGGAAGATAGCCAGGAATAGAGAAGTCAAATGGAGGAAATTGAGGGGTTGAGATTAGTTTCACAAAGAGCTAGGATTTCAGGGGAGTTTGATGGACGAAAAATACAAAGTTGGTTAGGATAGCCAGGATGTTAATTAAGGAAATGTTAAGGGGTTTAGGTGATTTTAATTTGCCTGGTTTAGCTTTTTTGCGGAGATATGAATGTTTATGTTTAATGTTGTTGTTGGAGAGAAACCTCGAGTAGAGGAAGCAAACGGTCATTAGCTGCGACATGCACTGGAAGGGAACTGGCGCGGGCTGCAGCAAAGTGTGGCCTTGTGGTTTCTCACCGAAAGCGCCTGTAGGGACACCTATCCATGCGCGTCATGGCACTGCAAGAACCCCGATATTATGCAACTGTTGATCAGAGAGTCCGCTCTTCACGTTACGCAAGAGGTAGGGCTTCTAACTACCAGTCGGAAGCAGAAACCAGAAAACTGCCAACCCGTTACCCCCACAATGAAGAGACGTTGCCACCGACCACACCCATAGCAGGAAAATCGCAGAAGCACCAGTACTGAGGTCTGAGGAGAGAAAAGAGCCGGAAAACACTTCCTAAACAGGGAACAAGAGATGAGTCTCTACACCTGTTCAATAGATGTGGGAGAAGTGTGAACCGGGCGATAGAAATGTCTATCTATTCCAATTAATAATATATATATGAAAAATAAGTTTTAACTTAGTCCAAACTACCTGCAACAAAAATTTCCGACAAGTTAATAATAATTACCAAACTAGTAAAAAGTTCGATTGAGCAAAACAAAGCAAATATTCAGAGAAATGCAAACAAATGACGACTTACATAGAAAAGATTCAACAACTCTGAATAGAGTCTAGCCCCCTGGGCATGAGAGAAAAAGTGGCTAGTTTTAAAAAGGTGAAGGGGAATAGTAAAATAATTTTCAACACACAGCCCACACAATTGGGACAGCTAGTTAGGTAAAAAATGCTTTGCGATAATTAGACAGTTTTAACTTTTTAGCAGATATCAATAATCGGACAGGACGGAGGAATCAGATATCTTACTACCGCTTACCCTAACTAAATGAGTGAGCTACTAGCAAAATTTGTAGTGGATAACACCAACTGCAGAACCCCAGTCACCATAATCTGTAGCTGATGAAACTTTTGCTTTAGGAAATGTTTGTGGGACTCATCACGATTAAGCCATTGACCTGATTATTTACGGCTATCATAAATGATTCAATGTTTATCACAAGTCAATATTCACTTAAGAAAAAGATCATTAATGTTAGACAGAATGAGCATTGAGCACGCTTCAAAACGCCCTAAGTTTTGGATTTTCATTGAGATCATGTGGAACCCATTTATCGAGCTTTTTCACTTTGACAAAACTCTGTAAATGGAGTGTGACTGTCGTAATGCTGACATCAACCACCAGAGACAATCATTTAACACTTCCACGTTGGTTTTGCTCAAAAACCCCTCGCATTTATTCCATGTAAAGATTACATGAGTGTCCTCGACATTCTCCTTTGTCAAGGCTCTCACAGAAAGTATGGAATTCCTGGAACCACTTTCGTACTATCCGATCACTTGTGTGGTCCGATGCTCGGCCGCCTGGTCGTTGATGACTTCGATTCAGTAGCTGGTCTTCAAGCCGACTATTACAACGGTGTTCTTCCCCGTCCACGCCGAGAATTTTGATCTCAAGGAACTTGGCTAAAATCTTACTAGCTGTCTCTTCACCAAGTCGAACCAGACTGGACGCGTTCGTACATTTGGGTTAATGTAAACCTCACAAAAAAAAAAAAAATTGAATGACACCTGAATAGATTGTGGAAAATGTATTTAGGTACAAACAAAAAGAAGAAAAAGAATAGAACAATTGCCAATACCTTAATTTCGTTTGTCTTCTTAACATTAATTTGAGTTTTTGGTTAGTAATGTCAATTCACTTCAATCGGAGTTTTTAAGTTTGTAACGATTCAAAAATATATTTTTTTGGTTCTCACGAAGCTTTACGGAAACTGCCAATGGTTGGTCTTTGTGTGTGGTGGGCAGCGGCGGTGATCTATTTTTACGCTTGTCCCAAATTCACTCGAGAAGGAGGATGACATTATCCAAGTCCAATCTCTGGCCAACGAAATCACTTTCGCCCACGTCCTTGGGCTGAGCCACCTTTCTTTCAATTCAATTCAACCAATGAAATAGCTTCTATTTTGGTCATATTGTATCTTTTCGGCTTTTACTTTTTTATGCAGAAAATATCTAGCGTTTATATTTACAAATCTTTTCCAACTAAATTTTAAATTTCATTTTATTCTCATAGAATTTAACCTTTTGCACTCATCAAATATTTATTTTTGTTTAAGACGAACTTTTCTAACAATTCAAAAGTTGTTTTGTTTCATGTTTTTACTTTTATCTGCGGTGTAACTCAGGTTTAAACATTTCAATCCCACTTTTCTCCGATAGTTAGATTTTACATTTGTTTTTACTTAGCAAATATTTTCGTTATTGATAACATTCCTTTCCGATGATCAAAAGTTATGTTTTCATTTAATTTTTTTTACTTTTATCTCCGGTGTATCTCAAACATCAATTGTATTCTCCCCAGGGACGCCGTTTCCACATGTAAAAATAACCTGTCAAAAATCTCCTATGACCTGTCTAATTATCAAATAGCACACCCACAAAATATGATTTCGTTCATATCTATCGGCTTTGGGTTTTGCGACTTTCTTTCTTTGCCCACACGGGAATAAATTTTATTACCTGCGTTCAATAACTAATTTTTAGTTGGTTCTTTTCGATTTTTTAAAATTACTTACACGGGCGAACACAATTTCTTCTGTCTTATTTGCAACAATTAATAATACCACTAAAATAATTACTTCCGTCCGGCCAGGCTAAAAGTAGTGTTACACTTGTGGGATCATCTCCCCATGCTCTGTTGATATTAGCTAAAGTTTTGGAGTCACTGTAATTAAGTATGTACTCATGCATAAAAAGTAAACAAAGATCATGCATTGTCATGCACATAATTAACGGTTTCTATGGTTCAAGAATATTTCTATCCGAAACAGTTAAAAATTATTAAGGAGCACACATTATATATAATGTATACCAAAATTCACCTAATATATACCGTCAATACTATGTTAAAATGTTTTTTTTTAAATATAACACGACAATACATTTTTATTACAACCAAATATAGACAAAAGTGAAAATATTGTTAGTTTTTAGACAATTTATATTTTAAGACGCCCGCATAAATTATTCATCATGTTAATTAAAATGTCTACATGAGTTTTAGTAATTTTCTAAGCGCCGCTTCGATGTGGCCCAAGGCTGAAAGTACTGGGTACCCAGTGTTCATCGAACTCAGTACTCAGTAATAATAGATTCTAGCGAGACAAGCTTGGTACCCACTGTACCGCATCGAGTTGCCCTGTCTAGTTGAGTTATGAAAAATGCTAAGTGATTTAATTAAATGTCGAATAAACGAAAGATCATAAATGAAATTGTCAAATTTATTTATGCTATTAATATTTTAATTGTTTTAGAATATTGATTAATTTATGTATGATGTATTTTATAAATATCAGGAAGGTATTAATATCGCCGTTTTCTTTCAATTTTAATTTGTTTTATTCATTTATGTTGACTTGATATTTGAAAAAGTGCGAGGCGTAGATTTATATTTTCATAATAATGTCTCGTTTGTTTTAATTATTTTTCTCTTCCTCTCTCCGCTCATTGTTTTAAATTTTCTCTTATTTTTGCATTATGTGCTCGAAATCTCTAGTAGCACTTAGAGAGGCTGCTCTGACCAACAGTCACGTAATATCGTGGTACTTGTAGTGACATCTTGCGCATAGTTAGGAGTCCTTGCATATATTTTAGATGGAAAAAACCCAGAGGCCCCTCCATGGTCTGTAATAACCATACTCTGATTGGTTTTATTACAATTGACAACAAATAGTAAAAATTATGTTGATCTTTCCTTTCACTCCTTGGAACGAATCCAATCGAAAACATAAATATGTCTAAGCCATTAAACCAAGAAATCACTTAACTTCCTCAGCTTTTTTCCTTAATTTTCCTGATATCCGTTCAAAATTCTGCAGTGTAGAATTTTTTCTCATAGAACAGTCTCCAGAATTTTTATTTCACTGCGAAACTAGCTTAAATCTTTCCATGCCTACAAATGAATTCTTCCATTGCTACCGATGAATGTTTCCCATTTGCCAAAAAAGATTTCAGCATTCGTATGCATGGCCTGCGTGTATACATACGGGATAATCATCCCATGGCTGGGGAATTGTCTTTGCTAAAGTCTGTTAGCTATCTCTTTTTTCATTTATCGTCCACCTCTTTCCAGAACTGCAGTATATTAGACAGAATAGCCGACAGTATAAAAAAGACAATTTCTCTCCATCCATCAGCGAACATCTAGGATTTCGGTGAGTTTAATGCTTACCATGACACGTGGTCGAAACATTCTAAAGATACTGACATTGCCGCTATTAAGACTGCTTTCCCTTACCAGCATGCTGATTATGTCTCATACCGTGAGTTTCATCGTGACGCCCCATGGACTGATCTCTTTAACCCCCAAAATCAAATTTGCGTCAAATCCAGCATAGAAGCTCTTATCCATTTTCAGAATTACCAGATGAAACTTCGATTCTCCTCATGGTTCACACTAGCGCGCTAGGCTTCTACGCAGGAACCACTATTTTTGTCTATACTTGTGTGACAACTATCGCCGTAACAGATGTCCATTCATTACAGCTCATAATAAATATATGCGATTCCTCGAAAGAGGAAAATTACCGTTTGCAAAGATAATGATTCATTGCCTCTAAAAACATTGCCTCTCCTGATGACCGGCGGTTATCTAATATGAAAATCTCTTTTGCCCACCTCTATAATCAATATTTCAATGTTTCCTAAACGAAGCTGCTTTCAATTAACCACCATAGACAATCGCATATACCTCCCATTAGCATGGAGCAGGCTTGCCTCCCAGAGAGTAAAACACTACACCTTCTAGGCCTTACACTCTCGGCGGACCTCAAATGCTAAATCCATTGCTAAATCCGCCGCTATGATAGTCGGTTCTCTGTGCAGGGCCCGGAAGTTTTTCCCGTCTGAATCTATCCTGCACATATATAAATCTACCATCCGCCCGTGTATTGAATACTGCTGCCACATCTGGTCGAGTGCCCCTGCTACTCACCTCGGTCTTCTTGACAAAATACAACTGAGAATCTGTAACGTGATCGATACTGACTTGGCAGACCGGCTGCAACCACTCTCACACCGGCGTGATGTGGCTTCCCTGTGCCTCTCCTATAAATAATTTCACGGCTTCTGCTCCGATGAACTTAGTTGCTAATCTAGTATCTCGTGTTAATTCGTATCTAGAGGGCACCAATGATCCCACCCTTTTACAGTGAAACAGATAAGATGTAACCGTAATTTCTACTCCAGCAGCTTCTTTTCTCGCGCTTCTCGCCTATGGAATTCCCTTCCACATATCTGCTTTCTCGACAGCTACAATCTCCAAGAGTTTAAATGTAAGGTCAATAGTCACCTTCTATCACACTAACTTGCATCTATTCTCCCAATGCTCTCACCATCTACCCAACCCTCATTCTCGGTATCCTTACACGTCTATCACCCTCCTTCTGACATTTCCTATATCTAACCATCCTTTCTCCCCACTTCCCCCTATGTTACCCCCTGCGCAATAGTGGCAGTGGAATGTCTTGTTCAGGGTGAAACGATTATGAAAAAAATATGATGTTTAACATTCTCTTCTGATAAATCTGAAGGATCTGCCCATAAATTCTCTTCATCCAGAGTATCCCTGCGAAACTTCCCACTTAAAACTGAGTCTCTGTTGAGTGATATACTCTATACTGTATAATAAATGTCCCGCCCTGCCTCCTGCTTTTCTGTATACTGGAAGTTATCTGTTGTTCCAATTTTTAGAAACAAGCTGATCCGTCCGACCCTTCCATCTATCGGTCGATTTGCCTTCTACCTCCTGTTGGCAAACTCCTAGAGGCCCTAATAAAGTCAAATTAGTTATTCATCTATTATCGCAGGGCCTTTTCTCAGACAATCAGTACGACATTCGTGGATTCAGTTCAACTGACGATAATTGCGGAAAGAGTATATCAAGATAAAATAAAAATAAAATCTACATAAAAACAGTAGAGGCCGGGCTGTAAAATCGAACATCTCAAAAGCTTTTAACAATCTTCACCACACGCTGAAAATTTTTCCTATCTCGAATCTTACCTGAATGTTTGATGAATTTGAACAAAATACAAAGGTCAATGAATAAAGTACATTTGTTCACACTTTGTGTAGCCAGTATGCAAATCGGTGGTAGAGTTACACTCCGAAAGAAAAAATGAAAACATTTTCTATATATAGTCATTCACTTTTACATATATAGAGGGGTCGGATTCTCTGAGTAGCAGAAAAATACTCAAGAGTTTAACAAATTCTTATCAAAAGATCTTTTCCATCATAATTGTCGTGCGAAATATGAAATATTTAAGATATTTTGCTATATAATGTTCCATTTCTTTGCCAGAATTAAATTCTGACGCAAGATTATCAACGGGCAAGAAAATCTTTTATGTGGATGGCAGTTAATTTTTATGACTGTACGATATTTACGCTGCATATCACGTATGGCACTTAACTGACTGACTGATGTCAATATAATAAGAATAGTTTTACAGCAGTGTTTAATATAATTTCTACTTGGGTGTGCCTCAATCAGTACCACATGTTCTTTACAGGGAAGACATTTCTGACAAATACAATTATGTATATATATATATATATATATATTGGTGCTGTGTACTGAAAATATGCTAAGGGAAGCAACAAAATTATGAAATTAGGTGAAAATGAATATTTGCTTTATTTAATTTAGCATAAAGTATGTAGTAGCAGAAAATATTAACTTACTATTAAAATTAAGTGAAATTGTTATCTTAGAAACAGAATGATCAGTAACTTTGCTTCAAAAATCTGGTTTTCACAGGGCCACCAACAGCTATTTGAATCTGCAATGCCTACTGCCTGTAATCATTCCCAATTTTTTTTCTGTATTTCATCTGAAAGTGTCATATTGATTTATTGTGGAACTAATTTGCTAATTGGAGTTCGCTTAATAAATTCATGATTTTGCAAAGGCAAATTGCTGCATAAAAAAAGTAACATCTTCTATAGTGTAGTTATAAATTCGCTGGATCTTCCTAATATTATGGGGGATAAAACTGAACTAAATAACGTTAAACAATATAAATATAACTTAAATTTTTCACGGAATTATTTGTAATGCAAATTTTGCATACTTTGCTTCTTAGAAATACGCATTACTGATACAACACACGCATGAATGGATACACACACATGCATACACATATACATATATACGCATATACATATGTGCTCCCCGGCGGGCTTTGAAACTATCGCTTCCTTTAAAAGATACATTTTTCGCTTTCTAAGCCGGAGCGATCTAAAGAACGACGATCAGAAGGTGATTTCTTTCCTACGAAGAAGTATGTAGGCTTGAAGCATTCTCGAGAGCACATTATTTGCTTATATCTCGAATGCGCCAGTAGATCAATGTAATACACACTGTTTGAAATAAAAGTGGGGCTTCTATTTAAATACGTGTTCTCACTAAGATTAACATTTGAAATAATGAAATAAAACTT
Source organism: Ascarosepion bandense (assembly GCA_037127315.1). NCBI lineage: Eukaryota > Metazoa > Mollusca > Cephalopoda > Sepiida > Sepiidae > Ascarosepion > Ascarosepion bandense. The sequence continues at coordinate 8,201,761 of JBBBDQ010000662.1, forward strand.
GGATTAAATATGAACATTCAATAAGAAATGGATCTGTTTAGATTTTAAAAATTTAAGATTAAGATTAAGATTTCTCGAGTGTGCAGACCGATAGATATAAGACACAGCTTTTGAATATAAAAATTGGACGTCTATTTCAAATAAGCGTATCCAATAAAATAAAATTTGAAGTAATAGTTATGGATATATATATATATATATATATATATATATATAATTATTTAAAAGGTCATATATATATATGTCGGTTTTGCGCAGATCTGACTACGTTTTTAATTTATCTTCATTCATCGCAAGGTGATGTTCTAATGATGATTTTCTTTAATAAAAATTAGAGATGCTTGGTCGTCGTGGTTCCTATAAAACAGCCAACTTCAATATTATATTGTGGTGCAAATTGTAAATAGTGGTACATTTCAAACACACCGGCACTAAGTATAAAGGCCAGTTTTTGATAGAAAACTAAAATTCGCATCCCTCCCCCCTCTCTCTCTCTCTCTCACTTCCATATATATATATATATATATATAGAAGGGAGGGAGGGAGAGAGAGAGAGAGAGAGAGAGAGAGAGAGAGAGAGAGAGAGAGAACGACAAACAGACAGACAGGCGGACATATATAAAAGTGGACACTCTTCAGCGGCAGTCTGGTTCATGCAGATACGCAATTTTCGGTCCAATTGCGTTGTGATTTTCTCGAATATTTATAGATACAAGTCACTGATACATCGTGAGGAGTTTATTATATTGTTCTAATCTTTATTGTCGTAAGTATAACGCTTATAATTCAAATTATTTTAGGGACTAATGAGTGCAAATAACTGAGAATCCTGATGTAGTTTTTTATTAAGTATATTTTAGTTTGCTAACATTTTGAAGGATTATTGATTATTATATATTTATTTTCAATTTTTCGTCATGTTATTCACGTTTCACTCAGTTAAGGATGTGCGTTGTGGGGCAGTGGATATCGACTCGGAATGAGGAATCGGGGAGCCGAGTTTTAATTCCAGCTGAATTCCTTGCATTCACTTACGCGCAAATACCCTTGGGAAAGGTATTAATCCGTCTCTTCCCTCCAGTTATGGGTTAATTAACAGGACATATTGGGTTCTATAGCCTTGTCTGGCAACCAGTCTACCGCAGAAAGCACTGGAAACCTCCTGCGGGATAATCTTCTGCCCGGTCAGTCATGTCTCTTTCGAGACATGATCGCCCAAGCGTGTATCACGTATGGAACTTAACTGACTGACTCACGTTTACTTGCGTTTATGTGTGCGTTTGTGGTTTCTTCATTTGTTTATTATTTATTTGTTGGTCTTGATTAATTGGTTTTGATTAATTATTCTTGTATATAAACAAAAATAAGTAAATATTTTGTTCGGCGATTTGCGAAGAAATTTAAACGTGCGTGAGTGAGTACCTGCAACATGGAATAGCTAGCCAACGTAGGTGGCGAGTGTTTTCGGAAACGAGCAATCAAATATGATATGGATAATTACATTCGTACATTAATCAATATATTCTTCTGATTCGTGTCATAGGTTCATGCAGTTGTAATTACAATAAGCCTGCATGTTTGGGTACGAAACTGAGGTGAGTAGGTATAATTTCATTGTGATTTGTATTCATTAAACAAGTAATTCTACAAAGATTGCTATATCATTATTGCGTCACATTGTCAAAATAACAGCAGCACCTTTCGAATATATATATATATATATATATATATATATATATATATATATATATATGTGTGTGTGTGTGTGTGTGTGTGTGTGTGTGTGTGCTGTGATACAGCGAAACAGATCTGTCTACGGCTGAATATATATATATATATATATATATATATATATATATTAAACAATTTTTAACGGTACCAAATCGTATTAAGGCGTTAAAGGCCAGTATAAATTAAAAAAAAAACAGTCGACTGGTTTCGTCCTCTCTCGTCAGTAACGTAAACTTGGAAACAAATTATGAAAGAAAAAACAAAAATAAAAATCTGTTGCGCATGACGTAATTGAATGGACAGGGGAAAATTAAAGTTATAACACCTGAAGATGTTAGAGATACAGCAAAGCAAGCCCAAGCAAACAATATCTTTGTTTACAAAAGGAGGGCAGCCCGGACTTGATGAACAGCGTCTCCAATACAATAACGAGTGTGCTCTGGCCAAAACGTGGTACCAGTTCATACTGAAATCCATCGAATAGGTTGGACTATTTATCAAGTGATCCACTACAGAGTACCTGTATGTATTTTGAATGGTATCACCAGACGAAAAACTTTCCATTAAGTATTTTAGCATTCATTCACGTCATCCGCAACAGATTTTTTTTTCTTTCATAATTTGTTTCCACGTTTACAGTTTTGACGAGAGAGGACAAAACCAGTGGAATGGTGTTTTTTTGTTTTAAAATTTATCATGGCCTTTAGTAAAAAAAAATTATCGCCTTTAACGCCTTTATATAGGCATCCATCGTCAGATCTATTTCGCTCATCTCTATGGTTAAGATCCGATTGCTTCTAGTCAGTATTGAATCCAACCGCAATGACATCAATCGGCGATTCTACCTCTGAGCTATGGAATTTAGCATACCTATTGTTTGCAAGAACAAATACATTTAAAATCTACTGTTCGTTGCATTTACTTTTATAAACCATACTCATTACAGTGTAGTGCATAATATTGTAATTTTGTTGTAACAATGGCTTATAAAAGCATTATATCACTACAGAAAAATTCATGTTTTAGAACATTATTGTTGATTTTCAAGTTATATTTTAAAACAAAATTTTCTGTAACATGAAAACATTACTTTTTGTGTAGAAATAATGCTTTAATAAAACCATTGTAGTAACAAAATTATAATATCTGATGAACTTAAATCACTGGTGCCCCTTAGGTGTGAGTTTGCACGAGATACTTGATTGGCAACTAGGTACCACCCTTTTACAATGAAACCGATGATATGTAACCGCAATTTCTACTCCATCAGCTTTTTTTCTCTCACTTCCCGCCTGTGGAATTCCCTTCCGCATGCTTGCTTCCCCGATGACTATAACCTCCAGGAGTTTAAATGTAAGGTCAATAGACACCTCCTAACACACTGACCCTCCCATTCTCTCCAACTCTTTCCCTATGTACATCCTAACTCGTCTATCGCCCTGTGTAACCCCCCTGCGCTATATTGGCAGTGGAATGCCTTGCTTTGTGTGACATTATTAAATATATATATATATATATATATATATATATATATATATATATAAAGAGGAGCCGTATATTTTATAATTGGTAATCAACATATGAGAATATATTTTCTCGAGATATTTTTATCTATGTATCTTGCATTTTCTTTCTTTCTCTTCTCTCTCTCTAGCGGTGACAAAACAGCGTATTCTAATAATGAATATGCATTTGTTTCCCACTGTTTGCTACAACTCTACATTTATTGGCTGTGGAAATCATCAGTCAAAATTTGCCACTTTGCATAATTTGAAAGAGGGTGTCACAGTCTCTTTACTTAGGAGAAAAAAACTATTGTTTTACTTAGTTGTCTAAATATAAATATTAGTGTTGTTAGTGAATGGATATCATTAGGGCTATTCACACTATTTCGCAGTCTTCTACAGAATCATATGCTCTAAATTTGTCATTATTTCTTGTAATACACAGACATCCGTTGTAATATGGTAGAAATTCTGGGGTCTGCCTGATGATTCTTATTTTATTCTCGCTAATATTAAGGTAGTTCTTAGCTAAGTTTACCACATCCATTAAAAGATCTTCAGCAAATATTGTTTATATAAAATGGAATGAACTTACACTCATTTTGGCTAATTGTTTTTTCTGAATAAGTTTCTTACGTATAAATTTCACTGATTAACTATAATACTTTTCGTGTATGCTTTTCTGAAAATGATAATACTAGGTTTTTTCGATATTATTCTTTGTAGCATTGTATAGTCTATATTGAAGGATTTTATTGAAGTTAGGTGAGTGTTCTAATAAGAAAAGCCTGGTCCTTTTGCAATCACTTGACGCTATCACCAATCTTTAAATCTTTAATTTTTTTTTATCTAGCTTCCCTTTTGATATCTTTTTCTTAAATTCCATTTATTCTTTGTGCAAATCTAGCTGACTACGTTAAGCACTCTATAATACTCATCCACTCCAATTTTATAATACTTTCCCGTGTTATCGGCTTCATTTATTACTTTTCAGTTCTTTTATACATTTCGGTATATTTATTTCATTTTGGGGCAGGAAGTTAGAAAATATACGTGCGTTCTCATGAAATAAATATCACCTCGGAACGAGAAATCGGAAAGCCAATTTTGAATTCCTGTTGAATTCGTTGTATTCACTTACACTCAAATAATCTTGGGGAAAGTTAAAATCCGTCGCTTCTCTCTCCAGATACGGGTTAAATAACAGAATAAATTGGGTTCTAAAACCTTGAGTAGCAACCAGTCTACCGCAGAAAGTAATGGCAACCCATAACGGTAAAATCTTCTGTCTAGTCAGCCATATCTCTTTTGGAATCTAATCGCCTGTGCGTGTATGGCATTTAACTCACTGAGTAAGAAAAACTGCAGAATCATTTTAGTATTTATCGAGGATAAATCATTCACGAAGACCTACTGGCAATGAAAGCTTAACTGATCTGAAGCCATAAATTTTAAATAATTTAGAAATTCGTTTTCATTCTAGATTTGAACGATGAATCGCCCCCATCTCCTCCGTTTGATGATGTTCTCAATCTTTTGGATAAGTTTTAAGAACTAAGATCTTTTTTAGGAATCATAATGTTTTGGTGGAATTGTCGAGGTTCAGCGGTTTCATTTTTGTTCGGTGGTTAAAAAGATATCTCGAGAATTACTTCACCTAAAGGAACGCTCTACTGTAAATAACGAAATATAAATATAAAATAACGCACAATGAATGCTGGAGGTAATGAAACGTTTCTCGTGTAAATGACAGAGCGAAAATTTATAGAAGAAGGCAAACATAAAGTAAATATAGAATGAAAAGACTCTGCTGCGTGTAATGGTTTAACCCACGCATAGCCACACCGTGAAAAATAATGTTCTTCCTAAAACTGATAAAGCATTTCAAAAGTTCACCAAGAAGATACTTGATAAAAGTAACACCTTCAGTTAGAAAATTAATATAGAAATTCATAAACCAATAACAATATAAATTATAGAATAATTATATCAAATAAAAAATAACGTATAAAACGAAATAAGATTAAAAAAAAATAAAGCTTTAGAAATAATAAGAACTCTCTCTCTCTCTCTCTCTCTCTCTCTCTCTCTTAAAAAGTTAATGCATGAAATATAGTAACCAATGGAATTATTATATAGACCCGACAGAAATATAGTGGAAACAAAAGTTTTAGAACCATAAACTAAACATGGGCATGGTAAATACTTAAAAGATGCAGATCTCTCGAAATATTACTGACCTCCAAATATGTATAAAATAGTTGCAAGATCTAAATTTTAGGATGGCAAGTAAAAATATGTTGTTCTTGTTGGGAAGAAATGTATGAAAATTTTCAAAATAATGATAACCCAAAAAACATAATCTGGGTATTTCAAACTTTGCGTCCTGATTTTTTACTAGGTTGCGAGATTAATAATATGAGTCACAACAAAACGAAAGTCAAAACAAATTCGCAAGTAACAACATATTGCAGAATATAAAAACCTATAAACTTTGCACAGCACTCATAAAGCATCACTAGGTTTCACCGTGATAAGCACGTGTTATATATTTGTTGCAAAACTGCAATCTGGAATAGATTTGGCAATACAGCTTGAAAAATTCCAAATTTAGATCCCAAAGTATGTTAAACTGACATTTCCAATTGTGATAAACTTTTAGATTATGTCATATACGTGTGGAAAAATGATATATTGGAAGATTGCTATGCTTTCTAAATTTGTACAACTCGTGCAAATTTATGTGCAACTCGTGCAAATGTATTTTCTGCATTACGAGAAAATCTTAATTAGCGGTATAAATTAAATGGCAAAGAAATAAAAAATGATGAAATATCGAATAACAAGACTTTTGAATGCAGCTCATAAAATTGCAAGTTGTAATCACTGTATTATACACCAAAAAATGTAGTAGCAAAGGGAAATTCAGATGATATTGAGCAAGTATTGAAAAGTGCAGTTAAGATTGTAAATTTCACCAAGAGAAAATCCATAAATAGTAGAATATTTAAAATATTGTGTTCAGAAATTGAAGCCTAATATACCCACTGTGTGTATCACATAGAAATTAGTTTTCACAAGGCGAAGTACTTAGCGGGATGAACGTAGACCTGAGCTTAATAATTATTTAGTAGATAGAAATAATCGCTTAGTTCAACGTTTGACGACATTTGAATAATCTGACTTAACTGATATTTTTGCATCCTTATTGCTTTAAACATGATATTTCAAGGAAAAATGGACAATGTATTTTAATGTAATGAATATATTGAAAGATTTCAGAAAATGTTAAAGCTACGACACGGAAGACATAAAAGTGATCATCCCACCTATTATCTGTCTCCAAAATTGTTACAACACACTGATCAGAATATTGTCAACGATTACATATTAAGATTATCAAAACTCCAGATCATATCACATCTCACTTATCTCAAATGTTTAATAAATATTACCCTGGGGATAAATTTGACCAGATCTTAGGTAAAAAAAATCATTTGATTTTCAAAGTCCTTAATTAATAACTAAGTTAAACTTGATACCTGAGGAGGAAATTAAATTGCTGCATCTTAGTTCTTCCCTCAAAACTAAGGATGTTCTGGGAAATTAAATGTGTGCTTCTTGTGAATTGATAACAAAGAGGAGATTCTACTACTGAGTGGAAAAGTTATTTTATTACTATTGTCTTTTACAACTACTTAGTTGATGGAACGGTCCTTTTCCACATTAACTCAATTCATGGAGAAACCTGAAACAGACTCAACACTGCCCTGATATGCATCTAGCATTGTCTTCCTGCCTCCCTAAAAAAGCACCTGTATCACATTAAACGACTTTTTCAAATTTATTTACTATACATTTGTATTAGAATTTCCTTTAAAATTGTTTTTCGAAAAGTAATAAGTTCATATTCATACAAACGGATAATACAAATAGATAATACAAATATTGGGTTATATGGAAAGTTCATGCTGAATTTTAGGAAAATTAATGTTCATGCTGATATTCAAAGTAAAAATTAAAGATCATGACAATATTTAAGAGAAATTTAAGTTCATGCTGATTTTTAAGGGAAATTAAATTTCATTCTGATATTTAAAAGAAATTAAAGTTCATGTAATTTTTAAGAGTGATTAAAGTCCATGCTTATTTATAAGGGAAATTAAAAATCATGCCGATATTTAAGGGAAATTAAAGTTCATACTGATTTTTAAGTGAAATTAAAGTTCCTGCTGATATTTAAAGGAAATTAAATTTCATTCTGATATTTAAAAGAAATTAAAGTTCATGTGACTTTTTAGGGAAATCAAAGATCATGCTGATTTTTAAGGGAAATTAAAGTTCCTGCTGATATTTCTGAAAAATAAAAGTCCATGCTGATTTTTAAGGAAAATTAAAGACCATGCCGATATTTAAGGGAAATTAAATTTCTTGCTAATTTTTAAAGAGAATTAAAGCAAGAAACAAAAGTATCCATTTAAATTTTTATTCAACTAAACATGAACCATTTATGGATCAACTTTTCTCCATTTTTCTTTCAACTTAAAGTTTCCGTCTTCCTAAAATTTTGAAGATGTCTCGGCAAAGATCAAAATTAGGTGATTTTTATGTTATCCAAAGAATTAAGATTTTACTGTTCAGATTAATTTGTAGGGATCTGAATAAATGACAATCTGAATGAGGAATATCTGATAAATATAGTGAGTGCAGTAACATATCCTAGCCAAGTTAAAAGAATTTGTTACCGGATCGTCTAAGAAACGAAGAGTCTAGCATTATATTTTTCTATTCACCATATTTGGGCGTATTTCTTGAATTGCCGTCTTTAATTCGTCCAGTTGTGAGCAGTAATTATCAGAATTAATTGACTGGTTACTTGGCAGAAGCTCATGGTACAGGATTTCTTTCCAATCCTGCCAGAGGCACAGAATAACTTTCTTAGGGTGTAAGGCTTGCTTTTCAGATGGCTAAAAAGAACGTTAATTAATGACCTCATGTATACATAAATGTACTGAACCTGATCGAATTGAGTACATGCAACCAATCCTCATATTATTATATTTGTTTCTTTATATATATATAAAATCATTTAACACCATATATATATATATATATATATATATATATATATATATATATAGTGTAAAATGATTGAGAGGTTTCCTTACAAAAAAAAGTCAAAAGTCCATATAAACATATGTTCGTAAACCCCTCGTTCTTTAGTTGTTACATTTAACCTTTACGACAGACACTGTTAAATGTACAATCCAAGATAAATCCGGAAATAATTTTACACAATGTTGGCCGAGTTCCTGACACCAAAACAAGGTAAAATGTTCATATAAACCATGTTCAAATGATCACTGTTGCACCTCAACACAGCAACTCATAACAATTTTGTAAATGTCCTCTGATTACTTCTACACACGCAGGAACCCTTCGGATCATTGACTAACAATTTTTTAAAATGCTTCCACACGTTTCGAATGGTTTCGCAGACGGCCTTGACACATTAAAATCTGCAGCATGAATCAGTTTTAGCTCATCCCGCAGATTAGAATCCAAAAGATTGTAGTTGTGATAACGAAGCAAGCCATGGAATTGATCCAGTCTTAGCTATCCATCAAAATGGTAGATTTCAACCAGTGCATTTTGAACAAAGAGAATAGAATATGCTGGATTCCCATCATGCATAGACCAGATGCCTTTTTGTATTCATAGGGGTACATTCTCTGGCTGGACTGGAAGTGTGTTCACAATAAAATCCTGGAAGACAGCTCCTGTAAGACGTGCTCAGAGACCGTATAGAGCTACAAGACAGTCGCCTCCAATTCAAGCCAACATATAATTGTAAAAATGATACCATGGGAATGCCGCTCATAAATATGAATTTTATATACCATCTCTTCCAATTTGTCTCATGCGTAAACAAAACTGACGATAGATACTAAGGATTGGCCGTTTGTATAAAAAACTATCGGCAAAAGTTCTCTCGTTGTGAGTCTTCAGAGGGCGAAAAACCCTGCACACTTTCCAAAGGATGCAGTTACAGGAGCATCTACTGATATGTACGACAGGATAGAGCCACTTGACCTGTACTTATATCGGACAGCCTAGAGACTGTGTTCTTCGAGGTCAGGCGTACTCGCGGAATTTCAATCATCTTCGATGCACATGTTGTTGTGAAACTGATCCTGTTTCAGTAACACGACGTTAAACAGAAACGAAGAACATTTATGAACTTTGTCCTTGTTCTGGTGTGGGGAATCTACAACCAACTTTGTAAAAGTATTTTTGATGTACCCTTTATATATATATATATATATATATACATATATATATATATATGTGTGTGTGTGTGTGTGTGTGTGTGTGTGTGTGTGTGTGTGTGTGTGTGTCCTGTATATATATTCAAGCATCTTTGGAGAAATAATTTATATATATTATGTATATTTATTTTATTTTAATGATTATATTTATGGATTAATTTTTTCATGTTTTAATTAAAAATATCAAGGAAGGCGCCATATTTTTTCACATTCATTTTATACTCTTATGTACTTTCAATCCCATCTAAAATTATCTTCGAGGGTGAATTAATAATACAAAAGTTAATGTATTTAATTTACGTGTTTTAAAACATTCTGCTTAAATTGTAATTAAAAAAAATTACAATTTATATATTTTGTAACCTTGTAGCAATAGACAATTTAAAACCTTGTAAATATATTCATAATTAATTTTATTCGGTGTTGAGTACAACTTTTTATACAGAAGGCTACAAGAATTTGAAATGTTTTTTTTTATTTTCGTGGTTGAGTATGATCAATTAATATTTATCTGAATTGTGAATGTAGATTGAAATGTTAGTTATTTCAAATGACTTTCCAGTTTCATTTTTTATTAACACTTTAAAGGAGCTATTAGAAATATAAATATTTACATGTTCAGATTGATGCCTATGAATATATACGTCATGCAATTTTCTATGTATGTATTTGCAATGACGCAAAATGAAAATAAAACTGACATCTCATTCTAACAGTTATATTTATCAAAATTACAAAAACAATATCTTGAAATGCTGAAGAGTAAAACCACTCAGAAAAATCACCGTTAGATTCAACAACAGCCTCCAGAGAATTTCGGAATCTCTTACATCTCTTCTGTACTACGGTCTCCCTGTTTAATTTGGCAAATGTTTCCATATTCTTTGCCTTTAATTCATATTTGGTGGGACAAATTTTGTTAGTATTTCGGACAACTTCCTCCCACACATAATAATCGAAGGTGTTGCAGTTTAGAGTATTAGTTTGCCAGGCATAAGGGATGATGTGTTCTGAAGAAATTTTCTGACAGTCATGTATGTGTTTTCGTGTCTCTAAATAGCATGATATTTGCCAAACACAGGTTATCCAGTAACCACGTTTTTGATCCAGGTCAGCACTATCTTCTCAGTGCAATTGAGGCGAGCCTCTGTTTTCAGTCTGAGGCCTTGCATAAAAATAAATAGAAGACAGGAGTAGTTTTTGGTGAAACTCGAAAATTCTTGTGCAGAACCTGGCAACGAATTTAATTGTCAATGCAATCATCATAAATGAAGCAATCAGCAAAATAGAAATAGAATTTTTGAATACGAGTTAAACACAGCGATAGGGATTGGATATATACGTTTGTACCTGTATTTTTTGTGCAATCTAATTGCTTTTTGTATTTAAGAAATTATATATATATATATATATATATACATATATATATATATATATATATATATATATACGCTCACACACACTGATTGAGCACTCTGGAAGAATGGTAGACTTTGAAAAACAGTAACAACTCATTCAGCAATGAATTAGAACACTCTCAGTTATTGGGCGCGTATAATGATAATATACACACTAAAATGTCTGCCTCTTTCAACCGAGCGCCCGTAGCTCAGAGGTAGAATCGTCGACTGATGCCAATTCGGTCGGGTTTCATCCTGGGGAAAAAGGCAATAGTCTGTCTAACCGTACAGATGAGCTGTGATACAGTGAAACAGATGTGTCTGCGGATGACTATATATATATATATATATATATATATATATATATATATATATATGCTCATTCCTTTATTTTTCATAGTTAAATATATATTAATATTAAATTTTGTAACGGCCAGTTTTCAAATTGTGTCTGACTGAATGAAATTCAAAGTTGTATTAATCCGTGAGGAATAAATATGCTTTATTATTATTATTATTAGTAGTAGTAGTAGTAGTAGTAGTATACAAAAAATGACGAGAAAGACAGAGAAAATAGTAGTAATAGACAGAGATAAAAAGACAGAGAGAGTAGTAGTACAGAGAGAGAAAAGGAGAGAGGTACATTGGTATATTATATATATATATATATATATGTGTGTGTGTGTGTGTGTGTGTGTGTGTGTGTGTGTGTAAACAGCACTTAAGAATTTCCCACTAGCATTTATTAGAATTATTTTTCTAAATTTTTTACTTCAAAATAAGACATGTATCTTTAATGAAAATTATATGCCATTATATATTAAAATAATGGCTTGAAATAAGAAATAGTAGAACCGAGCTCGAATTCCCGTTTGGCTCGTTTCATTCTCTTGCGCCTCATTACTCTTGGGATAGATATGAATCCATCTCTTCTTCGTGCCACCGGCTATAGATGGAATACCTTTGGATAGAAACCAGTCTACTACAGAAACGGCAACCTATTGTTGGTATGTGATGCATTGGGAAAAAACTGACACTTTACCTCATTGCGACCAAGCTTTCCCAAGTTTACCAAAACCTCAATCTGAAACAGCTATTTAGAAAAACCAGCAAATTTGGCATAAAACGAATACTTCTCTATGGACAAACAAAAGCAGTTTTAGTTGGGAATATTAGTGACGCATAATGATAGAAAGTCACTGTTGACTATTTAAAACTAGTATGCTTAAATATTGCATTGGATATAGCTTAAGTGTCAAACGGTATTAATTTTTAATAAAACAGTGCACTAAAATAAGTGACCAATTACGTTTTAATTTCTCTAGATATTGGTTATTTTAGAAAGAGCAATGGATAACATGTTAAAACATATTACAAAGCTGAGTAGAATACTGAAAGATAGGGAATTTTCATTGAAAACGAAGAAAAGACAATATGGCAGCGAATGCTGAACAATCTTCTCAAAGAGGAAGGAAAAACTGGAAGCAACAGAAATTTGGTTCTACAGAAAGTTGCCGAGGATAACATAGACTGAACACTTGTACAACTTTCGGAAAGATTAAGAACGAAAAGAAATGTTATAGTTAATTTCAGGAGGAGACAGCAAATTTTTCTGGGACACGTAATAAACATGTGCGTAGTGGTGAAGGATGTGCGTTGTGTTGCAGTGGATCTCGGCTCGGAACGAGAAATCGGGGAGCTGAGTTCGAATTCCGGGTTGATATTCGTTGCATTAACATACGCGCAAATACCCTTGGGGAAAGTATTAATCCGCATCTTCCCTCCAGTTATGGGTTAAATAACAGGACAGATTGGGTTCTTTCGATACCGCAGAAAGCAATGGAAACCTACTTTTGGAAAATCTTCTGCCCAGTCAGTCATATCTCGAGAGGGATGAGATCGCCCAAGCGTGTATCACGTATGGAACTTAACTGACTGAAAGAGGATGAAAGTTTTCGAGAATATGATACTCACAGAGCGGATGGAGGCAAAGAGAGCGCGCGACAACTTGGTGGGTTTAATCAAATGGATGGCAGAGCAGGGTTTGGGAGAAATACCAAGACAATTAAGTTATTAATAGCTACAAGAGACAAGAAGATGTAGAGGCCAATGATCGGATACGTCCTGAAGAAAAATAACACATAAAGAAGAGGAAGCCTGTGGGTAAAATTTTTTGCGCCGTCAGTCACGAATCGAACGACGCATCATCACTCAAGGGTGATAACATGTACAGTACTTAACTGACTGAACTTTAGATTTAGAAGACAAAAGATGCTCGACTCTATTGCAGGGTTTTATTTTTCAATGAATTCTAGGCAAAATGACGTTCAAATCTATTCGTTTCCATTCACCCGAATTCAATTCTTTGCTATATATATATATATATATATATATATATATATATAGATAGAGAGTTGAGAGATAAATATTTGCCAACAGACTTACAAAAGATTTCTTTTATCTCTGATATCTCGAGGGTTCTGACAAACAAATATCATTTCTAATGCCTGCATAAAACTGTAAAATTTTAAACTGTAGGAGTGGCTATTGAGAAACTTTTGCCATAAAATGTGCGTAAAAGCAGAAAATTAAGAAAATATTTGTCTGTCGGCGTTAAGTCTGAATTCTCGCAATGTGATGAATTTGTACTTACCGACTCAATGAGCAATATTGCAAGCCTTACTTGCAAGAGTTCATAGAGTGCAGCTTTTGATTGGGATCATTATTTATTTATTTATTTAATTGGCATAATTTGTAAAAATAACGCTCACTTTTTAAAATGCTTAGACTCAAACGATTCTCACGGTTACTGAAAGATATTTTTGTGTAAGTGGTAAAAGTAACAGGAAAGAGGTGTAGTTTATGTAGATATACAAGAAATATAACTTTCAACGGTTAAGATTCTAGCAGTTGAAAATGCATTCTCTTTGGATTCTGTTCCACAAAGTAACATTTTCTGTGAATAATCTACACGAATGGAACCCATTCCTTACTAAACAAAAATACAAAAGATATGAGGGTGTTTTGCTTTAATGTAAACCACGTGGCGGATCTTAGGTGAAAGAATTACAGTTGTGAGGAATAAGGAATGTAGTCTGAAAATTTTCCATGTAAATAGTAATAGTGGTAACAGGCTTGCAAAGTTTCATCTGCGTGAAAGAGAATGTAAGCTGAAAAATAATCCAGCGTCCACATGAACTTATAACTTACAAACGAGTTTACAAACTAAAGTTTGGGCGGCTCCAGCCCATATGCAGCAGTATTCCGTTTTTATCCTAATCTGAATCTTGTAAAGAGATATTAAAAAATAGTCAAATAAACGAAAACTGATAATACAATATGATAATATATATAGATATGTATAGATATATATATATATGAGGTTATATTTAGTGAATACTAAACACAAAATCTCACAGCTTATTCTACATTATATTCATTTTTCACAAATTTAGTATCTCTGTATGTATGTATGTATGTATGTATGTATGTATGTATGTATGAGCGAAGACAAAAAGGCATCCACAATACATGTCCAGAAAGAGATTTAACGTTAATCTGAAGTATAATCTAAATGCATTTCAGATGGATAGGCGGCATTGGGAAGAACTGACAATAAACCGTACGGAATCGATGCACTTTATAAGAGAGGGGTGCAATGTATTTCAGTCTGAATGTTTCAAGAATTCTCACATCAAGTGCACTCACCCTCATTTTTCAACAAATACGCTGTTTTTGAATTGCGGTGTGCATGTGAACACATGCTAATGTCGAGGGCAGGTTATGTAAATCTTTTGAAAGAACATCATGACAATGAAATGCAACCCAACTATGTCAAAATGACTCATCGTCCTGCGAAAAAATAATTGCCGATCCTCATCTCGGCATATTTTTGTGCATATGAGAGTTGTACACCATGCAGATCCAATGACCCTAATCAAAGATATTCAGTTTGTCTGCCATATATGTCTCATACCTAAGAAATCGAATGCTAGTCTCAAATGTTATCTTAGTGGCCATGGAAGCCTAATCTAAACGGAAGACGTTAAATGTGATACAAATAGCGAGAAGGTGACTCTTATCGGAGTCAGATGTAGTAATCCAAATACATGAGCGTGGACCATGAAATAACAACATTGGTATCTAGACGTTCAGTAAGCCTCCTGGGAGTGAGAGACGCTTGGAATTATTTTTACTTTCTCGTTTACAGGAAATTGTTATATTAACACCGATTTAAGTTTGTTTTCGTATTCTGGTGTTTTGAGGAGTAACTCAGTTGCTATTACTCTAAACCCTCATTCTAACCTGGACTGAGTTGCCTATTATGAATACTTCTTCCGCTAATTCTCTCTTTCTCTCTCTCTCTCTCTCTATATATATATATATAGAGAGAGAGAGAGAGAGAAAGAGAGAGAGAAATAAGAGATGACGGATTAATGATAGCAGCAGACAACAAAAGAGAAAATGATAAAATAAAGAAAGAGGTTTTCAAATTATTCAATTTTGATATTATAGTGGACAGAAATAAGTGGTACAATATTTACATGTTGAACTTTATTTACAAACTGGAAATGTCTCGCCATACATGAAAACAAACACTTAGTTATCATATATAAATACAAAGTCCAGTCTTCAAATAGTATAAGTAAACACATATATAAAGGAATAGAACACAGACTATCTAATAATTCGTCAAACAAACCAATATTTAATGAGAAGAAAAATATCTATGTGCACAAGAAAATCTGACCATAAAACATTTTACAATATAATTTTCAACGGAACAGACAAATCGAAAACAACAATGAAAAACAAAACATTATCTGGTTCTACCCACCATTTAATTTAGAAGTAAGGACCAAAAAAGGACAAATATTTTTAAAACTAATAGATAGACACTTTCCAAAAAATCAGAACTAAACAAAATTTTCAAGACAAACACAATCAAACTAAACTATAGTTGCACTAATAATTTAGATAGTTTCATAAAAATACAAAAGGCCAGAAACTTAAATAGCATCGTACAAAACAAAACTAATAACAAAGAATGCAACTGCAGGGACAAACATAAACTTCCACCACAAGGTCTCTGCAACCCAAAAGAAATAATTTACAAGGCAGAGGTACATGACGCAGATTTCCAAAACAAATTATATTTGGGCTCAACCAAAGATACCTTTAAGACAAGGTAGTTTAATCACAGGTCTACATTTAAAATAGAAAAATTAAAAAACATTACAAAATTGGCTAACCACGTGTTGAAATTGAAATCAAAATATGGAAAAGACCCAGCCATATTGTGGAGCATTGTAAACACAGCCAAGCCTTACAACAGTTGAAAAATATGTAGACTATGCCAAGAAGAAAAATGAAAAATTATGATATTCCCAAATAAAGACGAACTGTTAAATGAAAGAACGGAAATTATGACGAAATGCATCCACACTAAGAAATAGGTATGTTCGAATAAAACACCGTTACAAGAGCGTTCTTAAAAAGAAAAACGATAAACGATAAAATCAGTTATTAAAAATCGCCTGAAGACACCACTCATAGTAGAAACCTGGGTAGCGAAATAAATCGTTTAAAAATGGAATATATATATATATATATATATATATATATATATATATATATATATATATATATTACTGAAAGATGTAACTATCTCAAACCAACTAGAAGAAATTATGCTTAGACTGTCCAAAATCACCGTAAAATTCGAAGTTGAACACCGTGTTAAAATTGTAAAAAAGACTTAATACAATGGCACGATCACTCTTCCCAAAAAATTCGATAATTTCATCAACCTTTCCAATCACGAACTAACTAAGCACCAAAAAGAACTACTCAACCTTGTACCTAACTGCCATATATATCGTAAGTACAACCAGCTTATTAAAAAAAATTAAATAGAAACGCTCTATCAAAGCATCACTAAACTAGAAGATGAAAAACTTATGACAACTAAACCCGAACTATCAACTTAAACCTGGCTTGAATACGATAGATTTTGATATCTCAACTAATAGCTTAAATGTTCTATGTTCAATATATGTTAATGTTTATTTTTTGATAATGGCTTGTGTAAGCCGATAGCTTAGACCTGAAAAAAATCAACAATTCCTTCATAGGGTACAATTTTTGGAAAAAAATTGTGCAGTTTATTCATGTCTCTCATGTTGATCTCCAAAAGATAAAAGAATCATCTATATATACTTCCATCATTTACTGAATTCTGTTTTCATGTTTTCGCTATGTTTGTGTGCTATTTGGTTGTATACGCTTTCTTCTAGATATGCTAGTGAGAGTGTTGCATGTGTCGGTGTCATTTTTGTTTTCATCGCTGTATCTGTTGTTTGAATATAATTTAAGTTGTAAAATTAGAATGAATTATTGTCTAAAATTAGTTCTACACTCTGTATAATAGATTCTTTTCTGAAGCGTGTGGGAAGTATTAAGGAATGTTTTTAATCCAAATGTAATCGCCTGTTTACCTGATTAATGTGGAATGTTGCTATATAGGTAGTTCACATCAAATGTTACTGTGAGTGTGCCATAGCGGTATGAAGCTTAGGAAATGTATATTGTCTCTGATGTAGATTTTTATGTTTGTGGTATACGGTTGTAATATTTTATCTATTACGTTTCTCAGTCGAATTGTTGGGCAGGCTGACTATGCTACAATGGATTTGGATTTAAGACCACTATGGTTTGGGGTGTAAATATATTCAGATTTTTGTTCATGGATACCTGCTTTAATGGTATTTGATTTATGTATTTTTGGAAGTTCGTAAATATTGGTGGTGTTTGATATAAAATCTGGAAGAAAATGTTTTTTTTCGTTAGTATTCTACTGTGAGTAAAGTAGAGTTTCATATTTTAGATGCGATGTTTACATCTATATTATGGTTGATTAATCTGTAGTTATTTTCGTCTCATACCATATCTTGATTATTTGATTTGTAGTATGTTTTACTCATAATGAATACAGCGCTGCCTTTGTCCGTTTCCTTTAAGATTATGTCATTGTTTTCACTTATGTTATTTTCTTTTCTAGAATGTTCTGGGATTTCATGCTATCAAAAACAAAGGAACTTAAAAGAAATTAAAATAACCCTCGGAAATAGACAGTACACTAATGAAAAATATAAGACACATGTCCTAAAGTAACATAAAAATTCTTATCAAAATTATGTGAAAAGGACGGACAAAGAAAACTCTTGCAAGAAACTTGTATGTCCATCACACAAACCCGATTACAGAGATAGAACTTGTAACGAATTCATTAGACCTTGCAAGACACACCGGCATTACAATTAAAACTAACTGTCGTCCACAAAATAGAATTGTTTGGAGACATAGCAGTCTCTGCAGATTGTAATGAAATTTGGAGTGGAAATACTAAAACTATAGCACGTGGAAACATCAATAATTCAGTTGGAACCCTCGAATTGATTGGAAAAGATCCCGATAGACTCATTGAAGTGATTTATTGTAACCTGTGCCTTAAATACATAAAAATATACTCACAATTACAGCAGACACATTATAAAATGTGTTTAGAAAATGATAGTGGAAATTGTTTACAAGCCATATCTAACCATAAGCCTCTGGGTGGGTCACGGATGTTTTGAATTAGGTGTTAATAGATACATAGTTTTTCCTGGGAAAATAAGATTGACTACTTTTATACATGCCATTTAGTAATAACTGTGGATAGCTCGAAGTTTCGAGGGCGGATTGTATTAATCTTGAAGTATAAGCTATCCAAATCGACTCGGAATTACATTTAGATATTTGGGAACACCATGAGTCGGATCTCGTTTGAACGACTTGGTTACCTGATATGAATGCATATCTATTGATTTGCTTTTATTAAATTGTATATCGCGTACATTTGGCTGTTGTGCATGTGTCTACTATACTATTATCAGATGATAGAATTTCTTAACTGCATAAAATTTAGCAGAGATTTAGCAGGGATATTTGGTAAATTAACTATCAATAAAAGTATTGGTAGAATTAATCTAAAGTAGAGATTTCATCAACTTTTTCATGGCAGTTAAATTCCTCTTCATTATGCGTTACTGGAGTGCTTGTCATGAAGATTATATTGGTTTCGTATATTTGTATTCCAGTATCTCTTTTTACTGTGGCGATCTCTTCACTAATAATCATAATATCACATATTTTATTAATCTTACAGCTAATATCACCGAATCTATAAGTTTGTCGCAGTTATTTACTATTCTATTCACCAAGAAATAATAGCATGGAGCATTTGATGAGAATGTAAGCGGAGAGTGCGAAGGTAAAAAGAAAATAAATAAAACTAATTAAAGTGGTGATATCAATGGGTTGCAATATGCATGACCTAGTAAGCACAACTTCTCACTATATGATATCACTCATCCCAGTTTTAATTGACGGGATCAGATACTGCAGCGTTAAATATACATACGGCAAGAGTTAAAAAGATTTTTGTAAGATCAAGGAGTTCGTCATTTAGTTAAAATGTCTAATGTTTCATTGGTAAGTCAGATTTTACTAATAGGGCATCCTGAAAACACACGCATATATATATATATATATATATATATATATATATATATATATAATGTATGTATGTATATGTATATAAAATTTTACATGTAATTATGTGTTATGTGGTTGGTGACTTTAACGACCAAACCACTAAGTGGCTGGAAAACTCTGTCACCGACCTTGCTGGTGTCCACACCATTAATTTTTCAATTTACCAATCCCTTACGCAAGTGGTGGATTCCCCACGCGTTTCTCCAATAGCCCTAACGGAAGGGACTCGCTATTAGACCTCTGCTTCACTTCCATCCCAAATTCTTGCACTAACAGACAGCTCTGCCCTCTTGGAAATTGTGACCACGCGGTAGTTTCTGTAGTTTCATTCCACTCCCCCACTACCCAAGGAACCCAGACCAGCCCGAATATCCTACTGCTACCAAAGAGCAGACTGGATTCGTTCCGTGACTTCCTCTGTGACGTCCCTTGGAACAACGTTTTTAGTCTGTGCATCAGAGGTCACCTCCTGGGTTAAGGCTGGCATCGATGCTTTCATTCCTGCCAAAAGATTTGAGCTTAAATCTCATTCGACTCCCTGGTTCTCGCCCGCTTGCTCGGCCGCCATTGCCCACCGGAATCACTTCTTCTGGCTTTATCATAGCCACACGTCGGACCAAAACAGGCGCGTTTTCGCCTCAGCTCGTAATAAGTGTAAAAAGATACTTAACGAACCTAAGATGTTGTTTGCTGCCAGAATGAAGCAACGCATAGCATCCTCTATGTTTAGCGCCAAAGTCTACTGGTGCCTCTGTAAAAGCGTGCTTAACAAGAGTAAGTCCTCAATACCCCCACTAATCAATGAATTTGAGGTCCTCACCTCCTCAGTGGACAAGGCTGAATGCTTTGCTCGTAGATTCTCGACCAATTCGAGTCTGGATTCGTCTGGAGTTTATACACCCGACTTCCCGCCTAGAACTGAGGCTCAATTGAATGACGTCCACATCACGCCTTCGCTGATTTCTAACATAATCTCAAAACTTGACCCTCACAAAGCGAGTGGTGGGGACGGAATCCCAATCATAGTCTTGAAGAAATGTGCCCCTGAACTCTCCTCTGTCCTTTCAAGCTCTACAACTTCTGCCTATCTTCTTCCTGCTTTCCTGCCTGTTGGAAGTCTTCTTCTGTAGTTCCTATATTTAAGAACACAGGAGAACCCACGGACCCCGAAAATTACCGACCAATCGATCTTTGACAAAGTGTTCGAAGCCATTATAAACGATGAGGTTGTTCAGCATCTCACAGCCCACAGGCTCCTCTCGGACAAACAGTATGACTTCCGCTTCATCAAGTCTACTGCTGATATGCTACCGACCATCTCTGAGTATACCAAGCTCTTGACAAGAATGGTGAATCCCGAACCGTTGCCATGGATATCTCTAAAGCGTTCGACAGAGTCTGGCATGCTGGCCTTCTACGGAAACTGCGAAGCGATGGCATAACTGGACTTTTGTTGGACCTAATCCAGTCATTCCTCTCTAACTGCACATTGAAGGTGGTATTAAACGGACATGCCTCCCAGAACTACCCTACAAACGCGGAGGTCCCTCAAGGCTCTATCCTAGGTCCTACACTTTTCTGATGTGCATCAGTGATCTCCCCGATGCCATGACATCCCAAGTAGGCATGTCCGCAGATGACACCACAGTTTACTCTCGCCTCGATCGAAAATCTGGTGTGGGCGACAAGGCGAACCTCGCTGTCGAGCTTGAAAAGGACCTCCAATCCGTGGTGGATTGGGGTAAGAAATGGCTCGTAAATTTCACTTGTTCCAAAACGAAGCTGCTATCAATTAACCACCATAGACAACCGCACCTCCCTCCAATTAGCATGGAACAGGATTGCCTCCCAGAGAGTAAAACACTACGCCTGCTTGGCTTGACACTCTCAGCGGACCTCAAGTGGAATGACTACATCGAATTCTTTGCTAAATCCGTTGCTATGAAAGTCGGCTCTCTTTGCAGGGCCCGGAAGTTCTTTCCGTCTGAATATATCCTGCACATATATAAATCTACCATCTGCCCGTGCACTGAATATTGCTGCCACATCTGGTCGTGACAAAATACAACGGAGAATCTGTAATGTGATCGATACCGATTTGACTGACCGCCTGCAGTCACTCTCTCACCGGTGTGACGTCGCTTCCTTGTGCCTCTTCTATAAATAATTTCACGGCTTCTGCTCTGATGAACTTAGATCACTGGTGCCCCCTAGGTATGAATTTGCACGAGATACTAGATTAGCAACTAGGTCTTACCCTTTTATATTGAAACCGATGAAATGTAACCGCAATTTCAACTCCAACAGCTTCTTTTTTCGCACTTCCCGCTTGTGGAATTCCCTTCCGCATACTTGCTTCCCCGACTGCTACAATCTCCAGGATTTTAAATGTAAGGTCAATAGACACCTCCTAACACACTAACTCGCACCAATTCTCTCAAACACTCTTCGTATGTACCTCCTTACTCTTTCTATCACCCTCCTTCTGACATTTCCTATATCCAATCGCTCTATGTAACCCCCTGCGCTATAGTGGCAGTGGAATGCCTTGCTTGGGGTGATATGATAAAAAAAATTACAATTATACTCATCCAAATGTTACGATTATGATCATGCTGCATTCTTTTCTCACGGATTTTGGCCATCTGACAATACTATATAAAAAATCAAACAACTAAAGCGTATGTACTGAACATAAAGTGATGACAATTTACCCATTTGCACCCTATCCGCTATCTATCCACACACACACACACACACACACACACACACACACACACACACACACATATTGATGTGGACCGGTGATGGACCACGAAATGATAACTCGAAACACGGTGGTAAGTTTAACATTTATTAAGTAAAAAATAGATACAAGAGAAAAGAGTAAATATAAGCTTGGCTTACTAATGACTGACAGACAGACAGACAGACGGTACTGAGCTGAACTGAAGCAACGAGAGTTATTCAGTTAATATACTGGTAGGAAAAGTCCATAGTTAAGTGGGTAACGCCCCACAACGCCCCACTTCCAAAAGCTTTTCCTCGAAAAACTTTAATATTTCTTCTGTTTTCAATCGACGATCAAAGGATCCACAAATTTTCTTTTTCTCCCAGATTGCCTTATTTCGGGTAAATCTTGGGGTGTCTCGAGATTGAAACTCTCGAAGAAGGTTTCTATCGGCTCTTCATTGGTCAGTGGGGATTCATTAATTTCGGTTGCCCGACATATCCTCAATTGGTCCTGATGGCGCTTGTGTGGATTCTTGGGGCCTTGAATTATATATACGAGATATCTCACTCTTTGCTTTACTGTGCCTACTTCCCAAAACGTCAAGTTGTTCTTATAGACTATGAACAATATTTTCTCACCGCAGGAGTAACTTTTTCTGAGGAGGGTAACCGTTTTATTAAATTTTGCGTATTTTGGAATGAGCTTATCAAATACTCATCTTATTCTTCTTGCGAACATCGTTTCTGCAGTTAAAAGTCCCGCTGTGCTTTTTTGAGTGATGGTTTTAAGGTGTCCACGAATCGCTCCGCCTGTCGGTTGGACCTAGGTTGATATGGCTGGGTCGTAAGGTGTTTTACCTGGAACGTTTTGCAGAACTCCTTAAATTCACCAGACGTAAACTGCGTTCCGTTATCCGTCACCACGCAATCCACTACGCCAAAACGCGCGAAGAGTTCATGAAGGAAAGCTACCGTGCATCCCGTGGTGGATCTTCTGCATCTAAGAACTTCCGGCCATTTAGTGTTGCTGTCGAAGAATATGAGGTAAAAATGGTCTTCTAATGGACCTGCAAAATCGACGTGAATCCTTTGCCACGGTTGGTCAGTCTTCGACCACGGTTTGCACATAGCTGGTAAAGCTTTATCTGCGAACACGCACCCTTTGCATGCCTCAATCATGTCAGCTATATTACTGTCCATGTTTGGCCAGTAGATGTAACAACGCATAAGACTTTTTGTACGTTTTTTTTCTGGGATGTCCTATGTGAAAATCCCGCAGAATTTTCTTTTGCAAATTTTGAGGTATCACCACTTTTTCATTATACAACAATACAACGTCATATAGCGAAAAAACCTCAGGCACACTCGGGTCTTTATTGTAAATTTTGTTCTTGGTAGTACGGATAAACTTGTATTTTAGAGCCTCTCTTTTGATGTCTGATAATGTTACTGGAAGCTCTCTCACAGTGTTCGCAATCATGTTCTTTATCTCGCAGTTCGTTCTTAAGGTCGTGATTATCGAGTCTTCGAATATTTCTTTGCTTTTTGGAACAAGTCTAGACAAACTGTCAGCGTGGCAAATGTTCTTGGAGGACAGGTACTCAATCTTACAATTATAGTTCAGCATATTCTACCCCACCGTATAAGTCCGTTTGCGGTGTACACCAGTAGTCCCTTAGATTCGTATATAGTCAGCAGCGGTTTGTGGTCAGTCTGTAACGTAAAATATCTGCCCTGTAAATATCTGTGAAATTTAGTAAAGGCGAAGATTATGCTTAACGCCTTCTTTTCCGGTCTGCGAATATTGCTTTTCCGCAGGCCACAAAATTCGAGACACATACCCCCACTAATCAATGAATTTGAAGTTCTCACCTCCCCAGCCGACAAGGCTGAATGCTTTGCCCGTAGATTCTCAACCAATTCGACACTGGACTCGTTAGGAATACCTACACCAGACTTCCCACCCAGAACTAAGGCTCAACTAAATAACGTCCACATTACACCCTCGCCAAGATAATTGCACAACTTGACCCACACAAAGCGGGCGGCGATGACGGAATCCCAGTCATAGTACAGAAGAAATGTGCCCCAGAACTCTCCTCTGTCCTCTCTAAACTCTATAACCTCTGCCTATCTGCTTCCTGCTTTCCTGCCTGTTGGAAGTCCTCCTGCGTAGTTCCTATATTTAAGAATTCTGGCGAACCCTCAGACCCCGCCAATTACCGTCCTATTAGTCTCGTCCCAATCTTTGGCAAAGTTTTCGAAGCCATTATCAACGCCGAGGTGACTCAGCATCTCATGGCCAACGGGCTTTTCTCTGACAAACAGTACGGGTTTCGCTTCACCAGGTCTACTGCTGATATGCTAACGACCATTACCGAGTACATATACCGGGCACTCGACAAGAATGGTGAAGCCCGAACTGTTGCCTTGGATATCTCCAAAGCATTCGACAGGGTCTGGCATGCTGGCCTCTTGTGCAAACTGCGAAGCTATGGGATAACTGGACATCTGTTTGACCTCATCCAGTCTTTCCTCTCTAACCGCACATTGAAGGTGGTATTAAATGGGCATGCCTCCCAAAACTACCATACGAACGCGGGCGTCCCTCAAGGTTCTATCCTAGGCCCCACGCTCTTTCTGATCTACATTAATGATCTCCCCGACACCATTAGATCCCAAGTTGGCATGTATGCCGACGACACAACAATCTACTCCCGCATCGATCAGAAACCAGGTGTGGACGACAAAGTGAACCTCGCTGCCGTACTTGAAAGGGACCTCCAATCCGTAGTGACCTGGGGTAGGAAATGGTTGGTAAATTTCAATGCCTCCAAAACAAAGCTGTTATCAACTAATCACCATAGACAATCGCATCTACCTCCCATTAGCATGGGACAGGCTAGTCTCCCAGAGAGTAAAATACTACGCCTCCTTGGCCTTACACTCTCGGCGGACCTCAACTGGAATGACTATATTGAATCCATTGCCAAATCTGCTGCTATGAAAGTGGGCTCCATGTGCAGGGCCCGGAAATTTTTCCCACCTGAATCTATTCTGCACATATACAAATCTACCATCCGCACGTGTATTGAATATTGCTGCCATATCTGGTCGGGTGTCCCTGCTGCTCTCCTTGGGCTTCTTGACAAAATACAAAGGAGGATCTGTAACGTGGTTGATACTGACTTGGCAGACCGGCTGCAGCCGCTCTCACACCGGCGTGATGTGGCTTCCCTGTGCCTCTTCTACAAGTACTTTCATGGCTTCTGCTCCGATGAGCTCAGATCACTGGTGCCGCCTAAGCACGAATTTACACGAGATACTAGATTAGCAACGAGGTCCCACCCTTTTACAGATAAACAAATAAGATGTAACCGTAAATTCTACTCCAACAGCTTCTTTTCTCGCGCTTCCCGCCTGTGGAACTCCCTTCCACAAGTCTGCTTTCCCGACAGTTACAATCTCCAGGTGTTTAAATGTAGGGTCAATAGACACCTCCTATCACACTAACTCCCAACTATTCTCACAACACTCTCATCTACCCAACCCTCATTCTCGGTATCCTTACCCGCCTATCACCCACCCTCTGTCATTTCCTATATTTAATCAGCCTTTCTCCACTCTACGTAGCCCCCTGCACAGTAGTGGCAGTGACATGCCTTGCTCGGGGTGAAACGCTTATAAAAAAAAAAATAAAAAAAAACATGCGCGATGTGTTTCTTCGTTCCATCCGGAAGTTTGTGTAAAATGCAGGCGCCGAGGCCATAAAATATGGCATCGCTTGCTACTATGATGTGCAACTTTGGGTCATAGTGAGTGAGAGAAAAGTCTGAAGTGAGTGTGTTCTTTATTTATTTGAATGCAGACTGGCATTCCGGTGTCCATTCCCAGGTTTTGCCTTTCTTTAGTAGTTCGTTTAACGGAGCTCGCAAGTTGTGCATGTTTTTAATGAACACCTGGCAAAAATTTGATAAGCCTAGAAAGCTTTGCAGTGCTTGCACATTATCCGAGGCCGGCATGCCGTAGCTCTGTCTGGATCCGGTCGTCGACCGTCTGCCCCAAATGTTTTATTTGCGTCAAATAAAAATCATATTTAGCCTCCTTGATTTGAAGCGGTATTCTTGAATTTTGTCAAATACGCTTATTACGTGCTCCCGATGGTCTTTCACCGATTTACTAGTAATTAGGATATCATCAAGACAGGCAGTTGCGAAATCAAGGTCGCCCAGCATGGTATTTATAACCTGCTGAATGATAGCAAGGGTGACCTTGACTACAAAAACAGTCTATTAAATTTATACAAATCTCTATGTGTATTTATACAAAGAAGTTTAGAACAGTTCTCCTCAAACTGGATTTGTAAATATGCATCCGATAAGACAATTGAAAAAAATTGCCACTATATAATTTATTAAATATCTCTTCGGGGCTCTGGAGAGGCTAGTGGTGGTCTTTTAATGCGGCGTTTAATGCCGTTGAGGAATCGGCTCATACACTGATTTGGCTTGATTTTTTTCTTTGTGTATACTGTTGGTGCAGCCCATTCACTGAATACCTGCATTTTCGAATCTATCTAACTCTTCATTAATTTGGTTCACCGCCGCAAACGGAACGTTCCTTTTCTTTTTAAACACGGGCTGAGCGTTATCTTTTAACTCGAATCGTGCTTTTATCTTGGTACATTTTCCTAAACTGATTGAAAACACATCAGGGAATCTTTGCTTGAGTTCCTGTTTCAATTCCTCGGTGTTGGAGATTATACTTTCTATTTTACGACAAAACATACTTATTGGACACTTTCACAGACTGAACTTCTAAATCCAATCTGTTCCAAATAAGTTTTCTGTATTTTTCATAACAAGCTTTTAAATCTTTCGTTATTCAACTTAATGTTACAGCAAAAAATACTTCACCTAAAATATTAATTTCATCACCTGTTACAGAAGGTGCTGCTTTCGTTGTTCTTAATAAAGTTGGCTTTTTCAGTCGCCTCTAGTTATGCAAATAAATAATCATAAAGTCAGACTCAGAGTCGAGCTGGGATTTTATCGTTTTGTTAAGTATTTGCACAATTACGTATTTATGCAAATTTCTATCTTATTTATCGCTTGAATGCGTCTGCCTAATGTTTTTATATATATATATATTTATATATATATATATATATATATATATATATATATATAATCATATCGCGGCAGTTTACTGCTGGTAAACATAGGTTACATAGAAGGAAAGTTATAAGAAAGAGTGACAGGTTATAGGGGATGTCAGGAAGTGGGTAAGAGAAGGATGGAAATACTGATGATAGTGGTTTTGACGGAGAAAAAAACCACGAGAGAGAGGATACAAGTCAGTGAGATAGGAAAATCCTATTGACTTTGCATTTTAATTCTAGGAGATTGTAGCTGTCGGGGAAGCAGGTAAACGGAAGGGAAGGGATTCCACAGGGTGGATGTGCGAGAAAAGAAGCTGATGAATCTCTACTGACAGCAATCTCTACTGACAGCAAGCGGCCTGCATACGGATAGGTAAAATAACAAAATACTTTGTTTATCCGATCGCTTTCAGCTATACTTTGTCCTGCAGTTTCCTTTCCGTGTCTGCAATCAGCACTGTATCATCTGTATACCTTATATTTGCGTTTTAATTTAATTGTTTTCACAGTAAAAGAGTGGAATCTAGTTGCTAATCTTGTGGATCGAATGAATTCATGCATAGGAGGCTCCAGAAGCCGTGAAAGTATTTGTAGAAGACACACAGGGCAGCCACATTATGCCGTTGAGATAGTGAGTGCATATATATGCGTCTGTGGTTGTAACCTTTAATGGAATATTTATTTCAAGCGACATTACGCCGGTGTGAAAGTGAGTGCGTATATATATATGCATATGCGTCTGAGTGTGTAACCTTTACTGGAATCTTGATTTCTTTTCCTCTGAGATCATAAATAATATTAAAATTGTCAAAATACTTTGTTTATTCGATCGCTTTCAGCTATACTTTTAGCCATTTTCAAGGACGGTTTTTATTTTACGTATAACAGAATAAGTTTTATGTATATTTGAAAAGTAGTGCGCTATATTTTATGTACCAATGTAGTGCGCTATATTTTATGTACTGGCCAGTCAGTATCAGGTTCTCCAAACTCTCCTTCCTCATTGCGTGTCTTGGAACTTCAGTTGTCTCTTCCTGATGCTCGATATTAATTTCCTTTTCGTTGCCATTCTTTCCAACACCTCATCGTTGCTTGCATGTTCAGTTCACGATATCCGCAGCATCCTTCTGTAGAATCACATTTCCGCTGCTTCCAGTTTTGTCCTCATTTTCGATGATATTGTCCAGCACTCACTGCCGTATTGAAGAACTGACATCACATAGCAATCCAGCACTCTTTTCTTTGTTTCTAGTGAAATTCTCCTGTGTGTTAGTACTTTGCTCAGCTTCTGGAACGCGCCCTTTGCCATGCCAATTCGCCTTCTGATCTCTGTGTCGCACTTTCCATCTCCTGTTAGAACACTTCCTAGATATTTAAATTTTTGCACCTGCTTTATTCTGGTATCCCCCACCTGTATTTGGCATTTTGGGTTGCACCTTTTGCTGATGACTATGCCTTCAGTTTTCTTAAATTTTATTTGTAGTCCTTTTTTGTCACTCTCCACCGCTACCTTCTGTAGGAGGTCCTGCAGTTTCCTTTCCGTGTCTGCAATCAGCACTGTATCATCTGTATACCTTATATTGTTCAAGTTGTGGCCTCCAATAACAAATCCTGGCGTGTAGTCTAGGGTCCTCAAACTATTCTCGCTGTACAGGTTGAACAAATCCGGTGAAAAGACACATCCTTGTCTTACGCCTCTTTCTATCTTTGTAAATCTACTGAGATCGTTACCTGTCCGTATGCAGGCCGCTTGCTGTCAGTAGAGATTCTTAATTACTCTGATTTGTGGAAACAATTTTTGTTATTTTAATCGCGTTAACTTGTTAGTGTATTTCGGATATCCTAATGCGTAATATGGGCCGTTAAGAGTGAAAACGGATATATTTCTTCTCTAGTTTTCAGCACCACGTTTTTCTATGTTTGGGAATAGCCTGATAGCATAATCATTAAATAAGACCTGACCAACCTCGTCGACACTTGCCTCTCAAAATTACTTAAGATTATGCAAATCAAATCAGAAGAAACAATTACTTCAATTTATATTGGTGAAGAAACATATGTTTATTTTTTTCAAATCTTGATGTTTTGGTTATTCAAATCTTGTTATTCAATGTTGATGTAATTACTAAGATATGAAGACTGAAATTTGGTAAACTTAAAAAACTGCTTTGGCGAACGTGTTTCAAAATGTTATCTAGGCTGTGTTATTTCTTCAGGAAACTTTGAGAATAAGCAATAATTTCAGGAATGCACGACGGATTTTCTAAAATCTTGATCCCAGTATGCTTAATGACATAAGAATACGCAAAGAATACTTTTGTATTATTTCTTAATGTATTTTTCGACATATATTTAAGTTTAAGATAGTAAATTTACATAAGCTTTCTCAATATACGTTCTAACTCAAAAGAATATTGTCGCTCGACACCATTCAGATGCTCGACACTTCCATGAATAAAAACATTTTACATACCCTTACAAATTTCTTGCGGTGCAATCTATTCCAGCATAAATAAGAGGCAGTGTACTGATAATTTCAATTTTGTTTTCCGATTTTTTCAGTAAGTTAAATATGTTTATTATTACCTCTGAAATAGAAAAACAAAACATTGAAAATAAAGAAAGTGCTCAGATTATTAGGAAAAATAATATAGCTAATATAAATAATATATTTGAAATCACCTCAGAAGAAATCATAACAAAACCTATATTATTTGAAGAATTTCAACAGCAGTAACAACAAAAATAGATATCACTTGTACATCGAAGAGATATTATCAAGATGTTGATTTCCCTAACTACTTCAAACAAATAAAACGTTCTCCACTACTGGAAAGAGCAATAAAAGCTAGTGGACTGCAGAAACCTATGTTTATAAAAAAGGTTTAAACTTTTATAGATTCCAAACGACTGTAGCATTAGCTGCTCGGTCAATGAAGGTGTTGTATTTTCTTATAACAAAACGGATAATATTACCATTAATTATAAGGAGAATATATTTTATACATGGTGAAAAACAAAAACAACAATAAAAACAAAATATCGGAACTCATAAATAATTCTCACAAATGTCGAGCTATTTTCATTAAACTTGGTGATTTTACACTTCAGTCTGTGTACGACACTTCCCCAAGTTTTAATTAAATTAGCTATTTTGCGTAAATGTCACAATCTTTCTAAAATATGCTTTAAATGGTCATCGAAGCCAAAGTAGGGAGAAAACTTGCAAACGTTGTGCTAAATTGTTAATTATTCGGATACATTCCTCTTTGGGGATTTCCTTGATTGCTGTCTTCAGATGATCAGTCGTCTGTGGGTAGTTATAATACAAATTATCCTTGAGTTACCCCAACAAATAAAAATGTAGGTGTTGAAGTCTGGTGAATGCGGTGCACATTTAACGTCGCACTTTCTGCTGATCAGTCTCTCCTAAATTCGCTCTCTTGGCCAGGCTCGTGAGTCATTTGAGGGTGTGATGGTAGCCGCCTCTTGCTGGAACCATAGTTCATTTCGATCTATCCCTCTACGCTGTCCCAGTGATTAAAAGTTTTTTTTAATTGCAGGTTCCTTTTTTTATTTTTGAGGTTAGAATGTAGTTTTATCCCGGCTCGATAGTCAGGTAGTGATGGAATACGTAATTTTGGTAGCACGTCTATTTCGGTCAGTGAATTTTCTAATAAGCAATAGACCAATGTTCCTATTACTGTTAGAGATGAGAATAACGGTGTCTATACTTTGATCCTATTCCGATGGCCAGGGATTAAGAAAAATTATAATTCTTGACGCACTGTTTCTTCGATTAATGCAGAATAATTCCTTATAAAGAAACGGGAATATTACCATTTTGTATCCGAAATAAATTAAAGAGCGCTCGTAAAAAATGTCATTGAATAATAGAACCATAAATGTATATGATTTCTTGCGTCTCAAAAATAATGTTTAAATATTGTAACTGAAAAGAAAAAAAGTGGAGAATTAATATTAAAGATTTTGTCGACAGGCAAAATAAGAATAAGATGCAGAAACAGAAACAGAAGCAGAATAAGAAAGAGGAATATAATAAGTAGCATGAACTGAACATAGAATTCAGAATAATAAGCAGAGGCAGAAGCATAATAGGTAACAGAAACATAATAAAATCAGAAGTAGAAACAACAAAAACAGAAATATAATAGATAAAGTAAGTAGAAACATAATAAAAAACAAACATAAGAAATAGAAGTAAAAATATTGTAAGAAACGGAAACATGATAAAAGATAACAGCAGGAATATAAAAAGAAATAGAAGTAGAAACATAATAAGAAATAGAAACATAATATTTCGCTGAGTGGTAATAATTATAAAGTAACAATTTTATGTGTGCAGGAAACATTGCTTAATTTTCTCATTTAATGTAATTTCGTGTAATCTCGTAGAATCTCATAGAAACATATGAGGGTTACTTTAGGTATACAAACACTTAAACCTACACACAGGCGTAGAACGAAATGTATTGTCATACACGATCGGTCCGGAAAATATCCAGCTTGTCTTGAGAATCAGTTGCGTAGTCTTCATGAAACTTGGCAACCAATCAGATAGCAGCGTGCCTTACATGCGTGAACAAACACGTGATGTTACGCAATCGGCAGTGATAAGCAATTTATTTAACTTACGCCTTATGCTAATGTCATATTCATAGCGATTACACATCATGTTTACTTGGAACACGCTAATTCCAGGGTAGAAAATATTTTGAATGAATGAAAATGCTCTCTGCAATTATTCATTGAGCAAAATCTAGATAAGTATATGTTACAAACAGGTCAAACTCGGTCAGGAGTTTGTTGAAAGTTATCCATGTTCTGAAAGGTATTCAACGAGGAGAACAGCTGTATAGGTTCTCACATTAAGACACCGACGAAAGGAAACCGGTGATTAACGACGAGAATATCTGAAGATTCGGTGAACCGATAGTATTGTGTTATATCAAGTATTTATACTTTATGCCTCATTCAGAAAACGTTACTCTTCAAAATGTTCTATCGATCAGGTTTTCCAGTCGTTAAGATTCTAGCTTTTCTCAAAGCTTAAATTGCCTTTAAAAAAGAGGCGATTTCAGACTGTGGACTGGTCAATTGATGACGATCCTGAAAGAAGAATTTAAGATTGTTTTTATTTTTCTTTTAAAAAGAAAGCAAGTTGTAAAAGTCTACACTTTAAGTTTAAGGAGATTAAAGTACCACTGTACACAGGAAGATCGATTTTTGTTACTATTGAATGTCTGAATATTTTTAGCACAAAAAAAGAAAAGCAAAACGTCATAGTAATTTAAAAAATTTTCTCTGACATGTTTCTTTGATTATCCGTTGCCTTCATCAAAAAATAAATTTTATTCCGCAAACACAAAAACGCCATTAACAAGCTAAAACGTAATTCACTTCAAAATCAGAATGATTAATTTTACGTTAACTTTACCGTCATGGACATTTTTAGAAGGGAAATATAAAATAGCCTGATCATCAATCGTAGACGATTAACAGATTATGCCAGTTTCAAGATATATTAATTATATTCACCATGATATAAACAGGTGTATTTCAGGTGACGGTTTGCGATATATATTTTAGTGGGGTTTTTTTCTTGTGTGTGTGTGTGTGTGTGTGTGTGTGTGTGTAACAAAATGTGTGTACTATGTGCACTAGCTCATCTACACAACTTTCATGGCCGAGTGCGGTTGTAGGGTTGCTGCTCAAATGATCATCTGGCTACTTCACCCCGTATATCTAGGTTGAAAGCTGCTGAATCATTCATTCATGCGTAGCATATCTTCGGCAAGTAGACCTGGCAAAGCCTGTCAGTTTCCAGGAGAAACCACAGGCTTGAAGATAAATCACGGCTTACGGATCGGTCTCATCTAGAGAATATTCCATTCTAGTCATTGACCTCGGAAGCACTCTTGCTCGTGACAGCATGTCATTATAGCACTTTCTGTGTACAAAATCATTATGCCGGTTTTACCCATTTTGATAGATGGTAATTAATTCTACAAGAACGTTCATTCAGCCATTGATAGATCTGGTTCTAATATTGTTTTGTGTCTAACCATGCTCTTAATCAGAAGAATTTGGTAGGCGAGCCATTTTAGTGAATGATGTCCGACAGTGCGGCAGTTATTATTGAGTTATATGTTACCAGTAACACTCACAAGAAAACATAATTAAATTAGATCATCATAAAACTTGGGAAAATTTTAAGTCTCAATGTGTTATTGCTTCTACTTCATAAATAATAGAGAAATAGTGAAAATTGTTTGAGAAGAAAAAAACAGTTGATGGTTGTACACATCATGACCAAGTACAAATCATACTCTTTTATGCTATGTACAAATGCTAACTAGAATAAATATTGCGGGTAGGAATTTTCCAACTTATGAAATAAGAAATAAGAGGAGGATGTTTCATTCCTAGAATTAAATACTAGGTTTTCTGCCGTCTATACGAAGGAGGGAAAATCGATGTAATTTATTTAATCATGCTACCGTTCGTATTTGCTACAGAATGAGTTCTGATAGGTATTTTGCCGTCTATAAAACCACGTAAACACCCTCTATGATAGCACTATTTTTATAAAATCCATACTTAAAAATTATAAGATATATCTAACTACAACCGTAACTGTTGCAACTAAATTCTTTCACTCACACAACACGTCTCTAATTTGACACAAACACAACCACAAAACATAAATGAAAATAACTTTTATACGTTCACACACACACACTCACACACACACACACACACACACACACACACACACACACACACACACAAATGAATGCCCATTATTGTCCAAATCCAGCATAAACAAACAAGAATTAGGATACACATTCATACATAAATTATACACAGGAACGCCACTTGACAGCATAAATTCACGTGCAGTGTGTTTAAACAATTTAAATCAAGCCACACAAAAATTATATAGTAACCAAAAACGTCTTTGCCGTTTTTGAGTTAGAGATATTTTTAGTTTTAAAACTCATAGCCATCTGTCTCCAGCTGAGAAATTCTCTGGCAGAAAAGTCAGATTTCTGGGAAAGCAAAGAAATCTTTGAGTGCTTGCTGCAATTGTGCCTCATTTGCAAAGTATTTCCCACAAACATGGTTGTCCTGAGAATAGAAGAGGTAGTAATCAGTTGGCACAGCCTCCGTAGAGAAAAGTGGATAGCAAAGTGTTTCCTAGTGAAGTCTCCTTGGCCACCCGCGCTCATGAGTCCTGGAATTGTCATGAAGGAACAGTACAACGTCACAATTAGCTAACGTTGGCACCTTCTGCCTCAGTGACTATTGTACACGTTCGAGCAGCTGTGAGTCCAGGCTCGCAGTGATGATTTAGTCGTTGTTAACAACTTATATTGCAATACTTGTCGATAAGTCCATCAGATACAGAGAATGATCTTGTGAGGGAGCAAAGGAGGTCTTGTGGTTTGAGACACATTGTCACCTAATGACAACCAATGTCTGACACGCTTGTGTGTGTAAGACAGGATCTGTTTTTCGTCACTGGTTTGAACTCGGTCAAATAGGAGAAGTACCGAGAAAACAAAGCTAAACATGCAGTCACTTGTTGGCCTCCATACGTGTGTGGGGTGTCAATTGCCTAATTTGTACGCTTTCCTTATCATGGCTGACTGTTTCATCAGAAATCTGGAAGAGTTCGACATTCTCAGCACATGTTTGACAGTTGTCCTAATCCATGGCCATCTTTAAGGCTTCAGGACGTTTTAGCGGCCACTGCAAGGTTCATCACAAACGGACAGTTTTTCCGCTGTGGACTTTTGAATACAATGTTTGGCTTTGGGTTCGTTCCCAGCATTCTCCCAGAAGACTTGATTTAGTCAGTGACTTAATGCAGCTATGGAAAACGTACATTAAAATCATAACGTAGACTCCCTCAAATCAAGCTGCTTTGACACCACAATATTTACTCGTCTGTGTGCAAGCAATGGGTAATAAGCCAGCTTAGCGCACCTACATTGGTTATGAGCGATGCTACCACCCGCTTTCTCGGTTTGTGATAAACATTTGTGTATTATCACACCGAAAAGAAAGGGTAATTATATTTTTGGTTACCTTATAAAATACAAGTTTCCAATCCTTAATTCATTTTCTGAGGAAGCTTAAATAAAACCGAAATCTGTTAAATTTATAAACGTTTCATATTTGTTCCTTATTCTATGATATTTCATATTATTTATATTATTATTATTATTATTAGTAGTAGTAGTATTAGTATTACTACTACTGCTACTAATACTAACAATAATAATAATTATGTAATGTTGTTTTGAAATCTTCAAAAAATTGGAAAATACAAGGATCTTGAAGTAGAAAACTAAAAAATGGGATATATAATTTCCATTGTGGTTTTTGGTTGTGGTTGTGATTGTTTGATTAGAAAGGTTCTGATACTCGTTGAAGGAATTTTAGGTACCACATACCTTAACAAAAATATTCTTACAAGTACAGCTAATAATCTACACTGCGTGCCAGAATTATATACAAATCAATTTTTTGTTCTAACTCCGATAGTTTTTAAAATTAGTGACACTTGGCACGTTATATGGCAATCCTAACACATGTGCAGATCTAAAATTCAAAGCTAATCTGTGCAATAGTAAACAAATAGCAGCCATTTTGATGACTTGCAGCCTGTTTCAGCGTGCCAACTTTATATGCAAGATGGGATGTAAAGGTGCTTCGAGTAAAGCTGAGAAGTCTAAAATTGTCTAAAGTGTTTGTAATAAGATATCTACCTTATAAATAGCCAAAGAATTGGCCCGTGATCATCGTACAATTAAAAAATTTGTTACTTACCCTGAACTTTGAAACAGACGTTCTGACAAAAGGAAAATTCATAAGAAAGCACCTGAGTTGCATCGAGTCATGAGTAGGATCTAGAGAGAAGTCTGACGTAACCCTCTTGAAACTAGCAAAAAGTTTTTGAAAACGCTGGTGTTCCTGATGTGCCCAAATCAACTCGATGCCGTATCCTGAGGACGGTTGCAAGATGTGGAAATCCAGAGATTCGCCCTCCATTAAAGGATATCCACAAGAAAAGAGGACGGACTAGGCAAGAAATCACATGAAGGTAAATTTTCAAACTGTTTTGTTCACTGATGAGTGTCGAGCGACCCTAGATGGACCCGATGGGTGGAGGAAAGAATGGTACTGTAATGAGGTTCAAATTGCTCACCGGATAAGGCATCAACAAGAAGCTGGTGGTGTGATGTTTTGGGTTGCAATTATTGGCAATGATCTGGTAGGGCCATTCAGAGTCGCAGATGGAGTGAAAATTACTGCCAAACTCTACATTGACCTCATTATGAAACACCTCGAATCCTAGCATAAGAAGAAGATTTTGTCTTTTCGGAAAAAGATGGTATTCATGCATGATAATGCACCGTCTCATGCTACAAGGATAACTACTGAATATTTGGAGAGTGTTTTTGCCAGACATGGGAAAATAATGCAATGGTCAGACTCTTCTCCAGATTTAAATCCCATCGAAAATCTGTGGAGCATCTTGAAAAGTAAGATTTACTCCGGAGGAAGGCAGTACACCTCTAAGGATGATCTTTGGAATGATATTCTGACTGCTGCCAAAGAGGTTTCATCAGATGAAATCGAAAGTTTGACATCTTCAATTGACCAAATTTTTTTTTCTCTAAAAATGGCAATTATAGACAATATTGATTGTACTATGAAACCATATTGAAGATGTTTGTTCTGTATTATTGTTGTTCTCAACTTACATATTCCTAAATTAATCAATATTCTAATTTTCTGTCACCACTTCACCATATTTGACACTTTAGCAATGATTTGCATATAGCGTTGGCACGCTAAAACAGGCTGCAAGTCACCAAAATGGCTGCCGCTTGTTTACTATTGCGCAGATTAGCTCAGAATTTTAGATCTCCACATGTGTTAGTGTTGTCATATAACGTGCCAAGTTTCACGATTTTTTATTAAAAATTATCGGAGTTAGAACAAAAAATCGATTTGCATATAATTCTGGCACGCAGTGTATGAGGCGTTTTATCGATGTAAAAATCTCTTATATTTTACCTCTTTTAAGTAAATTAGCAGCGGATGTTGTCATTTTTTAACTTAGATCTCTATATATCCGAAGGTAATTGAATATAAAACATATATCAAACAAATAATAATAATAATAATAATAATAATAATAATAATAATAATAATAATAATAATAATAATAATAAAATATGAAAATGAAAGCCAAAGATAAAGCTCTTGAACAGATGAAACAGCGCTGGCAAGACAAACCTCTGCATGGCCAATATCCAGTACGTGCCAATAAATCCAATGTTGACAAAGTTAATACTCATCGATGGTTACGTGCATCTGGATTAAAGTCTGAAACTGAAGGCTTTATTCTTGCAGCACAAGACCAAAGTCTTTTCACTAGAAACTTTCAGGCAAATATTATGCATAATAATATGGATCCAAAATGCAGGTTTTGTGATAAACACCAAGAAACAATAGACCACCTAATCTCAGGCTGTTCTGTGCTTGCCCCAAATGAATATAAAAATCGCCACGATAGAGTTGGGCAATATTTACATTGGGCAATGTGCAAACATTATGGAAAAGCTGTAAACAAACACTGGTATGAACATCACCCAGCACCGGTTAAAGAAATAGAAGATGTAACCATTCTATGGGATTACACCATCTACACAGATAGAAAAATTGAAGCAAACAGGCCAGACAT
>JBBBDQ010000662.1:8245000-8331340 GCA_037127315.1 Ascarosepion bandense
ATAAATTGTTTATATTAGCATCCGTAAGGAACAAAAGTAATTGAGGAAATAAGTGGCCATTGTCTTTGAAAGATAAGGAACCAGAGCTATTTTTATATCAATACTTTTTCTGGTAATATCAATGTAAGAAGACAAAGTGTATATATACAATAATAATAAAAAGTGCGAGAGCCGTGAACGTTTTGTTTAAAATGTAGATTTATTGTTGCTGTTGCTTTTTATATGATATATTAAGTGTCCATCATAGTATTTGTGTCGCTACACCTGTTTCGAGTCTAAAGTTGACTCTCTTCAGGCAAATATGTTTACACGAAGACAAAAATAGATGAAATTGTTACCAAAGAACGGAACTTAACATTAAACAAATCAATAAAAGAAAGCAAGATAAATAAATACTGACAGAGATTTTGCATAGATACCAAATGGAAAAAAAAGATAATAAAATGATGTCAATGCACGACATTACTTATATTCCACTTTTGTGTGTGACAACCAAAAATGAGGGGAATAAAATATGTGTAGTAAGAGAATTTATGTATGAAAAAAGAATAAAATAACAAATAGACTGTCTCAAGAGAATTTTTTGAGAGATGACTGGGATTGGATTTTCTTTATTTTTTTTAAGATGATGTGAAGATTTCGTGCTGAAAATAAGGTTATTGCCTACATTTTTTTTATTTACTGATTTTTCTGTTTACTTTGGTTCATTTTCGACTTCATCATATGTAAACATCCTTTTTTGCATGCGGTTGGCATTTTTTATGTAATTACACTCTCGAGTTTTAAAATAGATTTTTCGTTTAGGGAACCTACAGATATTTATTTGTTATGGAAGCCTAAGTTGCATTTATATATTTATTTTTCTGTATATATGTTTTAGATTTAGATAGAGTTTCCGTATAAAATTTAAGATTAGTTATTAAATGTGATGTTCTTGAATTATTCTGTAATGTTGAATGTATCTGGAACAGGTTGCGCAACCCATTGGTCGGTACTTTACTGTGCATGTGCAAACAATCACACACGTATATGTTTAAACAGTCGGCAGTGATATGTAAGTTCGTTATTCTTGTCATCGTCAAAGTATTTCTTCATTTACAAAACCTCGAATCAATCATATCTGTCAGCCCCACAGCTAATATTGCACATTCGGCTCACTGCAACCTCTGGCATTTTCAAAATCTAAAACCCCTGTTGAAACGCCGTGAGGAAATAGGGGATAATATAAAACAATAACTGATGGAGAACCAGAAAAAGGAATTTACAAGCTGTATTACAAAGGAGTGTAATTCTATTAAAATAACTACATTATGCTTTCTTTAAAATAAATGACTGCATCGAGCGTGGTGCATATTTATAAGAACAGTAGATTTTCTGATTATAAAAGTTAAACGAACTAATGAGAAAATATATCAAACTATTTTGTCAAACACTTTAATCCAGTTTATGGTTATTTATGCAGAAGTAATTCCTGGTACAAACTGGATATTCCAAGCAGTCAATACTTCAAACTAAAAGTACAACACGATGGTTTCCGAACGGCAATAATGACGTCATCAGTTTGCACGCATATTTTCCTGACCAAAATCTAATTGAGAACTTCTAATGTATCTTCTTTTGTAAGGTATGAGAACGTTGGCGTCAATACGATGCAATCCAAGAATTGTAAAGTACTAAAAAGTACCTTTGGGCTGCAGTGATCATTGAACACCTGTGTTGTCAGATACAGACTTTGCCGGAATGCAGTTTTCATGTAATTT
The DNA here is from genome assembly GCA_037127315.1 of Ascarosepion bandense. Lineage (NCBI taxonomy): Eukaryota > Metazoa > Mollusca > Cephalopoda > Sepiida > Sepiidae > Ascarosepion > Ascarosepion bandense. The sequence continues at coordinate 8,246,761 of JBBBDQ010000662.1, forward strand.
ATCGTCATGGAGATGTTGCAAGTTACTAAAAATAAAAAAAAATGTTTATATTTTCTTAGTAGTCATAAAATAAGCTTATTTGTAAAGAACGTCTATAAAGCATTTTTTTAAAATCTTACCCGTCGAAAAACTTTCTCATAGCACGAGTATATAAATTCTTATGTCACATCAGCTAAATTTAGAAGTAATTTGGGTCGAGTCACCGAAAAAAACCAACGCTTATATCCACTAGGCCATGTGGTTTTGGGAATTTGAGTGTTGTGAGTTCAAAACCTAGCTACAGCTGTAGTGCACAAATAAATTAAAGAGTTGAGTTAAAGGAAGGTAACTACATGGCACCGCAAATGGAATGAGAATGATATACTTCAGTATTCGAAATAAAGAGTTCGGTTCAAAAATTTCTAATACCTGAAGAAGAGCGTACAACAACGGAAACGTAGTAAGCATGGCAATAAGGATGAAGGTAACAGTCTGGACTTTGTAAATAATGCAAACACTACTTCATCTGTGAAGTACAGACATGTACATATTTTATTTACCAGTATTTGCTTTATTATATATATATATATATATATATATATATATATATATTTATATATATATATATATATAATGCATATTGACAGAATGTCTATTGACTGTGATTTTCAAGTTATAGTAGGTTAGACTGTGGGATAGAGTAGTGGTTGTGCAAACAGAAAATGTATTATAGAACTTAATCCGATATTTCAAAAGTATATGCTCTTCGAAGTGGTGTAATGGTTAGTACGCTTTTCACTCTAATTAAACTACGAATGAATCGTAAGTGTGATCCTCACTGGGTACCCCAATAATTTGTGACATATCTAAGCTACGCTTAGAAAATCAATAGAGCCCTTTGATGTAGTGTATTATTTAGCGACCCTGTTTTACTGGATCAATTAATACTGAACAGTGATTTAGTTTTTCACTCGGTCTCTCTAACTTTCGGCATTGTGCCATAACTAAGCTCCACTTAGAAAACCATCATATATATCAAAAGCAGTCAAGTTGAAAAGCTAGCTTGTCTTATGAATATGCACCATACTGTTCTAGGGTAATCATCATATAATAAGCCATTTGTCATCGAAAGCGTCAATATTGTTTCAAATATTCTGTAGGGTACCATTACAGTTATTTCTTGAAATATTGTATAGATACATAAATATCTTTGGCAACAGAAATATGTTGTACTTTTCTGCGCTGAATTTTGCGATTCCTGTTACCGACACATTGGAAGAAATCTCAGACTAATTTATTCACAGTCTAGATATAGTTTAGTCCCTTGCTCACGTAAACAACCCTAGACAGAAACGAGATAACATTGCTAAAGCGATGAGAGTTTAGAAGTAAATACGCGCGTTGCCTTTGTCTACACAACCGGATTCTATCTTCTGCGAAAGAATGAGAAGCACGATAGTATCATGTTTTCCCGTCTAAGGTCATTAAATTGACGAAATGATAAACCAAGTTATCTCCTCTATGGCGGTGAACTGGTTAAATACACAATTATCTAAAACAGGATTTTTATTGACAAACAACCATATTTCTCTCCGAACATCCCATGAGCATTTAGTGATTCTGAATATTTTTGGCTGTTTGTTTCAGCAGCTAACAGCCAATGGTTACGAAAGTTCTTATCAAGAAATAGAGTGTTTACTGCTTCATTACAGTGAGCGCTTGGCCGAGTAAGAACGTTAGCTTTGCGACGAGAAGATCTGCGTTTGAATGTGGTCGACTTTTCAGGATCGTAACGTCTTCATATTATCTGCCTGGGGAGACGATCGCATTATGTGTCAGTGCTTAGATGTGCTTGAAAATAAAGAGCTGTCAGTTTAATCGGGTTGACTTAACTGCCGGGAAAACCGTCACTTTTGTATTACATGGGATCACTTGTCCTCAGTCCCGAAATTTTGAACGTATTGGTTTAGTTCAAACTGTGATCATGAGTTCTCTTCCTGGAGCTGAAACTAAATTCCGCTCAATATATAAACAGTTTACTCTCTGAGTGATATACAAATACAACTAATACAAGTTCCGAAAAATGGGAACGTTCGATTTTTGATCATGAAACCCGGGTTCAAATCTCACTATTGTCGATTTATCAGGAAAATGACTTATATGTTATCAGCCTTGATAGACGATCCTAGAGTGAAGAACGTTCGGAAACTACCTGAAATCCATGACTCGAGTTGACCCAAGAAATGGGTAAACGGAACCCTTTGGACGCCATCGATGATTGTGCTAGCATAAATCGCAGGTCATTGTGACCAAGAATTTCAGCGTGCTAGCTTTTTGCAGACTGTTAATCACGCTAGACAACGCGCTCTATTCTGTTCTAACGAGATACGAGCGGACAGTAGTTACAAGGCTCAAGAGCCACCCAATATAGTTAATTTCCGAATTTGTTGTTTTAGTGACGAAAATGGAGGGATTTAAGAGTCCATATTATGAGATATATAGAATAAAAAACTGTTGACGATAGACATAAAGAGGTTAAGATCGTAGTGATCGGAGAAGTATCTTCTCATGAGTGAGTCTGTTTCACAGCGTTAAAGTTCTGGAGAAGAAGCTGTCTAATAGGAACATAATTTTCACCAATGAAATAAGAAGTGAATATGAATGTATATCTATCTATTGTTTGACCTCGTAGAACTAACAAATGAAGCTCGTCTGAATATTTGCAACGAAAATAGTGATCAAATATATAGTAGCTAGTAACGTTTTATTTGTGAGAAATTGATCGTTTGGAAGAAAATAATTCATCACCCATAAGACCGCGTAAATATTTTCAGACTTTGTCAAAACTGAACAGAAAAGACTTGGCAGTTCCAATTGAACAAGCAAATATTCCTGAGTATGTCTTTGCAACAGAGGTTCGTTATTCGCTCTTGGTAAGCAGGCCTACTCCATTATGAAAAGCCCTCCATAGTAATAATATAGTTCGAAGCAAATTATTATGTTATAAAATTCCCTATACAATCTTTCTAATAATACATCCGCTATATAAGATGTGCTCAGTTCTTTGCTTTCCTGACAATTCTTCAAAGGGAGACAAATTGAAAAACTGCCGTGAATAGGGTCGGAGAGTTGTCTAATCGAAGAGTTCTAAATGTGCCCATCGATCCACCATATTGATGATAATTGACCTCAACACTTACGGGCACTCAGCTCTGAAAGAAAGTCGGTAACTAAAATTTCTGGCGGGCCGACACCAAAATTCCATTAACAATGATAATTTGTCATCAAATCTGAATAGCCATTTTCAGCACCGTGTATTTCCAATCAGACTGGGCCTCGATGCGGTAATAATGAGTATTGATCAATTGAAGCTGTGTATTAAAACAATCCAGGATATAAGTTATGGCGAGATACAAGAAGTAAAGACGGCTGTGCTTGGTGGGGTCGGAAAATAGTTGTATTTCTGTTATGTAAGCATATAATTCAGAACTTATCGAAGATGGACATGTCTGGAAAGAAAATGTTTTAGAGTAAGATGTGATTAATCCATAATCAGTAAAACAACCTGCATATATATATATATATTCTTACCTGCTCACACACACACACATCTATATATATATATTTAATAATTGTGTATTTTGGCCGGAATCTCTCTTTTATACAAGTTTATAAAACCTAGTAACAGGTTTCTGCGATTTTTATTCAATCATCTTTGCAATATTACAAGTGTTTTCTTTTTTGGACATAGTGTATTAAATCTGACGAAATGTTTTATATATCTGAGCACTTTCGGTTATACTATTAGCCATCATCAAGGATGTTTTTCTTAACTGAATATGTAGATTTTATATATGTGCATACATTGTGATTGAAATTATTTTTCAAAACACGGTCATAACCGTTCTGGACATATTCATAGTAGATTTTCTGAGTGTTGTCTTTTTCTTTTTTCATCATTAATCTATTTTAACCGTTTTCATAAGTGGATGATGCTACTATATTCGTCTTGTCCATGAGTGTTTGTAGGTTTTTGTGTTTGTTTAAATTGGTCCTAATGATGTGAGAAATGGAACGGGAATCTTCTTAAAAATCATGTAGTAAAAAGTTCAATAAAATTATTCGTAAATTTGATTAGACCAGAAACGTAGTCCCTTAAAAGGCTTGTCAATACATATATAATATTGGTAATCTCTCTCTCTCTCTCTCTCTCTATATATATATATATATATAAATATATATATATATATATATATAATCATATAATTATATAATTATGAATTAATTGTTCATTAGTTCATTAAATTTATGATTATATTAAGCTCTATAATATTTATTATATTGAGCACTGTTTATGAGTTAAATAAATGCCGGGGCACTCAAAATAGTAAAACCTTGAGTCCTCTTCACAGAAAGACACACACACGTAAATATATATAATGTTTATTTAGGCAGCAAGTATTGTTTCAAACATATCTTTTCGAATAAAATGTACAAGTGCTGTCTATATAAATTTTGTTAGACCCCCCACCAGATTCAACACGAAGAATTGCATCAAATGCCTTGGTGAAGCAGTATTACCCAGTATGTTGAAGACCGAATGTTTGGCAACAGGGCTCTGCACCATACCACACAAACAGGAAAACAAACTCATAGCTGACAATTTCTGCAATCACATCATGCATTAGATATGATCAGTTAATTTTCCAGTCAGCCAGCGCCTTGATTATTAAGCTTGAGAGTCTATGTGTTACAGTCTTTTTTCAGACAGCCTTGGGAATACCGTGTGGTCTACGCTTGGATATGCGGTGTGGCGTAATATATATTCTCTCAGAATTAAAACTCGCCTCGCCTACTTACGATACCCTTGGGAAACGTATGAAGACATGTCTTGAACTCTTGACCCTACCAAGGTATGGGCTAATTACTACAACTTGTCTCTGTAAATCATTATCACATCTAAATCCTTCTAACAATCTAAAAATATTTTAAATAACATGCCAACGGTTGATAAGGGACAATAACAAAAAACAAAAACCAAGCTATCTAACAATCACTCTGTTTTTCTGTTCAGTAGATGTCATGTCTTCCTTCGTCTGTTTTGTTTGGAAAGTAATAGGCTTTACCTAACTGTGAGCACCCATGGCATGGTTGTAAGTGTTTGAATATAGTTTTCTTCTTATAGACTGATTGCCTTTCTAAGACTAAAGAGCTAAATCTACCTTGAAGTTACATCTATATCCAAGAGTTTGTGAAAGAAATGGTTTCTCAATGACAGTAGTGTGAAATGAATGTAAATAATTGTTCCTAATTTTTTAAATTAATTTGTTTGGTTTTTATTTTGCTATTCCAATGCATCTACGATTTCTGTGTCACATTTTCCTTTCTCAAATATCAGATAGCTAAATTGATCTGCCTACATTTAGTGCCCCCTCGCTTTTGTTAAAACCCATAGCTACTCTTACAAATCTTCTATTCGATTTCATTATCATAATGAACAGAAAATAAGAAGCAAATAAAACTAAAACAGTAGAAAGAGAGGCAGACAGTCTCTTTTGAGCTGTCAAAAGTTTCTGGAAACAGGGCGATGACGATATTAAGCCCTGCAATAACAAGGATTTACAAAAATTCAAGTTGTCTCATTCCTGTTTCAAAGAACATAGCAAATATAAAGGAAGCAAAGAGAAACGAAAGTAAATCTTTCGAAATATATAGAATTATAAATATATTTCTTTTCCGGGCATCGAGAGAGCGGAGTTATTTGTTAAAATAAATGCTAAATTTCGTTATCTTGACGCAACATTATATTTTGTCAGTTTTTTGGGTTGGAATTAGATTTTATTTTTTAAACTTCAAAGAGGCAAACAGGGAAATCTATTTTGACTACATGGTGATAGTTTTACAATTTTAATCAATTTGTTTTCCTTCGTGTTGTGTAATGTAGAGGCTGGCTGATCGTATGTATGTATGTATGTAGGAAGACACCGTCTCAGACACATTTGTGATTGTTCAAAACCTACAGAGCTCATTTGTGGTTTATATTGCAAATATGCTGAGCAGGCCTTAGTTAGAGTTTCTGGGAGAGAGTGCATTATCCAATGGGATCAACAGTCTGAACAAGGCCAGTGTGCTCAAAATTCGATTACTTTTGAATTCGTGCAAGCTCAGCTGTCGTTAAATTCCAAATTTTTGTGACAAATCAATTTCACTGACAAGGCTCTGAGAGTTTACAAAAGCGCTGTACACTGGGATTGATTCTACTGGTTAGAATCAATCCCATCAATAACATCAAGAACTCCCCTCCATAACAAATCGACAATAATGTGATTCGAACACTAGTCTCAGGATCGGAAAGCGATTAAATAGCTTTTAAATATTAATATGCCAAGATTATCGATTATCGACTTTTATTTATTATATATCTAGCTATTATTTATTGTCGACATTTTATTCAACATTTATGTTTTGTGTTGTTGGAAGTATTTTAATAATCACTCACATAAAACATTCTTATGCGTGAAGGTTGCTAATCAAACTGTTGGTATTTACCTTTCATTTCATAAAATATATTTCTAATTATGTTGGATGAACTCTAAATTATTGTTTTATATCCCACACTCACACAGACAAGGATTGTACATATAGTGACTACTTATGTCTTCATGATGATTCTGAGGTATTATGGTAGATCTATTAAAAATAGTAAGTACGAAATAAGAAATACTGCGGTAATTTTAGATCAGTGATTTTATCTAGCTAAGTTTAATTATACGGTAGATAATGACCAACCTTTTTCGCATTCCCACTTTTGACCATGTGCCATATTTTTATATTTTTACAAAATAAAATCTCTTTATCAACAGATTATCCAAGTAAATTACAATAATGAATCGCAAGTTATAGTGACCCATTATGGAATTAAGAATAAGACTGTACATAAAAATTAACTATCTCATTTTGGCTTGAATGCTTGTGCAAACCTTTCCTCTTTTTAAGGTTGGGCTGTTATTTTTGTTTTTGTTTTAGAGGTATATCAATTTTTATGAGTTATTTAATATCAAAATTTAAATATTGTAGACTCAATTTTATTTTCTGGGACTTACAGATCACATTTTACAAGTCGGATATAATGAAAAACAGACAGGGGAAAACAGCTCGTAACAAACTTGACGGGTTTGTGCTAGTGGATGGTAGAACAGGGTTTCGATAGGGTTGCAAGAAAAAGCGTGCTAAGATCCACTAGTGTTAGGGAGATGTGGAAGGCATGATCGTTTACGGCCTGGGGAGACACGGCACAGAGATAGAAAAAGAACAATGGTTTTAGTGATACAAGTTTTATTAACTAACCGTAACTGGGGGCAGTAAAGATGAAATAAACATTTCCCAAGGGCATCTGCGCGTAAATAATTATAAAGACCTCAACCAGAACTGGAACTCGGCTCTCCGATAAACAATTCCTAATCATTATCATGTGCACTAGCAGGACAATCAAGCTTGATGTTGGTTAACATCGGGGATTGTACGGGAATCTCTATTTCAACGTGATTGGCTCTAAATTGTTTAAGGGTTTAAATATTTTTTAATATTTCTTTAAACATTTGCAATATCACCTTAACGTCTATAAATGGCCTTCACTCATAAAGTTTGTCAATTAGAAGAACATAAAAAACAAAACACTAGAAAGGAATTATGCATTATTTGCTAGCCCATCCTAAATATGATTTAAACAATGACATAGTTATGTTGGGCGTAGAGCTATTAAAATTACCTCCATTCTTTGAAGATTTATCATGAGAAGAAAGAAGAATATTTGGCACATTAAAATGTCGACTATTTAAAAAAATACTCCTACACATTTTCTTGTGTCATGTATGCTTCTTTCCTAGCTCCATCATCTGTTTTCGTCTTTGTATTTTGGTATGACTAAAAAATTTTATTAACAAGTTGGCAAAATAGATCCTGCTTGTTTGCCAACTTTTCCGCCATTTTATTATTTTTGCTTTCATTGCTAGCAGATGGCAACAAAAATGCAACAAATTTACCAAATGTGTAATTTGTTTTATTTTGAAGGGGAATGGATGTAGATTCTTGTTTGAGCGTGTTACTTTTTGGGTAGCCTGCAAAGTAAACCTGAGAACAACCCTCGAATATTGTTAAAACAACTTCACACGATTAAGATTACCGGCCTATCTTTAATATAATCATCATGATTAAAATTGTATATCTAACACATGTGACTTGAATCTCTCGAAAACTTGATAATATTTCACATATACTGAATAGAAAATTATATCCCGATAACTAATACTTCATGGAATAAACTATTAAGAAGAGGCTTTTCTGATCACAACAAACTTAACCTCTTCAAGTCTAGGGTTAACTGTTGTCATTCGCACAGATCAGTATTAACTGTCTACTCAAATATAGTTATCCACAAAAATAACATTTAAAAGGTATGAAAATTATTTGGATTAATAAATACAAACTTCATTAGGTCTATAGAAATTGAGTTGATTACGATTCTGAAAGAAAACTGAGTCGATATGAACATAGGGGAATCTTTGCTGAGACGGTTTGTGTTTAAAGGTAGTATTAGGGTTTTGCTTCTTTGGCTGTGCCTCCAATGGCCGAGTCGGTTAGAATAACGTTGGATTTAGCGATGGTTCCTCTTCTAAAGGTGGACACAGTTTTAAATCCTGAAATGAAAGTAAATTTACTGTTTAAAATATACAGAATGTCAACACAAATATGGGTATCATCCAAAAATAACGTTTAAAACGATAGAAATCATTCAAATCAAAAAATCCCAAAAACATTATATCAAATATATATATATATATATATATATATATATATATATTTGATATAAAGAAACATTAAGACAGACACGTTATTTCATATTAAATCGGAAGTGGGCCTATTTCAGGCGAATCATCTTCAGCTTCCGTTTTTGTTGTACAAATAAGAGTTCTTTTAGAGAGTTATCCTACCACTGTATGTACAGGATACTCCTTTGGATACCTCGTATCTACACCGGATGCTGATATATATATATTAAAAACAAATCTTCTTTTCTATCGCCTGTTTCAACTAATGAAATTCTAAGTATTTTTATTAACTTTCTCCCATCTCATTCAGCAGTTGATATCAGGAACCTAAACTATAAGTAGCACTAGGATGTAAACCACAAGGCTTTCAAAACAAAAAAAGAAAAAAATGAAGAAATTGTCAATTTAAGCTAACACAACTATTGTCAATTTCAGTATCATCTGCCAAGTTTCTATCACAAGTCTTGAGTTAAATAGTGGCCTGGTTTTCAAACGCTTTATAAAGTTATCGCAGCTGACATTGCCTGGCCAGACGGATAACATGGAGAAGAGACCATCCATGACAGCTGAAATTTGACATCCTGTTTAATAGTTGTAAAGTAAACAAACTAACTACTCGGCCACTGTTTCATTTTCTGTCATTATCTTTCTATATGTCAAACTGTCTGTTTTAACGCTACATCTCTCTCTCTCTCTCTCTCTCTCTATATATATATATATATATATATATATATGTATGTATGTATGTATGCATAGAGAAGAGTTTTGTAATTTGCTTGAAGCATTTTGGATAAAAAGTGTATGGGTAGGTATTTGAATGCTTTCAAAATGCGTTTAGTATAATAAAGGACAGTAAAGAACGTTTTGGCCACCAGCCAACACGTACATATTAAACTACGAATTAAAGTAAACAGAATATCATCAAATCGCAAAACGACGTAAAATCTTTAACAAAGATGCAAAAAAGCCAAATCCTACTATAACACATTTATATAAACCATAAAGAAACACACACATACAGGGACTAACACACTTACAGGTACACACACGCACACATACTCACTACAATTAACGACAGCAGTGGCAGGGAAAGAGGACCATTCGTTGAAAGGCACGGTCAACCAGCGGACATGCAAACAAGTTCTCCTATCATTCTGAAGATAAGATTCTGAACTCGAAATGTTAATGAATAATAAATAGGTAATATCCTACACCTTCCTTACCTTCCTTTATTGTACTAAACTTATTGTGATGCCAATATATATATATATATATATATATATATATATATATATATATATATATATATATATATATATATAATCATGTTCGATTAAATAATTTAGACATATTATGCTTATTCATTTTTATTTTAATTCTTTTGCATGTAACAATGAATATCCTGGTATGGTGAATAAAAATAGCAAGTAAGTTGGTGTAGGTATTTTCATTAGTTTTGTTTTTATTTTTATGCCTCTAAATACTTTTAAACCTGTTCGAAATTATTTTCAGTGGCGTAATTGTTAAGATATAATTAATGTAGCTGTCCGTTATGAAAAGTCATGTTATAATAATTTTGTGGTTTAAAACTTAAGAATTTTTAGTAAAAATGTAAGAACGCAATGCCGATTTTCAAATTATATGGTGTAATGAATTTAATTTAATTTTTAATACTTATAAAAATTGCAATTTATGTTTTAGACCATTGTGTTTTTCTTCCAAAATTATATTTTAGATAATTTAAAACCTACTAATATAGGTATTTTAGAATATATTTACTATAGTCATAACTAATTTTGTTTAGTGCCGGTTTTAATTTACTGATAACGATGACTTTGATAATCTGAACGTTCGTTTATTGTTTTCATGGTCAAATATGCATGTATTGTCAATTCATATATGCCTAAACTGTGAATATGGACAAGAATTTTTATTTAATCTTGTACAACCCATCGAACATATGTAATGTCTGCCTATTTGATAGTGTAGTTATCGTGCTAACAAAATATACATTTGCTTCTTTGTTAGTGATACAATCGTAGAAAGAATATTTAAGTTAAAATTCAGTGTTGTTATTTGCAAAAAGGTAGTTGGTAGAGAGAAGTAATCGCAAATAATTAAATCGTTTTATATTTTTACTGGGGTCTGTGGAGAACCTATGAGCACGTATGTGTTTACTTAAGGATTTTTCCCTTGTATTTCATTACGTATAGTTCCGAGGGTCTGTGTGTCAATGAGAGAATATTGCAGACACTTCGAAAAAAATGACTACAAATATATAGCATCTGAGAAAACAAATTCTGCAAGTTTTGTTGATAAGGGCCTCAGAATCAATAGGGAGGCCGACATAAAGGGTAGTGCTGCCCTGCGTCAAGTGTGTGGTTCTAGAAGATACTATGTCTGATACCAAGTGTCTACTCCATGCAATACAAACAGGATAACCCAATTATCGCTGTCAGAAAATTTCCCTAAAGACCGCAGACTGCTACCCTTTGTTTGTTATGTGTGGAGTGCAGTTGAACAAGAAACCAACTAAATCTCTTCTGCCACAAAAGTTGAACAGAAGGCAAGGATTACTGTAGCATTTAAAAACTCAAACAAGAAGACAGTCCAGAAGAGATGCAGGAGTTTTCAACGTGGACTGATATTTAGGGATGAAGCCAATGGCCATTTTATTGAATAAATTTACTATTTAGTGTTTCAAGACATATTTTTACCACAATTGCAAAATATAAGTAAAAAAAGATGCCATTATTTTCTTTCCTGCGTAATTTAGACGGCAAATTATTCATCACATATTATATATATATATATATATATATATATGTGTGTGTGTGTGTGTGTGTGTGTGTGTGTGTGTGTGTTTGTGTGTGTGTGTGTGTGAGCTTTATACCTAGATATTAATTTCAACACGGTACTTGATTTGCGGCAAGGCCTCATTTTACTGATTAGATATACTTAGGTACCTCCGGTCATTTTCGTTGTCTAACCTTTAAACTGAATTATCAAAAATGGAAAAGATTTCTTGAAATATTTATTCTAGTTTTAATTAAAAGCTAAATGATTAAATTTACTATTTCCTTTAAGCAAAATACTCTGGTTTACTTTAAACAGAAATTATATTGATTGGAATATAAAAATTCTAGATTTCGTTTCAATTTGTGAAATTTGACGCAACTTTTGATCGATTGACACATTTTGAAACAAAAGTTAATTCTCGGTTAAAAAATCTTGCAAAAATAAAATTTACATCTGGCACACATTAATTTTTGAAAATTAGGAAATTTTATGGTAATTTAATCTAACTTACACAAGTATTAATAATTTATTGCGTAAAATTTAGAATAAAACTATTTCTTAATCGTAGATTTGAAATTTTTGACCTGTTCGTCGTATATCAAACGTTTTGACAGGTTCATGATTAGAGACAAGATAAAAGTGTATGGCTTACATAAGGGACAAAATTGTACAAATTTTTTTGGTGGGGGTAAGGGAGAAAACTGGCCTTTTAATTTGCACGTATAAATTACCACACAAAAAATCTTTAAATACACACAAAATTTCTTTTTAAATATGAAGGTCAAACAATTTGCATTAAACTTTTCAATTTTAAATAGGCAATGTAATCTTTAATTAACTTAAAAATCTAACCGCAACACATATTCGAATTATTTTAAAAATACTTTTGAAAATTTATAAATTATTATAATTAAAAAAAAAGAAAACAATTTTTAAAAACTTCATTAGCAATCAAATTTCTTTCAGGCTATACTGTCCTTAATTTTATTATTTATTCAAGTAATTAAAATTTTTCAAATTAAATAATATCAGAGTTTTATTACATTTTTTATTTTACTCTTCAGAGTAGATTTTCGGATAGAGAGGCCAAATTTTTAAAAAATAGATAATTTATATTCCCCAAGGAGTCCTGCGTTTAACTAATAAAACCATAGACCACAACAAAGTAAACTTTATTAAAATTTCATAAATTTACGTGGAAGTGTAATACCAGAGATAAAAATTATTTTTAGCGAAATTTTTAAAAAATATTAATTTGAAAAATTGAATTTATATGTAAATGAGTGCTGAAAGTTTCAGTAAAATTCGACAATTATTTGATTTTTGCCAGAATTTTCAATGTAATGTCTTTGTCACCGGAAAAAAAGTAGTTGGTGTAATCGTTACGTTTTCCATTGAAAACAATCGTAACGTTTTGGTTACCCACTAACCGAAACTAAAACAAGATTTTCTGCCAAGATTTTGAACATGTTAGAAGAGATTAATGTTTTTTTTTAATAATTAAAATTACGTTGATCTTTCCTCTTAATAATAACATAAACATTTTATTGAAAATTTTGTTTTTATGAAGTTTGGATTTTTTTTCATTCGTAATATGCTGTAATTTTGTAGCAATTTAGTAGAGGTACCTAGATATAACAGTAAGTTCGATGATAGCAATTTATCTTACCTCTCGCTTGTAGAATTCTGTACCTACTAATTGACTCTTATATAATTTTGGTGTTCAAAAATTTAAATTCAATGAGATTTCTTATATTTTGTCTTATTCATTCCTTTCCATTAATTGTTCTCACTCCTTATTAGTGTCTTTTTCCATATATTCTCTAATATTCAGTTAACCTTTCGTCTTAGTCGCTTTTTTGCTTTACTTGATGTGAATTGATTAAAACTTTTAATAAATAACTCGGTACTGGAAATTATATATCTTGGTTTTTCCTCAGTTTTTTCCTTTGTTATGACCTTTGATAATTACTCGTATTTATTACGTCCTCTTAAAACAAGCAACTTTTAAAGAAAAAACAGACTAATAAAACTACATTAATCGATTATTTTAGGTAACATATCTACATGATACGTTCCATGAAACTAATTAATATTTCAAGAAAAATCAGAAGAAATTGAACACAATAATTAAGTAACATTAGCAAAACATGTAGTCTTCAAAGTGCATATATCTTTATAAAATCAGTAGTAGAAAAAGCTATGAGCGGTTAAAAATTGTGATTTTAGCTTAGGTCATCTTTTTTTAAACCTGTGGATTAACGCTACAAATTTACAAAAAACTGAACCAAATAAGAAAAACCACACCATTTTAAAACAACCAAAAGAAGCAATAACTAAAATTAATAGTGCATGTAACTCAAAGAAGAAATAATGAGATAAAGTAAAGGTGATCATTTTACATGACTTTAAATAAAGATTTAGGAAGGAGACTCCGTTCAATGCTGGAAAGATTGACAGCATTTTCTGTACTTGAGAAACCTGTTTCATTGAAAAGTTTTTTTTAAGAGAAATATTTTGTTTCAACCATATGTAGTACTTACTTTCGGGTCAATGAGTGCGAAATATTTCTTTGTAGTGAAACAACTAAAATTATCACTACCATATATTTTAGCTTGTCTCAGGTTCTGTTTTATATAAATTTGTGTGTTTCATCCATTGACCGTACGAATTAAAACGTCTTGTATACGTGTCTTAAAAGTCGAGAGCTATTCAAAGTTGTTAAAAGAAAGTTTGTTGAAAATTTTCATTTTATTGTGACCCAGCAAATTTGGGTGTTACAAAAGATGTCGCAGACGATAACGACTTATGTTGCCCTTCACAAAAAAGAATGAGTTCGCAAAATGTTTCCACCCACAACTTATTAGACTCTTTACTATTCACGAAGCATACGAGAGTATCTATACATCAACATATAAGTAATTAAATATGTACAGTAGAGTTCGTTATTTTTAAATGTTTGTGTGATTTTGAATGATTATCGAAAAAAAAATCATAAAATTGATTTTATTTTATTTTATCAAACGTTCACAGGTTCTTATCAGTATCATTTTCAAATTCCGCTAAATGTTCCTTTCTTGCCTGTTCATTGTTGCGTAAATTCTGAGATAGCCTCGGGTTCTCAAGATCAACGACCCAATTTCCACAGTCGCTACTTCATCCCACACCATCCCACTATTAAGAGTCTCTAGGGTACGAGCGAATGATTTCTAGTTGCTACGTGCATCTGTCGGCCCGCGGCAGTTTTACCCGACTCACGGATGACAGTATCACTTGGATTAGGATGAAGACTGACGTTAGATATTAACCATGGGTGGTTTTGGTGCTTTTTTTTTTATGTTGGAAATAAATAGGCCACCCACGTTTAAAGGAAAATATAAGAGGACATTAACTGTCATAGCCCTGGCAACGCATGCATAACCTTAGTGTACATATACATGTCCATGTATATTGCTTTATCTATTTCTCACACTCTACATACATACACACACACACACACACACACACACACACATATATATATATATGTGTGTGTGTGTGTGTTCACTAGCTAACTAAAATGTGAGTAAAATGTGAATAGATTGTATGAGAATATTACTCTTTTATTATCAGTGTGTTCATCTCTCTGCTCTGTCTCTCTCTTTGTCTGACTGTCTCTCTCTCTCTTTCTCTCTCTCAATCAGCTCGTTACTATCTATCTATTTATGTAACTATCTATAGCAGTCTTTTTATCACTCCTTCTCTCTTAGTTTATTCACATCTCTCTACAAATCTATCTACGTTTTTCTCTCTCTCGTTCCATATATATATATATATATATATATATATATATATATATATATTAGAGGCACGGACCAGCAGCGGACAACATGAAACCAAGCTCTCCTATCATTCTGAAGATGAGAGTCTGATAATAATCAGTACGAAATAGTTAATACCCAGAACCTTCTTTACCTTCTTTTATTATACTAAACACATTGTAATAGCCTTCAAATACACCTTCTATGCACAACGCTTCAAACAAATTACAAAACTCTCATATATATATATATATATATATATATATATATATATATATATATATATAACACATCACTCAAGAAGTCTCTGACCTCACATTTAGATGGTGCCACTAATAAAAAATCTATATGGTTTTTATAAAGTACTAACCTTCACTGACAACGTGACAAAATTTATGCTCAAGTCAAGAATTTGGCTTCTGTTTTTTGAAATGCGCAAAAAATGTTCAATGATTACCTTGAGAATGCAAGAACCATCAATAGCGATTATTATATAGCAGTATTCGTACGTTTGAAGGAAAAAAATCTACAAAAAAAAAAGCAACGGCCACAAATGAACAAGTAAAAAAAGGTCTTTCACCAAAACAAAGCACTGCCTCACAAGTCGATTGCAATGATGGCAAAACTACATGAATTGCAAAAGAATGCTCAGGGAAAAGAGTTTTGGCTCCAATGAAGAAATGATATCGGAAACTGAAGCGTATTTTAAGGCCAAATACAAATCGTTCTACAAAAAGCAGCGAATTGTAAGGGAATCGTTGGAATCAGTGTATCACCCAAGAAAGAGGAAAATGTTGATGAATCAAATCGAAATTTACCTTAAATTTGTTATTTTATTAGTTAGGCCAGGGTTTATTTTGGCTGATGTTTTGACTGATGTATATATGCAGGTTTCAGTGAAAATGACATACAAGTTATTTTAATTAAATCTTGAAGGGTTTATATAATTTTTCGTGTGTTCTTATCAGATTGTTATTTTCAGAACTCAAATTATATAGGAGTTCCCTAAATGTTCTGTTTTTTTCCAGCGCTTTCGGCCATCTATTTAGTCATTATCAAGACTGAATTTTGCTTTACCTATAACTGAATATGCGTAGGATTTATGTATCTATTACACAAAATTCAAAATTACAAAGCTCATTGTCAATAATAATAATTTACTTGGAAAATTTAAACTGCAGATAAACATTGACAGTTACAAATTCATATATCCTTTGAATAATTTTGTTTGGGAAAAATCCAAATTCATAAACATTTACATCGGCCCCACTCTAACAAGCTTGACAAGAAGATTTAGACTGTACCTTTCAGACCACAATTCAATAGGATCTCATGTAAAACCAAAGAGAGATCTACCAGGCCCTATTCATGACATGTAGACAATACACACGTAATGGCATTATACACATGCAAAAATGATTAGAAATAATGGAAGCATTATCAAAATAAATAAATGAAATCTCTACGTTGAATCATATCAGTTGTGGACACAGCAAAAATCTGCTGATGTGTTTGGAATATAACATACACATGATTCTATATGCAGAAACTCTACACACATGAAATTCCACGTAAAACAAACTTTACCCTTGATAATGGTTAAAAGTATAGCCGAAAGCGGCCGGAAAAACAAAATATTTGGACAATTTTTATATAAGCTGAGTTCTGAAAAAATCATATGTACACATGAAAAATTACATTAAATATAATTATAATATCTTGTCTGACACTTTCAATGAAACCTGTATAAAGGAGAAATTGTTGCTCAAATACACAATTTTTAAATATATATATATATATATATATATATATATATATATATATATATATATATCCGAGTGAATACAGAACGAAGAAAGAATTCTTACAACGTCCAATAAATTTATTAAAAACTGCTCGATATATAGTATATAGAGCTGTGAATAGTTACCCCTACCAACACCCAAACACAACTGACCAAATATAAGAAAAGAGGCTTTCCATTCCTTTACATACCGCCTGATGAAACATTGAAGATTTCAATGTCAAAACAAATGTATCTTTGTCGTGGATATATAAAGAACAATTATGTACATGTTCTAAAATATAATTTATAATATATATATATATGTGTGTGTGTGTGTGTGTGTGCGTGTGTGTGTGTATGTGTGTGTGTGTGTGTGAATCTATATTTTTCAAGCTATTTTAATAAATTAGGATAAAACATTGATAATTATGCAACAATATTTTAAAATATTGCCCGTGTATATGTTTTCTCGATTATATGGTGTTATAAAAACAAGACGTAAATTATGTTGTTTTTTTATTAAAATAGTAGTACTATATCCCGGCGTTATCGGGGAAAATGATTCGTCTGAGAAGATCTTTTATTGTTTGAGAGTAAAACACATAATTAAACCAAGTTAGATTAAATTCTGCAGCAATAATCACGATAAAAGGACAGAAATCCTGATCTTGATCGGATATCGAGTATCGATTTCCGATATTGGGGGAAATCGAAAGAAATAAGTAGCCCTTGGCCTGAGTGGAAGCCTAAAAAATACTTGTGTGAAGTTTGGTAAAAAATCGAATAAAAATTGTGGATTTGTATAAAGGACATACATACAGGCAGACAGACAGACACGCACACAAACATCTTGCATCTTATATATATAGATAACCTTATGGAAATCAGATTTACCTATTTCCAACCCATATATTTAATTGTTTTCGTATATTATTTTGTTTCAGTAGTTACCTTAGAAAATGAATATACTCTATAATTTGGATGGATATTAATTAAATAATCGATAACGGCAATTTCGTTTGAATAAATACAATCATTTTTTTTTATTAAAACGATATTTTCAGTGTACAATTCTAATGAAAAATTCAGATGAGAAATTACACACTTAATTTGATTGTTATTTTCTTCTTGTTTAAAATGACATTCGTACTGATATATTCTTTTGTGAAGGTTCAGGATGATTTAACAATATTTTGGAGACAGTCTCTTTATATTCTTGTTTTAGACTCCTGTTTCGAGAGTAGAATTAGTTTAACATTGATTCCACTTTCGTTTTTGAAGTTATTGTGATAATTTTTGTATTGAAATTAGCTAAGACTCTTAGTCAAATGTTCAATAGTTATAGAATTTATATATCATGCAATATGTCTACTTTTATCATTTCGTTTATAAACGCGTTTTTACCACGAAGGATTTTGTAGACATTTTTTTGCTTCTTGGAATAACATAGCCAGTGCAGGATTTTCATAACTTCAATTTACTTACCTTTTTCAGGTGTAGATCTCAATATTCTTACCTTCTCTGGAAGACATTTGTGATACAAATTTTATAATTTCCTAAGTCTACAGTTAATCTACAGTTAATCCGGATTGTGTCTTACTATTGTGGTATGAATAAAAATTATGATATTTTTATATGCAATTGCTGATTATTTTATTTATTTATTTGCTGTTTAAACAAAAAGAATATCAAAACAAAAAGACTGATTTATTAACTTTTTATAGACAAATTCATGTGTTGGCTCATTGCGAAACCGACACCCAAGAGGTTGTTTCCTCGATCACTACAACTCATGACCATGTCAAGGTTTAACTGTTACTTTACGTACATATCTGCATAACCTATGTTACCTGAAGTGTTTCGCAGAAATTGTACGTAGTGAAGATTATTATAAAAATGTTTTAAAATGTTTAATTTTAAGAATTTGCACTTTTTTGTGAGGATATATTAGATAAATATTACTATTTAAAGATGTAACCAATATATTTTCAAATGGGTCATTTCCTTAAAATTATTAAAAGAGAGTCAATATAACTCCTCTCTAAATGATGTAACTACTGCTTTTCTGCTTCCTGCTTTCCTGCATGCTGGAAGTTCTCTTCAGTCCTTCTTGTATTTCAGAATTGTGGTGAACCCTCGGACCCATCCAACTATCGCCCTATCAGTTTTCTACCGATATTCGGGAAAGTATTCGAGGCTATAATCAATGCTGAAATAGTTCATCATATCACTGCCCACAAACTGTTCTCCGACAGGCAATATGGATTCCGCTTTGCCAGGTCCACGGCCGACCTGCTAACAACCGTAACGGAGTACATGCTACAGGCCCTTGATGAGTCTGACGAGGCTCGCGCGGTTCCTCTGGATATATCCAAGGCTTTCGACAGGGTTTGACACTCTGGTCTCCTATGCCAACTACGCGGTTATGGTATTACCGGTCGCCTGCTTGACCTAATCCAATCTTTCTTAAATAACCGCAAAATGAAGGTCGTTCTGAATGGGCGTGCCTCTTCGTCCTACAGCACGAATGCTGGTGTCCCACAGGGCTCTATCCTGGGCTCGACGCTCTTCCTTATTTTCATCAACGACCTCCCAGATGAGATGAAATCCCAAGTAAGCATCTACGCAGATGACACTACAATATACTCCCGCACCAGTAAGAAACCTGTCGTGGCGGACAGACATATTCTCGCTGCTGACCTTGAACGGGATCTACACTCTGTGGTGAACTGGGGCAAGAGGTGGCTTGTCAACTTCAATTCATCTAAAACCAAGCTGTTGTCTGTCAACCATTACAGGCAACCTCTCCTGCCTCCCATAAGCATGGACCAAGCGATTCTCCCGGATAGTAATACACTACGCCTCCTCGGACTTATCCTGTCCTCGGACCTAAAATGGAACCACTATATTGAATCCATAGCAAAATCTACTGCTAAGAAGGTTGGGTCACTATGTCGATCCAGGATGTTTTTTCCACCTGAATCCATCCTGCATATATACAAGTCAACCATCCGTCCGTGCATGGAGTACTGCTGCCATTTATGGTCAGGTGCCCCTGCTGTTCTCCTCAGTGTTCTTGACAGGCTCCAAAGGATAGTCTGTAATGTGATAGGTACTGATCTGGCGGCTCGACTGCAGCCACTTCCCCATCGTCGAAATTTGGCCTCCCTTTGTTCTATAAATACATTCATGACTTCTGCTCAGACGAACTTAAGTCACTGATGCCTCCTCAACAGGTGTTTACTCGTGCAACCAGACTGGCAACTGGGTCCCACCCATTCACAGTCAGGTTAGCCTAATGCAGACGACAATTCTACTCCTCCAGCTTTTTCTCTCGCACTTCCCGCCTCTGGAACTCGCTCCCGTATTTTTGCTTTCCTGACGGCTACAACCTCCAGAAATTTAAATGCAAAGTCAATACTCATCTACTAACCACTGGACTCTAGCTCTCTCCCCACCCCCTGTATAATCTTCCCTTTCTCTTCACCTATGCATCTGTCAACGCACCTGCTTTCCCAGCTTTCTAATGTTCCTTTCTAACTAGTTTGTACTCCTCACTCTTTTCTAATTAATCTTTTTACATTTACGTAGCCCCCTGCACATCAGTGGCGTTTCCGCCTTGCTCTGGGTGAAATGATAAAAAAAAATATGAGAAAAGAACATATAAACTGGACAATTTTGTTTTTAGGAAACATTTCTGAATTAAAAACATAATATTGATTTTTAAATGTTGGCAAAATTTAATTACTTTGTTGATCAGAAGAGGCAGTTTCACTTTTTAATTAGAAGGAACTAACTTGTATAATTTAGATAGGTATCAACTGATATCCCAGTCCGATTTCATATATATATATATATATATATATATATATATATATAAATTTAGTGTATCGAGGCAACAAATAATTTTTTAAACATATACTGTTAAATATAAGAGACAATGAATGTCTATTATATTTAATCATGAGCCGTTCTAAACGTCATATTTTAGCTTTAATTTCAGTTGAAAATAAAGACAAAAATTCTCGAACATTTGGATAATTTTTTATTACGTTGGTTCTAAGCTTTCGGCTCACATGAGCCATCTTCAGAGAGGTTATAAGGATGATAACACAATAACATCCACTATCAGCGACGATTTGTTTTGTGTTGACATTAAACTCCGTTGAGTAACGGCAATAGTTACCAAAAATAACAAACGCAGTTCTCAAATTTGCAATGCGGTTCTATGACGTCACACCGCGTGATTGCGCGAAATGACAACAGAACCATATATTCAAATGCAATGTAATATGCTATGACCAGATTTAAACGTGATTTTATTAAGTGTGGATTTTTGGATTTAAAGTAGATAGCCTCCAATATAAGAAGGTTCTTTTTACTGTGTGTATGAGTGAGGATTATTGTATTGTTGACTAAAATCTGTCTGATATTACCTACATAGTTATGTTTTTCTGGGAAATGTTGTTTAATTGTACTCTGACCAGAAAAGTCACAGGTAATTCTATGAGAGCGCGTGGTTGTAGTAAAACCAATATATGTAGTGGGTTTATTATAAGTACCAGAGATACAATCTCTGAACGTGCATGTAAATTGATACGCTACATAGTTTTTTGTAGAGAATTTAGTTTAGTTCTTGTAGGGTTATTAGAGACTGTGAGGTCAATTGTTTTGAGTTTTTTATAATATATGATGAGTAATTTGATTTTACTATCCACTGGTTTAACATTTCTACGTATTGTTTTTGAGAGTTTTTTCATCTTGTTTGCAATTATTATATATTTGGTTGCAATAGTATAAGTAAATAGTGTTATGTTTATTTTGATATCAACCATTATTATTAATATTATCAATATTGTTGGAGCTATTGTTAAATTTGTTGAGATATATTTTAATTTGTTGATCAATAACAGAGTTAGGAAATCCATTATTGACAAGTGTTTGCTTAATGTTTATGCTAGTTGGTTTACTATATAGAGAAGTAGTAAATCTATGTGTGCTAGAATCAATGAATACATCAAGGAATGGGATTCTTTATTAATATCAAGTTCTAATGTAAATTTGAGGATGGAGTGACTTTCAAATTTGGTTTTCAGTAGTGTAATTTTCAATATTCTTACCTAAATTGAAGTTGTCATCTATGTATCTTACATATATAGAGGGTTTATTGTTGTCACTAATTATTTTCTTTTCTAAATTTGCCATATAGTATTATATATATATATATATATATATATATATATATATATATATATATATATAAACATGAACCATTCCAATAAAATTACTGTACATTTATTGCAATGCATTATAAAAGCATTATATCATTACATAAAAAAAATCATGTTTCAGAAAATTATTGTTCTTCTTAAGGTGTTATTTTATATGCAATTGGTGAAAATTAATTATTTTCAAAAATATAAAATGAATTCATAGTTATTCAGAGAGATAAGGAGGGGTGGTTGAAAAAAGTTAAATAATATGATTACGCGTGTGTCTGTATTACTAAATCAAAAGTAAGAATTAGGTTCAACTCTGAAGTTGAACATTATATTCCAATAAAAACATATGAAAATGACAATTTTTAATTTGTCTGGGGAAGATGCATATTAGGGACATACATTATTCAAATGTGTAGATATTAGTTTTTGGTAGCAGGTCCGTTTTAGCTTTTTTAAATATATTTTGTATTACTGTATCTTTTAAAAGTGCTAAATTGTTTAGGTTAAGTAATTAAGGTACACTAAACTATATTTGAGATATGAAACACAAAGAAGTACTGTGAGGGTCATTAAGTTTAATAAAATACATGTTATATAATTGGTGAATTACATGTTATGTAATTGGTGTTATATTACGTACATACATACATATATATATATATACATATATATATATATATATATATATATATATATATATACTTAATGTTTAAAATCTCCATGAACTAAATTCGTCATTATGTTGGTTCTTAATATTTAATTGAGACTCCCCACAAGGGCGAGATATGACACATGGCTAATCTTACCATCGTGCATCCTGAGGTGTACAAATTTGAATTCCAAAACGGTTGTACGTAGAGCGTGAAATTCTACACTGGAAAACTAACCACAGCAGCAACACCTATATGGCAATGGGTGTGTCTAGAACATAACCGCAGCACCAACTTCTACAAGAAGTTTAAAAAAGTAAATCCAGAAGCAACGCCTAAAAAGGCAATGTGTGTCTGAAAACTACCTACGGCAGCAACTTCTACATGATACATGAGTGTCTAACAACTAACCACAGTAACAACGCCAACATAGAACAGGCGTATATAAAAGCTTGATAACGCGTGTGGGTTTATTTAATTATTCCTATGAACACCTTTGTATAAATAAATATGTGGCTTGCTGTGACTTAATTTTTCAGTCAGTCAGTCAGTTTAGGTGCCATACGTGATACACGCTTGGGCGATCATCTCTCGAAAGAGACATGACTGACTGGGCAGAAGATTATCCCGCAGTAGGTTGCCATTGCTTTCTGCGGTAGACTGGTTGCAGACCAAGGTTATAGAACCCAATCTGTCCTGCTATTTAACCCATAACTGGAAGGAAGAGACGGATTAATACCTTTCCCAAGGGTATTTGCGCGTAAGTGAATACAATGGATCCAGCTGGACTTCGAACTCGGCTCCCCGGTTTCTCGTTCCGAGCCGATATCCACTGTACCACAACGCACATCCCGTACCACAACGCACATTTGACTATTATAACTATTATAGTTAATCATTTTCTGTACAAATTTAAAAGAGCCAAGAGAAACAAAGAGCATGTTGTAAATTCACCAAAGTTTGTTACGATATTCCCTCTCCTATTCGATTGACATATGCTGTTCAGATTTCACAAAAGTTTAAGACAGCATCATATTCAAACATATCAAGTTGAAATACCAGTTCCCGTATGATAACCAATGTTAAACAGCGTTGAGCTTTATTAGAACTTAGATGGGTGCACGTTTAGGAATACCAGGTGATGAAGCTTGGTGATGTAATAGATAATGTCTTGGAATTATTAATCAGTTAGCCAATTTCACCGATTACTTACGCGAAAAATACCGTTGGAATAGGTATGAATCCATCTCATTTTGCTCAGCTAGGGATTAATTAGTAAGACTTGTACCATTAAATAAATATTGTCTCCAAAAATGTCTCACAATCTAAAAAGTATTTTTCCGGCTTTAAATAATTTACAACGAGTGTAATATAACGGTCTGGCCCCACCCAAGAAGGCTGATGAAGCGTGGGTGTTCCCGGTTGATGAAAAGTAGCGGATGTCACTTTGACCCTATTTCCGACAGCGGCGGAAATGCCTACGCAGGCAAACAGACAGGTGACTCTGAGAATCGCGTGGGCGTCGCGGATCGAGGCAAAAACCGGAAGAAACAATTTCCGCTTTTGGAAGATATATAAAGACTGCGAAAACACAGATAAGTCAGTCTCGAGAAGTCGAAGAAGAAGCTAGACGAGCTAAGCAGTGAGGCCACACTCCCGTAGAAACCCCATTAGAAGCGCGCTCTCAATTTTCTGCCCTTGTGCCACACGGTCCATCGTTCATCAATAAAAATATAAGTCATATATTTTTATATACACCCGGTTATTTGTCGCTATATAACACGAGTTGATAAGCACCAGAAAATGAATCAATCTACAATCATACAATTTTTTAATTTAACAAAGTATGGAGATGTGTTTAACTGCTACGGACGTTTTGTTTGATTGATTTTGTTTAAGGCTAATCATCCCTTTTTAGTTTATATGGAGTCGAAACCTATTTTGTATTGTAAAAATAATTGCTTTCATTCTTTTTCAAGTTCATATTGAATTAAAAATATTTCACACATAACAATTATTTTAACAATATAATCATGAATGTTAACTCTAAGATAGAAAAGAACATTAGCTCATTTCTTGACAAACTCCAAAGGAGAGTCTGTAATGTGATAGGTACTGATCTGGCGACTCAACTGCAGCCACTTCCCCATCGTCGAAATGTGGCCTCCCTTTGTCTCTTCTATAAATACTTCCATGGCTTCTGCTCGGATGAGAAGTCACTGATGCCTCCTCAACAGGTGTTTACTCGTGCAACCAGACTGGCAACTGGGTCCCACCCATTCACAGTCAGGTTAGCCAAACGCAGACGACAATTCTACTTCTGCAGCTTCCTCTCTCGCACTTCCCGCCTGTGGAACTCGCTCCCGTATTTTTGCTTTCCTGACGGCTACAACCTCCAGAAATTTAAATGCAAAGTCAATACTCATCTACTAACCACTGGCCTCTAGCTCTCTCCCCTCCCCTGTATAACTTTCCCTTTCTCTCCACCTATGTATCTGTCATCGCACCTGCTTTCTCAGCTTTCTATTGTTCCTGTCTAACTAGTTTGTACTCCTCACTCTTTTCTAATTAATCTTTTTACATTTATGTAACCCCCTGCACATCAGTGGCGTTTCCGCCTTGCTCGGGGTGGAATGATTAAAAAAAAAGTTACTTATTCCAAGGGTATTTGTTCATTAAGTGAATGCAAAAAATCCGACTGGAATTTTTTATTCTGTGCTGCTTTCCACGGGCTCTGAGGAAAATTGTGAAAGTGAGTGCAGTCTCTCCTTTCCAATATTTTTTCTCGTCACACACACACACACACACACACACACACACACACACACACACACACAGACTGGGTTGAGTGAGAAGTAATTTTCTTTAGAGCAATTAACTGTAACTAAAATGTAAATTGAATATGTCATAATAGATGATAAAAGGTGGGTTGCATACATCAATATTTAGCACGAAATGCACTGGATTTACAAGAGTAAATTACCATATGAGCTCTATGGAAAAATGTTAATGTGCGTGTAGGACGAATCATTGGCTCTTTTTTCTTCAGTGCTACTAAAACGCAGTGAGACGATAATTACTGATTTATACGTCCATCAGCTGTAACGAGTCCTAAAAAATATCGAAAAGCACCCTTTATGAGTCAGAATGTCCTCGGCCGTGACAACGAAAGACCACAGAAAAAATAACACAAAAAACATTTTGGAATTTAGTTGGTCTGTTCTATCCCACCAACCATATTCACCTGACCTTACACCGAACAATTATTACCTTGTTTCTGTAGCCTCAAAACACTTTGACGGAGGAAATTTTCTCTGCGGATAAATTTTTCACTTCAAATCTGCGTAATGTTATTCAAGAAATATCCAAGAATTGCCTAATAAGTGACAATAAGTCACAATGAATAGAGATGAATATATAGTTGAATAAAATGTACTTTTTGTTTTACTATTAACGCGATAAACAAAAAAAGGAAATTATTTATGGATCAACTTAGTATATATTGTTGGCTCCCCAAAGTTCGCAAAATATGACTGAAAAATAAATATAAAACTACATATTTATTTAAATGTTTTATTACAGGCCACTGCTAAGAACGTTCTTTTTTCAATTCATTTTGTACATTTATAAGTCTACCATTCGTCCGTGCATTGAATAATATTACCATATTTGATCGGATGCTCTCTGCTAATTCATCTTGAGATTTTCGATAAAATCCAAAAAAACATCTGCAATACTATCGGTCCTGACTTGGCATTTTGACCTAAGGCAATTCCTCACCGGCGTAACATGGTACCATCTGTCTTTTCTGCAAAATATTTCCATGGTAACTGCTCTGATGATCTTTGTTTTTCATGGTTTCCATCCACATGAATTTAAATGCACTGCTTGTTTGGCATTTAGGTTTCACTCTTTTACCATTGAAATAATGAAATGCAATCGCCACTTTTATTCGAACAGTTTCCTTTTTCGCATTTCCTGTCTGTAAAACTCGCTTCCCTTTACTTGCTCCTCTGGAAGGTACTATTGCTAAAAAAAGCAGCGTCAATTGCCATATTCTGTTGTATTGAATTCATTCATCTTTTATCATTTACAATATGTTTTCTCTCCATGAAACCTCCTGAGTCCTAGCGGCGGTCTCGCCTTGCTTGGGAAAAATGATTAAAAAATCCCTAGCAGATTTGAATATTGATGAAAATTGCTGTCATTTGATCTCCTTAAATGTTACTTTAGAGGATACAGCTAAGATATATCTTTTTGTCAATGTTAATACATATGGTTAGATTGTTTCGGCTTAAATTCTATATTATGCATTTAAAAATATTGCAATCTTATCTTTCAAGTAATCAGGGACACGACAATCAAAATATTTTAATTCTTTTTTTATGTGCCTTGTTCTTTCAGGACATAGGCTATCATGGACTTCCACGTCTCCCTATCCCTGGTGATTCTTAGCACACTTTCTCTCATAACACCACGCAACCACCGTTCTGTCATCTACCTGCTCAGGCCCTTCAAATATGTTATCCACTGCTTTCCTCTGTGTTATTTGTCCTTCTATCTGGCCTGTTAGTATCAGGTTCTCCATGCCCTCCTTCCTTATTGCGTGTCCCAGGAACTTTAGTTGTCTCTTTCTGATGCTCAATATTAATTTCCTTTATGTTTCTATCCTTTACAAAACTTCATCATTGCTCACATGCTCGGTCCCCGTACGATAATGAATCTGACGATTGTTACTTGATCTCTATCATGAGACACAAAATGAGACTGGGGTAAAATTATCATTTACCAGGACTGTAAATAAAAGATAGCAATGCATTTGTTAAAGAGACAAACGATAGAAATGTGAGTAACTCAGTAAATAAAAACAGCGAAAAAATATAATTCTACAGGAAGGTGAAAGTCTTCTGAGATTCTGTCTCAGAAGAAAGTTTTTGAGAAATTTTATCCGCAAGACAGTTAAAAAATGAACCAGAATCTCTTATCAATGCAGCCAAAAATAAATAGATCAGTAGAAATGTCAAAAGAGAGATTATTTAGAAAAATACTACGAAAAGAACTGAAATAAAAACACCTTGCTTATCATGGCCGAGCTCAAAATAAGTAGCACACTTTGAACTATGTCCAATTCCCTTCAGGCGACATTTAAAACAATCGGAAATTTGAAGAAAATAAATTGTCAATATTTTTCATTTTTTTCTTTGTTAATGTTTAGTTTTTAATCTGTTTTATTTTGGTTAGTTGGGTAAATGAAGTATTTAAATGGAAAAATAAACAAAATCTTACAGTTGGATACATTTCTGTCCACATAACCATTTTATAGAAATGAATGTCTGCTTAAAATGCTGTACTGTTATTCATGATATATAAAAACAATGTAGTAATAGTTTATAAGTTATTAATTTTTATATTTCAAACAACTATTCAGTTTTTTTATTTTATCTATATCATAGCTGTAATAATTTTAAACGAAGCCCGTATAAGGTGCTCTGACTCAAAATAGAAATATTTTTGCTTCATATAATTTGCGTTTGAAGCAATTGTGAAGCACTTGGGTTTTCCTAAGTCCACCTATTTATCGATATTATTTAACTACCTAAAACTTCCTCTTTAACGCTGAACGCAAAACAACGTTAGAAATGGCTTATAAATGAAAAAATGTATAATAATCTATCGAATATATTTGTATGTATAGATTGTTTTATTGACAATATTTGAAAATTAAACATTCCCTTAATATATATTTTTGTTCGATCCAACGCCAATATATAATTTTGTTACTTAATGTCAAATTTGAATGTAAGAATTTTAAATGTCGGAAGAGAATTAATTTCGACACATGTCCTCATTTTTCATCATTAATCTTTACCACCTGTCCTTTGTAAGGTGAAACATTTCTAATTAAAAAGTTGAATATCTTTTAGAAAGTATGATCTCTTACTTCATATTCACCATTTACTCTACATATTTCACATGTTGGTTCCACTGCTTTTGTTACAGGATTGTATTGCTACAATAGATATTATTTCATTTTGAATATCCTGACTGGTATGTGTACTTCACTCTTTACTGTATAGGTATACTCTTGTAACGCGCTTCGTCCTTCAAAAAGACATCTTCAGACAAATATTATCTTCTTTCTGGTGGAATAATTTTATGTTAGTCGAGAGTGTTAAAATATAAATAAGAAGGGTTGGTTATGTATAATTATTACCAAGAAAAATTTGAAGATGTAGGGACTATAAATGTTAAACGTTTAAATTCTAGGGTCTTACACATCTAGAGGTATATCTTAACCAATTTCATTCTGTTTCACAACGAGCTGCTTTTAAAGTGTCCCACATCGAATTTTCAGTAGGTTTGTCAAGAAAGGCGATATGAAGTATTGCCTTGGACAAAGACATCCTCTAGAAAAATTAGAAATTATTACAATTTCTTTCTCCTTAGTAAATAATTTAATTAAAACTGCACTGAGTCTAAATTATGGCCATATTCATTATGATGAACGAGTGATTGTGTTTTGTAAAATATTTCTTTGCGTTCAAATAATCTTTCCTGAAATATCACCTAAATTCTTATTTTTTATGTTTTGAAAAACAGAACGATTTGCTTAGAGTTCAATTATCCACTATTTGTCTAAAATGCTTATAAATCATATTTTCCCCAGGAATTCTCTTCTGGTTGTAAATTGGTATCAACTGGTGCAAAGACAGATATCATATGAGAAACTTACGCTTCTTAACGAGGATATAAGACTACGAATGGTTTTAATCGCTTTAATTAATTCCGCTCTAATATTTAGTAAAATAATATTACGTGTGTCATGGGTTAGATCACTAGATTGTGCACGGTATTCGTAGTTCTGTCCTGAATGATGAATTTTGTTAAATAGCTATTCATTCATTCGAATCGTGGAAGTACACTCTGATAGAATTTACACACAGTTTTAGCGAATGTACCATTTGAATCTGGTTTATATCGGCAATCTTTTTACCTCCGTTTAAGTACCTATTGATCTGACCGCTACTTTATCATCTTCCTATCAATATATGAGTAAATAGTGCAGCCAGTATAGGAGCATTTGATGACTTGTATGTGTGCCGTAGGATCTTCGTTTTAGAATATAAATAAATAAATAAATTATTGTTTGACTAGAATAAATACACATAAGGACTATATTAAACAGTACAATTTTATGATCTCAAAAGCAAGAAACGGTCAGTACAAGAGATCTATTCACGTCGAATTAAGTGATTAAATGATTTTTTTTACGACATCAAACATTTGCAGGTTATTTAAACTCAGAAAATATGTGTAGATTGTAAGAACTTTTGACGAGAATAATAATTTACTAATGGAAGCCCTACCAATTAAACTCTGGGTGAGGGGTTTCGATACGCTTCTGCAAGGATATTTAAACGTAAGCGAATATAATGTCAGTCATTATAACGTAGGATGTACGTGGAGTGCAGTTGATATCGGCTCGGAGCGAGAAAACGGTGAGCCGAGTTCAAATTCTAGTTGAATTCCTTGCATTGACTTATGCAAAACTACTTTTGAGAAAACGTATTAATCACCCTCTTTTCCCTCCAGCTATTCTATATTGGATTCTATAGCTGTGGTTGGCAATCAATCTAACGCCAAAAGTAATGGCAAAGTGCTGCGGAAAAATATTCTGCCCAGTCAATCATGTCTCTTTTGAGACATGATTGTCTAAGCGTGTATAACTGTCTAAATATAAACGTACCCGACTGGAATCGGTACGCTGCTCTTTCATGTTCAATTTTGAGCCGTTACCCATTACACCAGCCACACATCGAAGTTCACAACCCGTTATATTTCTAAACAGGCACCCATCTAGGTAATATCTACGCTCAATGCTGCTTAACTTTGGTGTCCCTAGGAGTAGATGTTTTATAACGTGACATGTTCGTAAGCCTATTCACGTAGAAGAATTTCCGGTAATACCCATATTTTTGTGACTGCCTTATAGTGAAAACAAAGGTCGAGGGTTTATTTTCAGTTCCTAACAAAATAAAAAGATATTGATTACAATATCTGTTCCCCAAATTACTGTCGGGTGATAGACTCACATAAGAGACAGATACCTAATCAGCAGAAATTGAGGATAAATCTTACGTAGAGTCAAATTCTTCTGATCAAGACAGAAATAGAAAAAGTATCGCTACGATGTGGGGGTTAGATTCTTGCAATTACGAAAGTCGTTCAGTCTGTTGACTCTTCCGATAAGCTAGTGTGAAGTAATTAATACCACTCTACAATTCTTTGGTTGGATAAATGTCTACCAATTATTTCATCCTAGAACAAGAATCAGCATGAAAGATTTAAGTATACAAAGAGACATCCAAATTCTCTTTCTAGTACTATATGGAAAAGGTCGGTAATTCTTTAGGTATAGTTTGATTTACAATATATAAGATTCTTAAAAGAATGTTTCAGAATTCTTTTGCATCTTTTATACCGGAGTTCAAAATACTCAAGTCTTATATTAAATATCTACTAATTAACACACCGCAATTTATATCTAAAGGTATTTGTTTTTATTCCTCTTTTGATTAAATTAGGTATATTGATAAAAATATCATTAAGAATCGCCTTAATTATAAAAAGTATATTCTTTATTATTGTTTAAATTTTTGTAATATGAAATTTCAGTTGAAATTTATTTTAAAAAACTAAATATCTATAATATTCACATTATGGCTATTATCCTTATTTTTGTTTTTGTTACCGCAACGTTTTGGCCGTTGTTCACTCCAGTCTTCATCAGGTGTATATCGATGCGAGAATGCTCAGTTGGTGGCATACTGATTTTATTCAGTTGACTCTATGTCTCTATAAAATACCATCTTTGGAAACTTTGAGACCATACATGCGCGGCAGCTGCGTATAACGTTCAGTCAGTTGACTATACTATTCTCTCTGAAGTTGTATTTGTTCTTATTTAAGATATATGACACTACTGAGAGACAGAAAAATCTCAATGGAGACAAAGTAAAGAGTGTTATACTACTATCTGATATCTATCTATCTATCTATATGGCAGCGAATGTTGGACAATCTCTTTAAGAATGAAGGAGATTATCGAAGCTACAGAAATGTAGTTATACAGAAGGATGTTGAGGATACCATGGGCCGATAACGCAAGCAACGCAAAGATGTTGGAGAGGATGCAAACGAGAAAACCTATTCTTAGCATCAGCGAAAGACAGCTGAGGTTTCTAGGAGACGTAATGAGGAAGGCGAGCTTAGAGAATCTAATACTCACAAGACTGATAGGAAAAAGAGACAAGAGAAAACAGTGCGAGAAATATTTGATGTGCTTGAACATATGGATGTTGGAACGGGGTTTGGGAGAGATACCAAGAGGACGATTATTAAGACCCAAAAGTGACAGAGGCATGTGAAAGTCCATGATCGCCTTAGTCCTGAAGAGACACAGCATAAAAACAAGAACAATTCCTCTCATATTTAAGGTTAGATTCTTTTTCACCGTGCCATCCAACTACACTTGCCACGTTCTGTTGGCCTTACTTCAAGGTTTTATGGAAAAAAGATTAAGAAGATTTGTGGTCTTTAAAATATGGTGTCATTATTCAGAAGCAACTTCACACTTCGGTGAAATATTCGCCGAGTAAAGAACATGACTAAAAACTGTATTTACTCTAATAATAAGGCTGAAGAAGCATCGAAATTCTTAATGAGGGATGAGACAATAAAATCGGGTATGGCTGATCATGTATGGAGCAAAAAAGTAGCCATTATCCCCTGTGGAAGGAAGTTGAAATACCGTCATTTGGGTTAATTTAATATGTAGTAATTGGTATTTTGATGCTAATGGATTAAACCATTAAACATCTGTAAGAGATATTTTTATTATCCTTTTCAGAGTTTTAATAAAACTTTTTCATATTGATTTTCGTCATTAAATATCACTGTCACTCATTTTTCTTTAAGTCATCGCAAATGTTGGTCTTTTCGTCTCTTTCGATGTCTTTTTCTATTATGCGTAGATATTTTTGTAAAGCGTCGATGGGGATTATAAGATAAGTTGAATATTTTGTATTGTATTAAATCATACTTCAGTAGTAATACCATCCATTATTCAAATAAAATTTATTGATTACTAATAACCTAACGATATATCTTACATCCCTTTTGTCTAATTTCGACGTTAACATTGTGTTTTCTTTGAAATGCTGCCAATACCAGTAGACCTCTTCTCAAAGACGCAAGCAGCATACTTTGATAATCCAAGTACCTTAGCGATTTCAAATTATATGTGACATTTCATTGCTCTTCATCTCATTCTTCAAACCCACTTGTCTTGTTATGGAATTTAAATCAGCTCCACTGAAATGTAAAGTGGGAAATTCAAATGTTTATATAATGTCTGTTTAATCGATTTAACAAGAGAAATTTGCATATTCAATTTCTGATGACATTTGCTAAGGTCAAGTATCAAGTAGCGCATGACATTTGAATGTTCCATTTTCGGGATCATCACGCAACTTGAGTTGTATCTCACAATTTACTATATTTGTGAAATGCACTACCTTGCATGACAGAACAGAAAAACAATAGCCACTGTATTTGAAAAAAATCTAACCTCCAGTTTAAAATTAAAGCATAGCGTCGGTTTTAATGTTCCTAACTAATTCATGATGGGAGCTTGAACCCGGTTACGCTTTCTTCATTGCACTAAAAAGAGTTGGTGTAATACTCATACCAGGGTGGTAGTTATGGTAGGAACTCGTCCGTTTTTTGTCCCTAGTCCATACAAACACACATTTAAGACGACATCTTATCACCCCTCACTGCCGTTTGGACTTGAGTACATATTGCCACTTCTCCTTATGTTGTATTGCTGAAAGTTCAGGGATTCTTTAATAAAATTTTAGGAATTGATTTTGGCTATGTGGTGCATTTTGTTTGGTAACCACTGTACATACACAGGTTGTTTACATGTTGATATCAGCTCTACAAGTATATGGTAACGCTAACTATTCTCTTATAAGGAAATATTTATTAACCGAGCAGCCTCTCGATTGAAACACAAAGTCTTTCTCTTCATACAGTATTTCTGGAAATAGGTTTCTGAAGTTCACTAGTACTTGATATTTTTTCAGGTATTGATGTGGGTTTCCTTCCTAACCTTTTGTTTGAAGTACTGTGGAATGTAATTATCTTGTTGGAATTTTTTTTGCAGCAGTTTAGATTGCCCCCGCACACAGACACACACAAATAGGCACACATATCCAAACACACATTTATATATATATATATATATATATATATATATATATATATATATATTGAAAGAACAATACATTACCTTTGTTTTCTATACGCATACAGAAAAGAGAGTGCATTAATTATATATTTCAAAGCCCTTTGACAACGCATGACATAGGGAAGTGTAAGAGAATTTCATCAGGTGGGGAAGCTTGGGGATAGTCTTCTCAGATATCAAGTCTAAATATCTACCAAGCTGTCGTTAATGGCCAGCCTTCTGAGGTACGAAATCAATGTTGACGTCTTTCGTTTGTCCATACTCTCTTTTAGTTGTATATTAACAATCTGTCTAACGACATCCTCATATCCTTAGTAAATATGCATGCAAATGAAAACCCGGTGTATACATTTACCTTCAAAGATCTGGATAATCACAACTGGGTGGGAGAAAACAGACTGGTGTCATTCAATATCTCTGAAACAATGTTATTGATGTTTCATCAATCCCGAACAGACCTTATATTCGAATCAATCCTGATGACATTCAAAACCTTCCAAAACATTCCATAGCTCTAACGTCTATAGGGACCTTAGCTGAGAACAAACCTCAAATAGAACTCATATATTCGAGTTATTCAGACATTTAAGTGTTATAAGTGATACACTCTTGTGTGATTTTGTCTCTTTCGATGCATGACTGACTTTTACAGAAGTTTGTTGACACTACTGTGTGCGGTAAATTGATTGCCAACCAAGGCTAAAGAACCCAATCTGTCCTGCTCTTCAAGTCATAGCTCGAAAAAAAGAGACGAATTAAGACTTTATTCAAGCATATTTGGGGAATGCAAAGAATTCAACTTAAATTCGAAATCGGCTCTCCGATTTCTCATTACGAACCGATATCCATGAAAATGACATGACATTTCAATAAAATGTTTACTAAACTATGTATCAAACTTTCAGAATGAGCACGATCTCTATCAAGTTCCTCATATTTAAATAGCATTTCATTCACGCTGACTGCATTACCCTTCATTTTGTCACATTTCTTACAATACAACCTTTTTTCTCAAGATAAGCGATGTCCGTACAAAGACTTGTATTCTTTGTATTTTATACATGTATGTAATTTTAAAACTCGAAGAAAACAGGAATATTGTCATAATACCGTTTCAAATTTTTAAATACTCTCTTGGTTCTTTTTTAAATCGCTCTGTTCTGTATGTGTATTATTATTATTATTATTATTATTATTATGATTATTGATAATAATAATAATAATAATGATGATGATAAATGACATGAATATCAGTCAGAACCAGTGGTAGACAATACCAGAAACAATATATTCTTGATGTTTTCTGTTTACAAATGATCCTGTCGTGCAAGTATGAAAACACAAGTTAACCAGGTAATAAATAAGAAAATATAACATAATGAAAATTATTAATTCTGCTATTTAATATGATAAAAAGATGCACTAAAAACACTAAAATGCAAAGAAAAAAATACTAGGATGGTGTTATCTAACTGATGAAACTATGCAATATGGATACTAAAGAGATTCCTGTAGTAATGGGTGGGTTTTGAACACCACCTAAAAAATTTAAAGAGCTTTTAAGGGAAATTGGAATTGAGACCAACACCGTAGCCTTCCAGACAACTGTTACCATTTATCCTGAGAAAATACAAAGAAAGTTTAATGAATTGTCAGGAGTCTTGAATATACGCCTCAAGAACAGAATTCCACTGAGTATGTCGAAGTGCTACACTAAAATACTATTACAACTGCTAATAATAATAATAATAATAATAATAATAATAATAATAATAATTCAGACTCATGGGTACTTCTCACAACTTGCATAGATTTTTCCCGTGCATTTACCAGAACAATATATTTTTCCATTATGATTTATTTGCGTATCGTTTGTATATAAAAAATATGAAAATGTCAAGATAAATATAAAAAATGTAGCGCATAAAGCCATCAATAATTGCAGTTCTGTTTTGGTCTCTAGGTTTTATTGGAAAAGTTTCCGAAAGATGCATTGCGGTATCGCATAGGTTAACGAAATACAAAATATTATTGTCACAAGTACATTTCGCAGTAGGATGTGCCTTTTTGGTGCAGTGGATATCGGCTCGGAACAAGAAATCGGAAATACGATTTCGAATTCTAGTTGAATTCCTTGCATTCACTTACGCGCAAATGCCCTTGGGAAAGTTATTAATCCGTCTGTTCTCTCCAGTTATGGGTTAAATAACAGGATAGATTGGGTTCTATAGCCTTAGCTGGCAACGAGTTTACCACAAAAAGTAATGGCAACCTACTGCGTTATAATTTTTTGCCCAATCAGTCATGATCGCCCAAGCGTGTATCACGTATGGCACTTAACTGACTGACTGACAGCTCACAGTTTATAAACGGCATTATCTATATAATACGTTGGTCTGTTTTTAGGTTGTTTTATAATTAATTCTTTTTTAAATATTCAGTAAAAATTTTCATTATTAGATTTTTGTCCTTAGGGACCTTGTACTCAAAGTTGGTAATAATAATGATAATGATAATATAACTGACTTTTAATTAAAGTTTGTATTGAAATCTGTATAACAAACATTATATTTGGTATAGAATACTAACTGTTAAATAATGGAAACAACAGCGAAAGTTTTTGTGTACATTTTCCTTAAAAAATTTTGTAGATGCTTAATATTTTTGACAAGTGATCATTCTAAACCTTTTACTGATTCTCATTGTAATTTGCCTCTAATAATTAAAATA
The DNA here is from genome assembly GCA_037127315.1 of Ascarosepion bandense. Lineage (NCBI taxonomy): Eukaryota > Metazoa > Mollusca > Cephalopoda > Sepiida > Sepiidae > Ascarosepion > Ascarosepion bandense. The sequence continues at coordinate 8,283,869 of JBBBDQ010000662.1, forward strand.
ATTTCATAAACACAACTTAATTTATTAATTAATATAAATAGCTATATGAAACCCAAAAGATGGGAAATGTTTCTATGGTGGACGTAAATATGAGATTTGTTTTCGTTTTGATAAAACGTTCTCTCTACCTGAGACAAATATTGACATTTATTAAATGAATAATAAACTTAACAACAGTATGAATTATTGAAATAAAATTAGTACAAAGTAGCACGTAGTAATTATTATATTGCATTAGCACCTGCTAAAAATCTCACACAGCAATGTGTAAAATTTGATGATTGGAAGAGAGAGAAAACGAGAAAGGAAATTGATTAGTCCAAAATAATGGCGTGGACACAAAGACAGCCACTGAGAGATAAGAATAATCGCTGTTTAAAGAAATACATGTAAAAACTATGTGTGTGTGCGTTGTACTTTGCAGCATATGTAGCGCATGTTTTTAAGGCATAATAGTTTATTTCTAAATATTAAATAAACCATATTCCTTCTCCAAGTATATCATGTTTGACACTATTTACATTATCGGACTATTGTCCTCATCTTTGTTGCCATTTGTGCGACGTTTTCGCGTTTGAAATCCCTAGCACCTGAATAAGGCCGGAGCGTACAACGGCCGAAACGTCGTACAAATGGTAACAAAAATGAGGACAATAGTTCGAATATTGTAAATAGTGTAAATACTACCTCATCTCAGAAATATAGATTAATATATCATATTTGAGTAATATATATATATATATATCAACGGTTCAGCAACGGTCGAAATGAAAAATTTTTATTCAATCAAATTCAAATGATAAAAGATTTTATACCGGTAGAAGTCCAAAAAATTCCATCCACTGGAAAATAAAACGGGGATAAGATTAATAAATTTGAAATTGAAGAAGTAAGCAGGCAGATACCAATGTCTCATATTAGAAGACATCCCCTCCTTCTTATATGAGTTGAGAGTTTAAAAGTTGAAATTTAGTCATGTCAGGAGGAAAAGAAGTGTTAGGGGAAACGAAAGAAAAAAAAACGCAAAAAGAAAAAAGAAAAGGAAAGGAAAAAGAAAAAGAAAAAAGGAAAAAAGGAGGGAAGAGGTGGTTGACTGAGAAGTAAGCTGAGAAAAGAAAAAAAATAGAAACATTCCCATAGAAACAAAAGAAAACTTCGACCATCAGTGTTGAAAAAAACAGTGAAAAATTTACCAAAGTGATTATAGTTTAAATAAATAATGACTGGGATAAATTTTATAGAAAAAATTTTGACATATAAATTTAAATATAAATCTTAAAATTTAAATTAAAAATTAAAAATAATAACTTCAATGGTAGATCTCAAAAGAATCCATTACTACAAGTATACACACAAACAAACACATACACACACACACATATATACACACACACACACACACACACACACACACATTTCCGAACATAATTTCCTTAAAAAGATAAAGAATATTCAAAATTCACGAGTTAAAATTAATTTTAATTATTTTGAAAAATTTAAGAAATTAAATTTAAGGCTGTTTAGTACGAAAGGAACGAAATTATTATATTTTTATTGTAAGGGCTTATCTAAAAGTTAATCGGGCTTAATTTTTATGTGTAATAAGTAATATAGATTTAGCATTAAAAATAAATATAAATATACATATAAAACTATAACAAGGCGCAGGGAAGTTATATGAGTAATAGAGTTATGAACAACAAAATGGAAATAAGAATCGTCAACAAAACCAAACAAAATATATAAAGGTGGAGGAAAAAATGAAGACTAAATGGTTAGTCTACAGATTCATACATGTTAAATAGGAAAAGAAAGAAGGAAGGTATCTATAAGGCTGAGGTTTGTATTTGGTAGTGGGGTTCAAATTTACTAGCTTAAAGAAAATTATTTTACTAATATCATAGATTAAATTTAAAACTTCAATCTTAAGTATTATTTAAGTTTTATTTAAGTATTGAAGAAACGAGGAAGCCCTCGTAGAAATGGCTATTCAGCGGATTTAAACATCAAAATTTTGTTTGTTTTATTTTTATATTTGGCTTTGTAATTAGAATATAATATTATCATTGAGCCCTCCACCTTGATAAATTGTAATATTAATGAAATTAATATTAATTAGGATCGGGTTTTGGGGATTTACCTATCTGACTATCCATTTGGATGATATATATATATATATATATATATATATATATATATATATATATATGTAATGTGGAAAAGCTTGTCCTTTAGCTGAGTAATGATGTTTCATGTCGAATTCGAAGTTTCGTGAGAGTATTATTGTATTGTCATTTGCTCTTTTAATTCTGTTAGCACTATTTCATTATCATAATATTAATCACTTTATGAACAAAATATCAGCTTTCTTAAAATAACTTTCCACCAGTAAACTACTGAAAAATAAAATAGGACAAACATCATTATAATTTACTAATAAGCAGGTACAAAAATTTAAATACCTGGGAAGTGTTCTAACAGAAGATGGGTAGTGCGACACAGAGAGCCGAAGGTGAATTGCCATGACGAAGGAAGCATTCAAGAAATTGAGTAAAGTATAAAACAACAGGACAATTGCACTAGAAACGAAGAAGAGAGTACTGGATTGCTATATGGTGTCAGATCTTTAATATCGCAGTGAATGCTGAACAATATCATCGAAGATTAAAAAAAAACTTGAAGCAACTGAAAAGTGGTTCTACAGAAGGATGCTGCAAATATCATGGATTGAGCATGTGAGCAATGATGAGGTTTTGGAAAGGATGGAAACGATAAGGAAATTAATAGTGAGCATCAGGAAGCGACAGCTAAAGTTCCTGGGACATGCAAAGAAGAAGAAGGTCTTGGAGAACTTGATACTAATAGGTTAGATAGAGGAAAAAAGAGAAGGGGAATTCAGCGGATAACATATTTGAAGGACCTGATCAGGTGGATGACGAAACGAGTGTTGCGTGGTGTAACAGGCCAAAAGCGTGCTAAGAGTCACTAGGGATAGGGAGACGTGTAAAATCATGATCGCTTACGTCTTAAAAGAACAGGGCATATATATATATATATATATATATATATATATATATATATATATATTTTCTTATGTGCCGTGTCTTTTTAGAACGTAGGCGACCATGGCCTTCCGCATTTTTCTATCCCTAGTGCCTCTTAACAAGCTTTTTCCTGTTACCTTTTCCCTAATCCCGCTCCACAATCCACTTGCTTAAGCCGATCAAGTATTTTACGCATTGCTTTCACTGTCTCACTTTCCCTCTAACTGACCTATCAGATTCTGCAAGCTTTCTTTCCACATTATATGTCCCAGAAACTTCAGCTGACTTTTCTTCATATTAAGAATTAGTTTCCGTTTCGTTTCCAATCTCTCCGACACCTCATCGTTGCTCACAATTTCGCTCCATATATCGTCAGAATCCTTCGGTCGAAACACATATCAGTCATTGCAAGTATCTCCTCTGTTTGAGGAGATCGTCAACCATTCGCTGCCATTACATAAAAAATCCTGTACATTTCTTTGTTTCCAGCAAAATATTCCTGTCTCTCAATACATTATTTAATTTATAGAATGCATTCTTGGTCATGCCAAAAAACCTTCAGTTCTCAGTGTCGCACTTTCCGTTCTTTTTTAGAACACTTCCTAGATATTAAGATTTCTGTACCTTAATTTTAGTATCTCAAGCATGTTGTTGGTATTTTGGGTGGCTCTTTTTTACTGATGAACATGCATCATATTTTTTATGCTGCCCTTTCTTTCCGCTTTCTGAAGGTAACTTCTGTCGGAAGTTTTATACTATCTTTTTACCAACCCATAAATATAGGGTACCTTTATAAATATATATATAGCATCATGCTGATCCACGTATACTGTCTTAATATATATAGGAAGAACTACTAAAAAGTTGTAAGTTTAAATATGTATTTTTTGACAGTATTTATATATTCCTATTATATATATATATATATATATATATATATATATATATATATATATAATAGAAATAAATACTATCAAAAAATACGTTTTTAAACTTACAACTGTTTATATATATATATATATATATATAAACAGTTGTAAGTTTAAAAACGTATTTTTTGATAGTATTTATTTATTTCTATTATTATTATTATATATATATATATATATATATAAATTTACGTCTACATTTCTGCAAAGTTTCGCCATTCTTGGTAGATTTTATATTATCACAATGTGGAATATTGAATAACAATGATTATAAAAAGAAAGAAATGTATAGGTGACTTCGCCTAGATTGCAAAAAGAAAAAGAAATGCAACTGTCGACGTCTATCGTTCGTGCTCATATTTAGTCACAACAACGTAAACAAAACCAGTCTGATGAAGTCTTAACGGATGAAATACGTCAAAAATTTTTTTTCCAATTTGCCATCCATCTTGTCTTTCGGAACTTTTATTGATATATAATAATTATACATATTGTTATCTCATATATTAAAAATGGGAAAAATTGTGGAACCAAAATTGCTGCTGACAGTTATTGGAATATTAATAGAAATAGTTTTAACGAAAGCAGACATTGTAATAATGTGCTTGATGTCAAAGATAGGGCATTTCAAAGTCAGTGTTTCGTAGACAGATATTTTCCGACTACTCTTTAGGTTTTATTTTTAGCAATTTGCTGTTCATATTTCCAAATGTTTGCATTTTATATTGTTCATGCGCGTATTTACTGTTTTAGCAGGTGTTGTCCGAAGGCGAATTGGCATGGCAAAGGACGCGTTCCAGAAGCTGAGTAAAGTACTAAAACACAGAAACATTTCACTAGAAACAAAGAAAAGAGTGCTGGATTGCTATGTGATGTTAATTCTTCAATACGGCAGTGAATGATGGACAATATCATCGAAAATGAGGACAAAACTGGAAGCAGCGGAAATGTGGTTCTACAGAAGGATGCTGCGGATATCGTGGACTGAGCACGCAAGCAACGATGAGGTGTTAGAAAGAATGGCAACAAAAAGGAAATTGATGCTGAGCATCAGGAAGAGACAATTGAAGTTTCTGGGACACGCAATGAGGAAGGAGAGCTTGGAGAACCTGATACTGATTGGCCAGATAGAAGGAAAGAGAGACAGAGGAAGGCAGCGGATAACATATTTGCAGGCCCTGATCAGGTAGATGACGGATCGGGTGTTGCCAGGAGTAACAGGAGCAAACATACTAAGAGCCACAAGGGATAGGGAGACGTAAAGAAACATGATCGCCTACGTCCTGAAGGGACAGGGCACATAGAAGAAGAAGAAGAGTGTCATAGTCATTTGTCGTCAATTTTTAGCTTTATTTTCTTTTTCCTCCTTTCTCTTGAAACTTGTTCTTAAAAGTGATATTAATTTAATGTTTCAAAGTTGAATGCTTGTTTATACGCAAAAGCATATATGCACATACGCGTACTCATACTTGCATACCCACACACGTATATACACGTTTTGTGTCATAATAAATATAAGTGTTGTAGAAATTAGGATTTATAATTGGATTTCAATTTAGTATTTACTAGCAGTATAGCCCGGCGTTGCTCGGGTGTAATGAAAGCTTTAAAATTAATACATGGTCCTGGAGCTCAGACTCAGCCTAAATGATATTTGCGTGAATTTTGGTGAGAATCGAATAAAAATTGTGGATTTGTTTAAAGGACATACAGACAGATAAACAGACACACATACAAACATCTTGCCTATTATACACAGACACACGCACACACACATCTATATATATATATATATATATATATATATATATATCATCGATTTTCTGCACTATTGTAAGAACTGCAGTTTTGAACCTGATGTCCTTTCTTATGTCTTTGTCTATGTGTGTATCAAATTTGATTAAAATCGGACCACTCCTTCTATGAACCGATGTTTTCGATTATCGATATTTTCTTTCTTTTTATAATCATTGTTATTCAATATTCCACATTGTGATAATATATGTAACGGACACACACAGACACATGCATACACAGACAAAGTTTTATTCATAAATAAGTTTAGATTTCGTTTATTGATTGAAAGTTTGTTCTAAATAAGTTATGCGTATGTTTCTTTTAAGTAGTGCTTTAGATGGTGAATTAAGTATTTGGTTATGTTCTTGCCTTTTCCTACTATTTCATTTTCCTGATAAAGAATTTTCTTTTGGCCTTTAAATGTGAATATTTTTTGCGAAGCGTACTTTACAGTTTTTGCTAATAATATTGTGAAGGGCTGTTCATTTTGAGATTTCACATTTGATTATTGTGGGAGAAATTGTTAATTGTATGCACTTGTATTTAGAATAAAATTGAGGTTTATATTTTTTTCGTTGGTTTATTATTTAAAATTTCTATTATATTTTATTTTAATTAATGTTTAGGAGAATAGGAGGTGTTTATTTGTTTTCATTTAGCCATTATTTCTTTTGTTTCTTAAGTGTTAATTTTGACTTTCAAACGCTAAATATTGTTTGTTTTCTCTAAACCTAATTTACAATTTTTACTATTGATATTGTGTGGGGCTGGTCTGTTTATAATTTCTCAGTTGATTTTGGTGAAAATATTTATTTCTTTTTGATTCCATTGAACGAGGTTCGTGCTTTTCTCAAGTGTATTTTCGCGGCAGTGAATATAACGACTTCGGTTTGGGTTGGAACTCGGTTCTTACATTCTCAATTGTGAAACGTTATCCGTTAAGATAACCATATTTCCAAGGTTACTGCACCTGATATAGCTAATCGATCAACAATACTAACCAGGAACAACATTGCTGACCGTTAGAGAAAAAGTGTGTGCAAAAAATTTAAAATGAAAACGGATAGTGCATAAGCGTTTACACACACATAGTTCTATATATGTATACGCGTATTGTGTGTGTAATTCTATATGTGCAAGTGGGTGTATGTTTGTTAAGATTCCTTGTTCTAGCTTTATGGTTCTTTTTTTTTCAGCTACCATTTTTGGGAGATATTTACTATTACGTATTCATTGACTTTTATTATAGAAAGTTTATAAAAGAGACACCAGTTTTCCATTCATAACAAAGTAGAAGCTTGCTACAACGTTTGAAACACGTTCGATTTGATCTCAGTCATTTCCTATGAATGTATCACTACATTGAATTCGAAGGAGAACGACATTTTGTTGATGCCAGTGCTTGTCAGAAAGATATTACACGCGCCTTGCATTTAGGTATTCACTGAACCACTTCCAAATGAAATTCATAGATATTTTCTTCTGTCAGTTCGCTGATATAGAATTTTATCGTCTGTTCAATCTGAGATTTGGAAGCCTTTGGCTTCAAACTGAAATACAAAAAGAAGAAATCTATGAAACTTAAAATAGATTAATATTCAAACTAAATCCAGAGAAAAGAAAACTTTTTCAACACAAATAGAAACAGAACCTATATTTAGGTTGTCTCAAATTTACGCTCAGTTAAATTACTGTAACCACTTCATCAATTTCTATAAATGAAAATCCTGCAGAAGCCTATTTCGTAGTCAATAATATATGTGTGTGGTTATATTATTGGAATCTAATCCTATCCCAGGCAAGTTATTTTGGAGATTTGAAGAGTAGGGGAATCTATTTTACTTGCCAATTTGAAAACACCACCGAGCACCATATAATGGCGCAATTTATTTTAAATTCGGAGAATTATTATTATACCATTTTTATTTTATCTTAAATATTCATTTCAATGATTTTTCTTCATAAAAAAAACAAAGCTTAAAACGAAATAAACTAGATGCTTAAATCTAACATCCCCATTTACAATGTAATGAAGTCATACTTACTCTTCTAGCAAATCATTGTTTACTAAAGAAATAAATTACGTACATTTAAAGACTAAAATATGACTAATATCATTTTTTGCAATTACAAATGTTTTCACGTTAGCAAAAGTTTGCTGATGTCAGCATTTCTGAAACGAAAGGAATATTGCCAAGTTTAACAATTGTCTTTAAAAATGTTCATAGCAGTTTGTTTTAATAACATAACTTTTTGGTTTTGTTTTTCGCAACAAGTAAAGCAATAAAGTTACTATGTGTGAAAGAATAAGAAAAACTAAAGTGTTTTGAGAGAGAACACTAAAAGAAAAGAATCAAGAAGAGAGTGGATAACAATTTACATTGCATTTGAATTTTTGTAGATCAATGTTGGCTGGAAAAGAAGAAGCTACAGGAGAGTTCTACAAAAATAATTGCCAGAGAAATCTGTTAGCATAGAGCTGACAGTTTTATAACCATTTCAAATATAAAATGATTGGACCTAGGGGCCAATCTAGTCAGTCAGCTAAGTGCCATAGGTTATAAACGCTTAAGCGATCGTATCTCGAAATAGATATGACTGACCGAGTAGAATATTTTCTTGCAGTAGATTGCCATTACTTTCTGTGGTAGACTGGTTCCTAACCAGGGCTATAGAACACAATCTGTCCTGCTATTTAATATATAGCTGAATAGAGAAGCGACGGATGCATACCTTGCACACATGTGAATGCAACAAATTCAACTGGAATTCGAACTTGGTTCTCCGATTTCTGGTTCCTAGCCGATATTCACTGCACTACAACGCCAATCTAGTACTGTGCTTAAATTCATAAAGAATAGTTACCATAGCATAAATTTCCTCCAAACAATTACCACGAATATACTTGTAGAGAATGCAGAGGAAGTTGATATTTCGGTAGCAGTGAAGTGACTGATGTCGGGCTTGTTCAGAACCAATAATATTGCAGATTATTTTTTGGATTTTATCAAGAACCTCTAAATATACACAGGATCACCAGACCATATGTGGCAGCAATACTCGAAGTGTGGAATGGTAAACTTAAATATGTAAAATATATTCTGCAGAAAAAAAATTGTTTAGCACTGCACTATGAATAAATTTTCCTAGACACGCCTGTTGATTTAATACAATTTTTCTACTGCATGTCAGCACAAAGCGTTAGTACAAAAAGATGCAATAATTCACTCCCCTGGATCTTGGCATCAAAGACAGAAATGGCTCTCTAAGATTATAAAATGGAAGAAGTTTCTTTTGGTAAAGTTAAAATTAAAAAGCCATTATTTCCCCTAGTTAACAGCAAACTGTCGATCACTTATGAGATCAGTTGTCAATTTGACTTTCGAACCGATCAGACTTTCTAATAAAACAGGAGTGTGGCAAACCCTGTTAGATGATTTTGAGATGTCCAGTGTAATAGGACATATTTCACTATTCTTATCAAAAGATTGATAGACACTTTAAAAAGTCGTTTATACATCAACATCTGACACATAGTTGATTTTCTAAAAACCAATTAGATCTAGTGCAAGGCCAAAAGAACGGAATACCCAGTGAGTATCAAACTCATTACTTAATAGGGAAAAAGTTGTTAACAATTACATAAAAAATAGGTGACATGGCATCTGATATATAACACATCACTCAATAAGTCCTTGGTCTGATATATAGATGGCGTCACTAATAAGAAAATATAATTTTTATGAAATATTAACCTTCTAATGACACGTGGCAAAATTAAGCTCATTCGTATTATTAGATTACAGAATACAATTATTTAAGTGAATCTACTGTTTCAAATTTTCAAAACAATGAAAAATCTGAATATCGTGTCTTCCTAAAACATTATTTTCTGTTGTCAAAATACAGTTCAAACAAAGCAATGGTGTGATAAGTGTTCGTCAGTGTCTGCTGCGTTGGAAACAACGGTTAAGAGGTGATATGCTGATTTTAAACCGGTCGTACAGACACAAATAAAGCTGAAACAAAGGCAATTGTTCCGGAAAAGACAAAAAATTCACAAACTCGTTTTGACCGATCGTAAATTGAAGTTGCGTGAGATAACAGAGGAGTTGAACATATCAGATGGCAGTATATTCACCATTTTGCGTGAACATTTTTAATGAGAAAACAGTGTTCAACGTGGGTGCCATGTTTACTAAAATGCCGATACTTATAAGGATGAGACGTTTCACTCGAGTTCTCAAGGACAAGAAATACATAAGATGGTTTCTAAGAAGCAGAAGAATGGAGAGCAGTCATGCATCTATTGCACAGTTTAAAGAGAAGCTCAGGAGCACATTTCTCTAAAACTAATGCGGCGGTACCATCAGAACCACATGTTTAATGGGAGATTCAGTTTAGATATGATACCAGAAGCAACGGAAGGAATTATATTTATTGTATATGACACGACAAAAAATTCAGTTCTTGGTGGAACATCTGGCAAAGATACTCCAGAAGAATCTGAATAGAATTTAAAGAGAATTTACAATCAGATTATTGTCAATAATTCCTTAAAATACGAGCGGTATTGCTTGAAAATTGTATCCGGACAGAAGGGACCCGCTTTCCGTGGGATAGGATTTTAAAACTTAGCATAGATTGACATGAATGTACGTGGGTCAGCCAATATTAATGTGTAAAATTCATTAACCACTAATCTCGATGTTCAAATAATTCTCGATAATATTAGTGTTTATATTGTTATTATTAATTTGAAAAACAGCCTCGAGGGGTACAAGGTAAACATCGACATTTGTTGTGTAATACTTGGTTGCAAGACTAATTTCCTACCAATTTAACGAAGAAGTGTGCTGATTACATTTTATCTGATTGTATTGAGCGAATCAATATTTTCACCATAAAATCAATATTCGTAAGACTTTGATGATATACTGACAGTTATATCATAATATGCCATCTAAGTTTCATCTTCTAATATTTGGTTATATTATTTTCCGTTTAAAATATTACTACAGCTACGACTACTACTACTACTAGTAGTACTAATAATTATTATTATTGTTTAGTGAAATAAAAGCATGTCGACATTTACAAATATACGAAACCCGATATACCCGTCATTACCCGTTTACCATAAACATGCATTACAGCCAAATGAGATCAATATAGTGTATGATTTCTCAGATAGGATAACACAGTCCGCTCACATTCACGGTGTTCTCTCAAATATATAGATGTAAAATTTATGTCCACTTAGCTGCCTTCGTCTTCAAACTAATAAAACAAATCTTTCGACATCCGGGGATGATACATTCACTGAACTCCCATTCATTAAAATAAATGTAAATTATGTCAAGAGAGACACAGGAGGTCCTCAGCAGTGTATTTACTGTAGTCTATCTTAATTCACCAAGACAGAACATTCACATGCTAACAATTCCAATCCAAGGAAGTAAGAAGCCAAGTGAGCCGTGCATTTTGTCTCATAAAGCATGGTGCCGCATCAGGACATAATGTTCATTAATCAATTCTCTTCATAATGATATTATATTATTATTCAATAATACTAATAATATCACACATTTTACGTAAATAATGTTCTTCGGGAGCTGTACTTGTGATAACAACTTTTTGTATTTCTTTAACACATTGGTTATCTAAAATTAGATCAATTAGTCATTTCCAATCATACTCAGAGCCCCAAACACTGCTGAAATTGTTCATGTCTACATGTGCAAAATTTCAAAGTTTTCCGCATCAAGATCATTGTATTTTTTCATAGGTTTTTGAAGATCTTCAAAGATATATGAGAGTCTGCATCAACTTACCTGTCAATAAAAAAGCACATTCTTTTTTTCATACTTATGTCTGGTTCATTAGCTCTGATTTGTCAGTTTGTGTATATTGTAATGTCCCAATAACATATTTATAAGTCAGAATCTTACTGATAAACGTATCTGAGTGGTATTACTTTTATAATATTATTATTTGTAGTCAGAGATGTTGCCACAAGGCTTGTTTTCCTGCTTGTAAATTAGTATATAGACTACCTACTCACATTTTTAATTTCACATAAATATAGACACACCTTTTCAAAATGATATAACCTAAAAAGTGCAAATAGGTATTACAAAGATTGATATGATCAGTTAGCTATTTACCGTACGTGATAAACGCTTGACTGACTAGTAGAAGATATTCCCACAGTAAATTTACATTACTTTCTGAGGTAAAATGGTTGCCAAACAAGGCTATAGAAACCAGTCTGTTCTGCTATTTAACTTATAGCTGGAGGTAAAATCTTTGAAGTTGCCATGAATGAAATAGCACCGGTCAGCTGAGTGACAAACTTCTCCAAACTAATTCAATTTACGCCCTATCTCTATCTTGATATAGAGTATAATATGACGAAAAACTTGCTTGTTTAAAATGCGTTTCTACCAGTAAAAAAACCGAAAAACAACAATTCTGTAACTAATAATCAATAGAATTTAACATCACACACACACACACACACAATGATAATATACACTCTTAAAAGTATGCCTCCTTCTACCGAGCGTCCATAGCTCAGAGGTAGAATCACTGACTGATACCAATTCTGTAAAAAGCAATCGGATGTCTAACCGTACTGATGAGCTGCGAAACAGATCTGTCTGCAAATGACTATATATATATATATATATATATATATATATATATATTCATTCATTCTTCATTTGTAAAGGTGTTATTACGAGAACTATGTTTTCACCATGAGGTGTCCTCAGGTAATGTGCAATAAATGATTTTACCGTTTTTTAAAGAACACTTAAGTAACGGGTTTCTTTGAACGCGCAGTTTTCAAAATTAGAAGAAACTGTATCGTTTTCATCCATGGTTGTATGAACCTAATAGGTATTTAATGGTATGGTTACATTTAGTCATAAGTTCTGTTCTTTCTTTCAGTAATTCATTTTTGTTTCGGAATAACATAATAGCTAACTTTTTTCCCGGGACATTCTACATATTTCCATATTTTAATTTCTATTTCCATACGTAGTTAGCCAATTTTGACCAATTTTATAAGTTTTGTATTTTAAATGTAGACCTGTACAAAAAAATAACAAAAGAAAAGAAAATTGTATTAAAAAAAAACATTGTAAAATTTTGCTAGCCACGTGTGCAAATTGAAATTAAAATATGGAAAAGCCCAGACATAACGTGGAGTATTGTGAAAACAGCCACCCCTTACAACGGTGGTAAAGTATAGACTGCGCCAGGAAGTAAAGTTAGCTATTATGTTATTCTCAAACAAAAATGAATGAAAGAACAAAAATTGTGGCAAAGTGTAACGATACCATACAATATTTATTAGCGTCATATAACTACGAATGAAAAACGTTAAGTTTCTTCTAAATATGAAAATCACAACGATGGCAAAATATGTACAGTGTGCCAAGAAGAAAAGTTAGCTATTATGTTATTCTCAAACAAAAATAAATTACTGAATGAAAGAACAAAAATTTTGACTAAGTCAAACCATACCATAAAATATCTATTAAGGCCATACACCTATGAATTAAAGCGTTATAACGTTTTCTAATTTCGAGAATTGCGTGTTCATAATAAATCCTCGTTACGTTAGCGGTAAAAATCAGTTATTTCAAATCGCCTGAAGACACCACCTCCTAGAAGCCTAAGTCACTCGTTTACAAATATAAAATGTGCAATATAAGATATCAAATGATATCAACACATCACTAATATGAAACTATGGTGATTTGTCAAAAACAAGAAAACCACCCTTGTAGTGATAAGGCTACGTTTTTCATGGAAAACTAAATTTCTGACGACAAGAACGAAAATACATACACCAACTATTAGAGTAGACATATCTGTGAATATACCAGCTACTGAAAACCGTGGAAGCTCGTCAGTTATGGCGTAAATCGGTGAGGGATGTTTGACCGCGGTCGATGATCATATGAGAGATGAGAAATTTTATGGCTAACGCAAGTCTCGCAGACGAATGAACTGGTCTTGACCCAAGCAACATATCATTGTCAATATATAAAGCTCTTTGAAATTTAAATGGTACTGTTGCACAAGTTTCACAAGGCAATCATTTAGCATGTTTATCATATTAAATACAAATCACTACTCAAGTTATAAAATAAATCACTTATAAATAAATAAATAAATACCCGCAAAGAAGAATATAATCATGAAATGCTAATCGCCATCAGGATAAGATTTTTAGAATCGATAGAAATCGATTTAGCAAGAAAATAATTATTATTCAATGAAGACAGAAATCGAAGATAAAGTAATCGTATTAAAAGGGTTGGGCTGCTGAACTTTGTAGACGTAGCGCGTGGACTAACTGCATTTTATGGTAATTAACCTCATTAAGATTTTCCAGTAAGATTGAAAAAATAATCGTTTGATCAAAATATTATTATCGAGAGTGATATTATAATTATTCGAGTCGGTTATTCGACGATATATAAACGGAGTGTATATATGTAAATGGTTGGGCGGTGAGGCTAAACACACAAATACACATATTTGAGTAGATTATGCGATTATTTATTAAGTAATATGTTTATATATTTTTCTCCATCGGCCAGAATATTCGAGAAAACTTGTGAAAGAAAAAATATGCGTTCACTAAAAGAATTCGAACCTGCGTTCTACTGAGTAGAGGAACATTCGCGAGATAACAGGGTCACAAAGAGGATTTGAGTTCGAATATATTTGAACGGTGTTTTTGAGACAAATACTTTTCGTCTAGCGTTGCCGCAGTAGAGCGCTTATTTGCTTTAATAAGATTCATTGAATATTCAGATGAAAATAGATAACTATACTGCTTAATAAACAAACAGAGCGTCAACTGAAATATGGGTACGGCCTGAAAGGAACGTTCAATTTTTTTTTTTAATTTGTCAGATTAATAAATAAAAAGTAAATACATAAGTTTGTGTATATGTGGGTGTGCGAACATATAATATATATACATATATATATATATATATATATATATATACTAGCAGTATAACCCGGAGTTGCACAGGTGTAATGAAAGCTTTAAAACTAATCCATGGTCCTGGTCCTTGGACGTTGGCACGGAAGACTAAAAAGCAATAGTTGTTTCCAGTTAAAGCGAAACCATAGACTGAAAGAAAAATGAATGTATGTAAGTCAAATTTTGATTTCCTGGTATCAATATCAAATAAGTTTTTTTGGTTGTATACTAAATTTTGAAGGTTAAATAAGTTCTCTGAGTAAATGGTATCATGGCTGAGACTAAGAACTACAATTATACCTACTTAGAGCCAAACCCAAAGCAAAACTAAAATAAAAGAACTGAAAAAAATACAGATATACAGGCAGATAAACAGACATACACAAACATCTTGCCTTATATACATATATATATATATATATATATATATATATATATATATATATTATCGATTTTCTGTGCTATTGTAAGAACTGCAACTTTGAAACTTCTGAATATCTTTTCTTATGTCTTTGCCTATGAGTGTATCAGTTTTGATTAAAATCGGACCACTCGATTTTTTCGATTATCGATTTCCGATATTTATCGGGGGTACCTCGACACAAAACCTAGCTACGAACACTCGCAGATGCTTATAGTACAACTGTGTAAATTTTCAAGGAAATCGGTTCAGCCGTTTCGGCGTCTATAGGTAACGGATACACACACACACACACACACACACACACACACAGAAACAAAGTTCCATTTATAAATAAGTTTAGATAGATAGATATAGATATAGATATAGATACCATATTTACAGTATTCGGACTGTTGTCCTCATATTTGTTGCCATTTGTACGACGTTTCGGCGGTTGTACGCTCCGGCCTACTTCACGTGCTAGGAATTTCGAACCATTCCTTGTCTAGTGTCTCTTCTGGAAGTCATGAGTTATCTCCCTCTAACTCTGTAAGTTACTTGTCCGCCAGTGCTGTAGCCTGGTATTGAACTCGCAACTCTTTGGATGAATACTACCTCATCTTGTACACATGGCAACAAAGATAAGTAAAATAGTTCGAATAATGTAAATAATGTAAAGACTACCTCGTCTCAGAAATATAGACAAATATATATATATATATATATATATATATATATATATATATATATATACTACTTAAATACCAGTACACAATTGAATTTTTTAATATTTTACATTCGGAAACGAGTTATTACGAGACCTATGTTTCCACCATGTGGAGTCTTCAGGCTATTTGCAATAACTGACTTTTACCGTTTTTATTTTTTTTTAAATTCTCACGTAACGGGGATTAGTTTTAAGCGCGCAATTTTCAAAATTAGAGGAAGTTATTACGTTTTTAATCCATGGTTATATGACCCTAATAAGTATTGTATGGTATGCTTACAGTTAGTCAGTGCCATACATGATACATGCTTGGGCGAATATGTCTCAAAAGAGACATGACTGCCTGGGCAGAAGATTATCCCGCAGTAGGTTGCCATTTCTTTCAGCGGTAGACGGGTTGCCCGCCAAAACTATAGAAACCAATTTGTCCTGTTATTTAATCCAGAACTGGAAGGAAAAGAGATTAATACCTTTCTCAAGGATATTTTTGCGTAAGTGAATGTAGGGAATTCAACTGTAATTCGAAATCTACACTTTGCCATAATTTCTGTAATTCAGAAATTCCTTTTTCTTCGTGTGCATAATTAATATACGCATGTGAAACATAATTGCTAATCTTTCCTCCTGGTACAGTCTACATATTCTGCCAACGTTGTAAATGAAATATATATATATATATATATATATATATATCGAGGCAGTAGAAATTTCTTTCTAAATATATCCTATTATATATAACATACAATGAATGTCTTATGTTTATTCGAAACAACCCACACTTAATAAAATCACATTTCAATCTGGTCATAACACATTATATTGCATTTAGATATGGTTCTGTTAATATTTTGGTCACTAATGAGGTGTGACGTCATAGAACCTCATTACAAATTTACGAACTGCGTCTGCTATATTTGCTTAGCAATGTTTTATGTCAACAGAAGATAAAATCATCTTTGATGGTGAATGTCATTAAGTTAACGTTTCTGTAACCTGTCTGAATATTTCTCATGTGAGCCGAAAGCTTAGAACCAGCATAATAAAAAATATCCAAATGTTGAACAATTTTTGTCTTTATTTTCACATAAAAACGGTTCATGATTAAACATAATAGACATTTATTTTCTGTTATAGTTAACATATATATATATATATATATATATATATATATATATATGTTGTAGAGGAATATCCTGTCCTACCCCGGAATGGGTATGGTCCGGTCTATAAAAGACTGTGACTGGAGTGAACTATAGGGTTATCGTCTCATCATCATTAGACTGACGAGTCTATGACACTGTCAGCTCTCTGCCTTCACGACTAAGGAAAAGAGATTTTTTTGGCCTGGCTATATGGTCAGGAAGACTCACAATAAATAGACCTTGTGTCACATCTAGCCTTGCGTGGGAAGGTTGGTAAATACTGCCATCGTCATTAGACGAGAGCATACGTCACTAGACGGAAGCATACGTCCTAGACAGACACATTGCCTAATTGATTGTTGTACCTATTATCTATTCGTTGGTGTCCTTATATTGTCTATTGGTTTATTGTACTGTGGTATAATAAATCTCTATTCCTATATCTTCAGTGTTAAGTATTATTCTTGCACTATTCTTTTCCGGTTTATCCCCTCACGGGATATATATATATATATATAGCAGGCAATGTAAGTTTTTCGCCACCCTTGGTTAAAGCAATTTTGTCGTGTGATAACATTGTTTTAGACAATACCGTGTTAGTATCTAGCTACTTTCACCTATGAATGATAGTTGACTTATATTATGACTTACATTTTGATTTATATTTGATTTATATTTTTACTTATATTTGACTCATATTTTTTATGAAAGTTCGCAGAAGTAGGGAGATAGTTGAATTTCAATGAGAGCAAATAATAGAATGACATCAGTGTCATTAATTTATATTGCTGAGATGTTGCTCGCCGATGATAAATTTTAATAAGGCTGTCTTCCAGCTCCCTTAACACGTAGAGTTAGAAATCCGCTGAGAAGACACATCTTTCTTTTCCGCACTTTTCGCTTTGTCCCCAATTCTCTTAGGGGATGCTACGAGACCCGGAGTATCTTTATGCAAATCAGATCCTAGACCAATGGGATTATTTTCCATCTACACAATTCAAGGTGGAGTTATGGTTTAACGAATGAGGCAACAACACCTCACATGACGTAAATTGCTTTTTCTTTTCGTGCACATCTTCTTAATTACACCAGTTAAGTTTTTCAAATTATAAAATCCTTTCCCAAAAATGTGGGAGCAAGGATCTGAGCTTAATTTAACCCCATCAAATGACCTGACAACTTGTGACTATCGCTATTTCTCAATTCCAATGGCCCAAAGATTCGATCCTGAATTTTTTTTTCTTTTTCCCCGATTTCAAGGTAATTTTTCTAATTATCGGATTTTACAAGTACATAAGTATTAAATATTTTTAAGAAAAGCTCACATCGCGAATGCTAATAAAGCATGACTAACAATATCATTAATAATAATTTCCTTCACTCCGTTGTATTAAACAAAAATGTATATTTTTTCGTGGAAATAGGGTTACATGTGTGTATACATATATATAAATATATATATATATATATATATATATATATATTTGTGTGTGTGTGTGTATATATATATATATACACGCACGTATAAATATATAAACACGCATATATATATATATATACACCATATATATAATATACACGGATATATAGTACGCATATATATATATATATATATATATATACATATACACGGATATATATGTACGCATATATATATACACACGCATATATATATATACGCATATATAAATATATATATATATATACACGCATATATATATATATACATACGCGCATATATATATACGCATATATATGCACGCATATCTATATATATACACGAATATATATATACACGCATATATATATACAAGCATATATATATACATATATATATACGGATATACATATATATATACGGATATATATACATATATACGCATATATATACATATATACGCATATATATACATATATATACGCACATATATATACATATATACGCATATATATACACGCATATATACGCATATATATATACATATATACGCATATATATACACGCATATATACGCATATATATATACATATATACGCATATATACGCATATATATATACATATATACGCATATATACGCATATATATATACATATATACGCATATATATACACGCATATATATATACACATATATATACGCGCATATATATATATATACACGCACATATATATACACATATATATACGCGCATATATATATACACGCACATATATATACACGCATATAGATGTATATACATACACGCATATATATATATATATATATACACATACACGCATATATATATACATACATACACGCATATATATATATATATATATATATATATATATACGCATCTGTACATGTGTATTATTTTTCTCTTTGTATTAAACATAGCTTTTTAGGATGTTGGCGATCATGGTTCTTTAAAATTTTTATTATTTTGCAGCTCTTATTAAATTTTGTATTTTATCTCTCTAACCCTGCTTTGCTATCCTTTTAGAACAACTTGATAGTTATTTTAAATATATGGCCTTTCTCATTCCATTTTCTCTGAAAAGTTGCCTTTGCTCACATGGACGGTCCATGGTAATTACAGTATCATTTTTTAGAAAGTGTTTTCTATTGCTTCAATTCTCATGTGTATATTATTACATAATTATTAAATCGTTACTTTAGGGATGGCATTAAATTCCTATGAAGGGAATTTAATGCTATACCTATTTTTAATATAAATTTACTTCACTGAATTCTGAAAAAAATGTTATAGTCATCCTTTTTTACTGAACCGAATGAAATCAGTGAACCCTTACATTAAGTTTTATTGAAATTAAATGGGAGTTTCTAAATAGACCTAATAAATAGCAAAGAAAAGTTCCGCCCTTTCGATTCGTTTCCTGAGAAAGAAAATGGTAATAAACAAAATTAGTACGAAAGAGCATAAAAATTTAGATCATTGAACCTGTTTTGAGATGTGGAGACTTTTCTTTCAAACAATCTGAAGCATAAATAACGAACAGAGAAAGATAACAATAAAAACTTTTTCCAGGTAGAAATTGAAAAACAAAACGACGGTGGTAGTGAGAATTTTTGCTCTTACAAACTAGGTAGGAAATATTTTTTAAAAAATCTACACTACTATTGATGTCACTAGATGTGGTGTGGACGTGCGCTGTGGTTCTGTGGATATCTGAGAGCCGTATTTGAATGTGAAAGATAGCCATCATTTCCCTCCAGCTACTGGTTAAATAGCAGTACAGATTGGGTTCTATAGCTTTGATTTGCAACCGGTCTACCGCAGAAAGAATGGTCACCTTCTACGAGAAAATCATCTTCCTGGTCATTTGAACCACCTCGTTCGGAGAATAAAGGGGTTTGCATAGGTACAAATTCCTACCTGTAAAATCGACATGTTATGAAAACATCGATAAACTACTTGTTAAATTGTAAATGAACCTAACTTTGACAAGTTACACCATGAGAAAATAATTTAATCAACAGAAAACACATTAGATTGCAATGGCAGAACTTTTGAAACAGATTTCACATAGCTACATTTGATGACTTCAAACCAATGAATCATTTGTGACACTTTATAATGAAAAGTTTCATAATATAAAAAATAGAAACACTAATATGTCATTGTGAGTTCGTTATGTTATATTCTTCTTATAAAAAATGTCAATATACTTTGTTCCGGAAGGATGACTGGACAATGATCGAAATAGTCATGGCCGAAGAAAAATGATGAATAAATTCTGAAAATTACAGAACTAAATATTCGTTCCCTTATATGAAAACAAACAAATGTGAAAATAAAATTAATAAAATATGGCTTGGTTTCAGTTTTTAGTAATACATTATACATGAAAATTTACTCCCGAGATACATATTATACAAACATGCTTTAAATATAATTGAGTCAAATTTGGAAAATGTTTTCTTTGACATAATTTGCTGGGGTTTCGGCAGCAACGGAACACCAATAATAATACACGAGAGCTAAATCTACATTATCGCCATTTATAATGATAAAGATCCCGCTCTATCGTGAAACTCATGAAAACTTATATATATATATATATATATATATATATATATATATATATATATGATTAAAACAGATATAAATTTTGTCACTTAGCTGATTGGTGTTTTATTTAAAATTCTGACATCAGAATTATGTAGACGGACTATCCAGCAATTAATCCGTTAACTCCTGAAAAAATACTAACAACCGATTCTTTAATTTTAAGTTTTAGATATTTGTATAAGCTAAAAGAGTCATTTATTTATATTTTATTCGGTTAAAATTGGTATTTCTTTTTCATTGTTTTTGTTCACAAACACACACACACACGCGCACACACATATATATATATACGTAGTCAACCTTGATAAAAAATAACATGCAATATCTGTTTGTTTAATTTCATTATGTTTTTCCATGTTAGAAGTTGAAAATTGGGCTAGAATATGCGGATAAAAACCAAAATACACACGTGAACCCATTGCACGGACAGACTCAAACCATACAAGCTAAAAAAAAAAACTACATTAAATATCATTTCCTTAAGTATATTGTGTCTTGAAATGCTTATGATATAATTATTATCCGCATATATTATAATAGCTTGAAACAAAAATGAAAATAATTAAATAAAATAACAAATTAATAAAAAGTAAATACAAAAATAAAATAATTGATATTGTTTGTGCGATTTCTTCCCAATAATCATTACATATGGCGACACGCTAGACTATTATAAACGTCCAGCTCCTGAAGTTAGAGTATCTTCTCAATAAAAATACAGAAAGAGAATTCTACCTACCCCAAAAAACCCACATTGTTTCTTCATAATGACGGAAATGTTCGAAAGTACTTGAAAAAGCAATAACGAAATATGAACTGCGGACAGTTTATTAACAACTTCAATCACAACTTTCATCACATTCGAAAATTGCAAATATATATATATTTATTTTTAGAATGCTAAATGATTTAGTTTGAAACAATTATAACACACGTCCATATCTATCGGCAATTCACTTCCAGCCAAAGTTCGAAATTTGTATTTCTTTCACGTTTCTGTTGCCTCCCCATTTTTCTTTCCTCTGTGAATTTTCTCACTTCCCTCTTTGTTAAACTTAGAAAACATGTAACCGATATGTATATCTGTCTACTTTCTGCCTAAATATAAAATTTCTCTTTCTTAGCTGTTTCCACTAGTTCTTTCCTCTCAGTGCTTTCTCTCTTATTTTCCTCTTTGCTTTTTTGTTTCCTCTATGTTTTCTTTTTCTTTCTTTTCCATTTCTTGTTTCTCTTTTTGTTTTCTCATCTTTTCTGGTCTCTTTCTTTTCCCCCCCCTTTTTTAATATCCTCTTACCTCGTATAAAAAATGTTTTACAAAAATAAAATGAAGTGTTTTTTAATTTTCTTTTTTTTTTAAAAAAAAAAAACATTATTACCATCATTAAGTACCGAATGAGACATTGTTCTTTCAATGTCGAAACAAAGTGTACAATTTTGTAGATACTCGTTGTTTATACATTTTTTAAAATATAAATTATAATATATATATATATATATATATATATATATATATATGTGCGTGTGTTTATCTGTGCGTTATTTTGACCGTTATTAGGTGTGCGGTAAAGGTTATGATCATGTATTTTAGGGCCTATTAATAGGAAATAACTGTGGATTCGAAGGTCTTATTGTGACTATGTTAAAACATTTTTTTTTACTTTTATTATTGTTTGCTTTCTTATTTTTTGTTAATTGTCATTATTACATTTAATTGTGTTTATTTGTGCATTAGTAGATTTTTTATATTTATTATTTACTTAATTTATTTATATTATTTATTGATGTGATTAATTTTTTACTTATTTATTTTAAATTTATTTTTTATCCATTTATTTTTAGTTTTTGTTTATTATTAGTTCTTGATTTTTATGTAACACAGTAAAAATTGATTTCGTGATAAGTGTTCAGATTGTTTATTTAATTATTTGCATTGGTCTGGGAAAGTAATTGTAGCTATCTTCTCTTACAGATAGTGTTTGAAGCTTCAGATTTACTGTTTTAGGCTGATTCTGTTTTCTTTATTTTTTTTTATGATATTTTTGTGATTTCGTTTTTATTTCCCATATATGTTCAGAAATCATTGTGCTCTTTGCGCAGTTACAATTTTTAAAGGTTGTTTTGTGTGCATAGTTTCTTTGGTTACAAGGACCTTCAATTACTCTAATGTATATTTTTCTTCCTTAACTGTTGAATTAACAGTGAAATAAGGTATGATTTTTTTCTGAAAGAAATTGTCTCTGAGGAACATTCATTATTTGTGTCATGTTCCTAATGCAACGGCAGCTGACTTTTACAGTGTTTTTGTTGATTATCTAGCTGAGAGTGCTTGATGGGGGTTGTGTTTGTATATTGGTTTACTGAATATTTTTCTAACGCTTGTTTTTATTTTTAGTTGAACGGTGCGCTAGACCATATGATTTTTATTCTGACTGACTTTTGTGCTGTGATGTGTGCACGTGAGGTTTGCCAAAAGTCCACTATCTTTTAAGACTAGTTCATAGACATGCTTGTCTTTGTTGAATATACTTTCAGTAAAAGATCTGACCGATAACCAACAGATTGTGGGATCTTCTTGGTTATTGAAGATAGGTGGATGGAAAATATGTGTACATAAAGTTTGTGTGGTTGATATGCACCTTAGATTGAAGGTTTTATCTACGGAATCAAATTCTTTTAGCTTAGTGTTATATCTTTGTCAAATCTCATAATCTTAAAAATATATTTATAATTGTTTGTTTCCGGTTTTGTCAGTTAAGATTTCTTCAGATTTTGAAACCATCATCCATGTAGAAGTCTGTAACATTTAACGTATTTGGTATAGCAAATGGTACCTCATGGATATATATATATATATATATATATATATATATATAGATAGATAGATAGATAGTAATGTGCAAAAGTATTAGGACAAGAACTATCTTTTATCAGACATCAAAATAAAGTTTCAAATTACCCCTGCCCTAATACATTTGCACACTACTGCACACTACTGGTAGTGTGCAAAAGACAGAGGTGATTTTCCTAAAAACCTCACTGAAATTCAAATACAGAGTGAAAACCCAAAGCTTTGTAAGAATTATTTAAATAAAAAGGAAAAGAAAGGAAGGCTTTGTAATTTGAATTGGCCACCACAAAGCCCTGGTCCCAGTCCTATTAAATATTTATGAGATATTTTGGATAAAAATTGATAAATCTAATAAGACACACTTTATGAGCAAATACAAGCTGCTTAACAGAAGATACCATTAGATACATTGAAGAAACTTGTGAGGTCAATGCCTGACAGAATGAAGGCTGTGATCAAAGCAAAAGGCTATCATACTAAATATTAAATTTATTTTGTAACAAGTATTTTTCTTGTTAAAGCATTTGTTGCGTAAATCAATTAAAATTACTTTAATTTAATTGTTTGTTTCTGTCAATATGCCTAATAAAATATAAAATAGTTCTTGTCCTCATACTTTTGCACAGTACTGTATATATATATGTATATATATATATATAGTGATGATCATCCACGTATACTGTCTTAATATGTATAGGAAAGAATATTAATAAAAAGTTTAGAATTTAAAAATGTACTTTTTTAAACAGTATTTGTTTATTTTTATTATATTTTATATTTCAGACCGTCCTCGGTCCTTCATCAGAAACAAGTGATTTTTAAATTTGAATTAGAAACGTATTTCACGATAGCGTCCGAATATTTTTTGTTTACATCACGTGGTGTCGATAAACCAATCAACATGCGGCACGTCCGTTTGTTCATTTTCGGTAAACCAATCAACATGCGGCACGTCCGTAGAGAAAGTCTGTTTGTCTTAGATAAAAAATTCTTTGGAATGTCTGAAAAAAGAAAAAAATTTTTTACCTCTTGAAATATTTGTAGAGATTCAACACACCTAAGTCCCTATTTAACCCTAGCTTGTGTGTATTTAATTTTAAAATCCAGTATTTTTCTTTCTTTCTGCGTGTGTATGTAGAACTAAAATTGGAGTCTATTAGTAAACATTTGCAATTTTCTAAAGTATGATCAGGTTGATTAAAATGGGCTGCAATTGGGGAGTATACATTTTTTTGTCGTATATCTAGTTTGTGATTATTGAAGCGAAGTCTAAAGCTATTACCGGATTCGCCGATATATCCACTGTTGGGGCAAATTGAGCAGAAGAGAAAGTAGATGATGTTTTTGCTATCACAAGTAAGGTTTGGTGGGTGTAATTTTATTTTGGTGTTGGGTACAGAGAATGTTTTGTCTGTTATTAAATGTTTACAAATTAAACAGCGAGGCTTTCCACATTTTAAATTCCCTGATAGGTTTGTATTATTTAAATATTTGTTAGAAGTGAGGATAGTTGATAGGTTGGGTGTTTGTTTCTTTGCATTTATGGGTGGCCTATCGAAAATGTCTTTGATGTTTTTGTTTGATTGGAGGTTCCTGTAATCATTTTTTAAATTTTTGATAAGTGTGTGGGAATATTGATTATGGTTAAAAACCATGGGAATTCGGTTATTATCTTTTCGTTTTTTGTATGTGAGAAGTGTGCTACGGTCTATGTGGATGGTTTTATGTAGTGCTTCCTTTATTATTTTTATTGGATATTTACATTTTAGAAACTGTTTTGTTAGGTTGTTAATGTTGTTTAGAAAATCTGGATGGTCTGAGCAAATGCGTTTTATTCTAATAAATGAGCTGTATATGATAGATTTTTTTAATTTGAGGGGATGACAGCTGTTAAAGTGTAGGAATTTATGTTGGTTTGTGGGTTTGTTGTATAGACTGGTGGAAAGTGTATGTTTATTTAATTTTACCATGACGTCTAAGAAAGGGATGGATGTGTATGAGTACTCCATGGTAAATTTGATTGTATTGTGGAAGTTGTTGCAGAGAGTGAAGAAGTTTTTTAATTTTTCTAATCCATGAGTCCATATTAAGAAAATATCATCAATGTATCTAAAATAATGTGATGGTTTGTATTGTGAACTGTCTAGTATCTTTTTTTCTAAAATATGCATAAAGATATTGGCATAACTCGGTGCCATTTTCGTGCCCATTGCTGTGCCGCTAATCTGTAAATAGTGTTTGTTGTTGAATTTAAAATTATTGTGTGTTAAGATGAAATTTATTAATTGGCATATATCTGTGATTTGGTTGTTAGGTAATTTGCTTTTGAGGAACTCATGGCAAGCTGCTACTCCTTCAACATGTGGAATGTTCGTGTACAGAGACGTAACATCCATCGTTACTATGATATTGTCACCTAGGACTAAATTAATGCTTTGTAACTTGTTGAGAAAGTCAGTAGTGTCTCTAATATAACTAGGTATGTCAGGTAATAAAGGTTTTAGAATATTGTCTATGTATCCAGATATAAGTTCTGTGAGGGTACCAATGCCTGATATTATGGGTCTGCCAGGTGGTGTGATTTTAAGTTCTTTTGAAATTTTGTAGATTTCTTCATTATTTGCTTGTTTAGTATGGTGTGGGTTGGATGAAGAGGTGTTAGGGTGTTTTTCTGAAATAATTTTGGGGAGTTTGTGTAGTTTTGGGATAGTATAGAATGTTGCTGTTTTGGGGTTCTCAGGAATAAAAGATGTTATTTTATTTTTTATGTTATGATTCAGGTTCTGAATGAGAAATGATAATCTAGTCGGATCTAGAGGTAGGGGTGCATAGAACTTGTTATTTTGAAGTTGTGATTCTGCTTCTTTAATATAGTTGTTAGTGTCTAAGATGGTTATAGCTCCGCCCTTATCGGCTGGTACGATAATTATGTTTCGGTTTTTCTTAAGTGTCCAATACTCACAAACTAGATATACGACAAAAAAATGTATACTCCCCAATTGCAGCCCATTTTAATCAACCTGATCATACTTTAGAAAATTGCAAATGTTTACTAATAGACTCCAATTTTAGTTCTACATACACACGCAGAAAGAAAGAAAAATACTGGATTTTAAAATTAAATACACACAAGCTAGGGTTAAATAGGGACTTAGGTGTGTTGAATCTCTACAAATATTTCAAGAGGTAAAAAATTTTTTTCTTTTTTCAGACATTCCAAAGAATTTTTTATCTAAGACAAACAGACTTTCTCTACGGACGTGCCGCATGTTGATTGGTTTACCGAAAATGAACAAACGGACGTGCCGCATGTTGATTGGTTTATCGACACCACGTGATGTAAACAAAAAAATATTCGGACGCTATCGTGAAATACGTTTCTAATTCAAATTTAAAAATCACTTGTTTCTGATGAAGGACCGAGGACGGTCTGAAATATAAAATATAATAAAAATAAACAAATACTGTTTAAAAAAGTACATTTTTAAATTCTAAACTTTTTATTAATATTCTTTCCTATATATATATATATATATATATACGCAGTTATGGGTTATTTTTGTTTACAGTGAGAGTCTATACTTGTTTTTATGTTAATTCGGAATTAATTCTTTCAAGTATTATTTTACTTATTTTATCTAGTTCCCAAATACCACTTTCACGCAAAAAAAACTTTATATACAGGCAGTTTATCCTTGAATAATATAAAAAGTAACCGTAACCGCTCATCAAATAACCGTTAGAATAATACAATAAACCAACCCATAAAGCACCACTGACAAGTATATATAAATAATCAAGCTAAAACAGAAGAAACCTGACATGTCAATTGCATGAACCTGACTGTGGCCTCTGGGTGTTGACCCCAATTTTCACACACATGTGTGTATGTGTGTGTGCGTGCGGTTGAAACAAGCGTTTGCTATTTTTAAGGTCTTCTAACTTCTTCAACGCAACCCTGTTAGAAGCTGACCAGTGGCCAGTTTACTCAATGATAGATTGTTGGGGAAAGATAGTCACCGCTCTATGAAACATATCTTACGCAGCTCATACAGGAAAGGAAGAGCCGTGATTTGGAATTTTATTCGCTGTTATTTTCAGTATTCTAGCCCGTCTAAGAGACAATATATTGATTATCTTATTTCATCTGAAGAAGATGGGCGAGATACCAGGTGTAAAATTGACGCATGGCAGTATTTTTTCTATTTATGAGGGAACAAGGGTTAGTAGAGAAAATATTAGAATAGAAAATGTACTGACGCTTACAACTTCATACATACCAACTGTCAGTGATGTCTTTTGTTCCGAGTGTGGCCTGTGGAAAATCACTACTGCACTGTGTTCGATTGTCGTTGGGTATCCTATTATCTTTCTTCTGCACTAGAAATGGGTTATCTTTGTAACAGCAAGAAAAAAAGGTCAAGATGCTGAAACGAATTGGTGATGTTAAAATCAAACAAGTAAAGAAGCTTAAATATCTGAAAAGAGGATGGAAAATATGACACCGAAATCCGAACGCTACTCTTTTAGTAAGCGATGCATTCCAAATGTTAATAAATGCACAAAAACTCGTTAAAAACAAAGAAAAGCGTTGTATTGCTATGCAATATTATTACTATTATTTGGCAGTGAATTGCAGAAATATCTTCATAGATGCAGAGTCTAATAGAGGCATTAGAAATGTGGTCTGGATAAGGATGCCGAGAATAAAAAGGACGGGCCTGTAAGCAATGAAGACGTTATAAGGAAAGTGGAAACAAAAGATACACTTATGCTATTAACCGGAAATAGACAGCTGAAATTTCTGAGGTAGCAATTGACATTCACAGGTATATCAACGCCATGGAAACAGGGAGAAACACCGGACAATCTACCTGACGAGCTTATGCAATTGGAAATCAGCACACTTCCAAAATTACATATTGTTGTTCTACGAACAACAAGGGATAGAGATTGAGGAGATTGGTCGCCAACGTTCTAAAAGAACACTACTGATAAGACATGCATTTCCCTCAGACAGAGAATGAAACGTGTGGGCGAGATAAATTTTACTTTGTTTTTATTCATATATATATATATATATATATATATATATATATATAACAGTGCTATGGATAAATTGTCATCTATATTAATTTTTAAAAAAAGTGAAAATTGTACAAATCTACAATGAAGGCAGATAATGTTGTTGGTGGCTTACTCATAGGATGCCATTATCATTATTATTTAGCTTTTCTTACGATATCTTGCATTATCCCATTCTTTATTCTTATTTTTTCTCACTTTAACGTGTCACATATCAATTCTTCAAACTATTAGAAAGGATCTTTTTCAGTGTCCGTTTTAATCCATTTTATATTTTGGTATCTTTATTTTTTTTGCATTGTTCATTTCTCAACTTCGCGTCCTTTACTTGCAAAATATATTCCCGTATCGTCGCTGAAATTCGCATCTTTTCTAATTATTGAGTCCTTTTAGTTTTTTCATTGCAGATATTTTAGAACGTCCTTTTACTTTTTAAATCATGTTCGTGATGCTTACCCGAACTTAAAATTTCGCTGCTTTATCTCTGAAATATGAATTACCACACACACACACACACACACACACATATGTATATATATATATATATATATATATATATATATATATATATATATAACCACCGAAAAATTATATTCCGGTGAACAAATATACTCTGCATTTTTTCATGGAAATGGTTAAGAATTTTTTCACAAAGACGTTTGTCTTACGATATTTGAGAATCCTGTTTTAATTTTGAATACCAACCAATTCAACCTTCGATATATACGAAAGACTAGATTTTTTCTGAATGTGGTGTATCAGGGCCGTGCTTAGGGCCCTCGCAGACCCCGCAATTGCGGGGTGTCCACAAATTCCCTAGTAAGCGCAAGACCCCGGGAAGCCGCAAAGCTTCTTGGCTCCGCAGATCTATTTTAATGAAAAAAATTATCAAAATCAAACTTATATGTTGAAATAGACATTTATCAAGCCGTCTTACTCTCTCTGTCTTTATATATATATATATATATATATATATATATATAATCTTTCGAAGAGGCCGTAAATCATTTGTAATTACAAAAATTAACTTAGGAGAAAAACACATTATAGCTATCTGTTTCAACATACATACAAGAACATGTATATTCAAACATTCAGGATGTCATAAAACGTTTAAGAAAATCTAGCGCCTCTGACACTCTGCGAAGTTTATAAACAACTAATATCAACCTTGGCACCAGGTAACTTGAGATTTTGGAAAAGCATATATCGTACGGACCGATCCTAATACAAACAACGTGCACTGACCGGGCAAGGCAGTGATCTATATATATTGATATACTGTAGTACCTACCTACCTACCTACCTACCTACCTACGTGTGTCACGCTTTCGATTAAATTATTGAAATAACGTTTTTGTCAGTCAAACATCTCTCTCTCACACACACACAAAAGCTCTGTCTGATGTTGATCAATTTAGACTGGTCATTAAATATATTACAAGTCATCGCCTCCTCTATCATTGAAAACTGTTATACATATGCACAGTCTTTTAAATATTTTCACAGACTTTTAATATTTCATGAACTGTTGTTTTAACTATAAGTGCTCACACGCATTTTAGTACACACACATGCAAATTAACATGTAGTATACATAAAAAGTATCTAAGAGAATACAAATTAACACGCACCTTAAAAAGACTTGTTTACCTTTTCATTATTTACCATCAAAGTAAGTTCCATAATAAAGGACGAAATTCTTTTTATTTGAAACGACAAATACGTTTTGAGTTTTTTTTCTGTTCTTTTTTTCCCTTTTTCTGCTTTCCCATCGCTGATAAAATAGATCGTGACATTTTTTTGTCATTGTTAATGGATTTGTGAAATAATCACATTATTCAACGAACTTGTTACAGAAGGTTGCAGTCCATATATTATCTATTTTAATCAGATAATCAGGAAGCTATTTCTGCTGTAAAAGTATGAGATAATTTTTGTTGTCTTAGGGTAAGTTCAGACAAGCACCAAAAGTTGCATGGAAGATAACTTCACGCAATTTCTTTATAAGTTATAAAGTTTGTATTTATCGCATCTTAGTGGGGGTGTAGGGGCTTTTTAGCACTTAATGACTTTCTCCTACAACGTGACATTTTAAAATGACTTTGTTACTGTTAGCGACATTCTGTTACAACTAATATTACTTTGATTTAATTCGTTTTTCTTCCCCCAACCAACACTTTGTGACACCCCCTCTCCATTTTTAAATAAACGCCAGAAGTTTAATTTTTAACAGCATATCAAACATTCTGTAGCAAAATGCTTTTGAAATTTGGGTTTAAATTTTTTGAAAATTCCTTGAAAAAATTTGTAGAAGATTGAGAGCCAAAACGCACTGAAATGGTGATAAAAATGGCTAGAAAATCACCAAAACGTTTCTAAAATTTTGAAAACGTTCGTAATGTATAGCTTCAAAACGCCAATTCCGCGATTTCTTCCGTTTTTTCGTGATCACGGAATATCTACGTTCCGAGTGTATATTATTTTGTTTACAGTATCATTTAATGTGAGTTCAGTGTGTTCGGGGGTAGGGTGAAAGTAGTATTGGTAGAGGGGTCGCAAGGCGCATTCTGCGAGGTGGGACGATGTTGCTTAGCAACGAATGAAGTGTATGATATTAATTTAATAGATAGAAGCAATGAAACTTGTTAGGAACATAAATAAACCTGACTCTTGACATAAACAGGTTAAGATTTTAGCGTTCAAAAAACATCAATATTTGGGTATTTGTCAGAAATGTGCAGCCATTGCGAAATAGAAAGTAATCTGATTTCCTTTTTACAATTTGAATAAGGAATAAATTAGGAGGTTTCAACTCTGTGGATACAACATGCGCTTAGTCTAAACAGGTAAAACTAATAATGATTTTCTAAATGTGGTTAGATGTTACATGAGGCGAAAAGTAGGGGGCAGCCAGTTAAGATCGAACGGACTTTCAGTTGTAATTGATCAAGCAAGGCACGGCTGGTAAACATTACTCCACGTTAAAGTACCCCTACTGATGGAACTTGTTCCCCCTTTAGGATGTGGTTTCCGGTTTTCTCTTCCAATCTTCACTTTTTTTTCAATTGGAGTAGATAGACTAAACTATCGCCCTGTTCACGCTCCACCCACGTCTATTGAACAGGTGTAGTGGCTCATCCCTTGTTCCCTGTTTAGGATGTGGTTTCTGGCTTTCTCTCCTCTAATCTTTTCACTGTTACGTAGTCCCCGGCACATCAGTGGCGTTACCGCCTTGCTCGGGGTGATATGATTAAAAAAAAACAAACTAATGATTACAGCTCTCGTAAACATTTTTCAAGGAAATATTGATAGAGTAGCGATAGCCTGCGACATTGCGATTGCTTGCAAAGTCTGTGAGTAAATCTGCAAAAGTCTTCACCGCCTCAAGGCTGCGGAAAAGATTTTGAATTGAAGTCTGGAAAGGGAAGTGATTATGATGTTTTTGTTTTCAATCCACATTATTACAATGTAATGCTCTTTTGAGTTAAAGTTCTTCAAACTGGCTATTCCTTAATATTTAGGATTTCGACATATTTCTTTGAAACGACTGCCGTCTATTTGTGTGTAGTAAGAATACAGAAAATAATGTGAGCAATTTGTTGAATGAATCCAATAAGGAAACAATGTACTTCATATCAGCATCAGGAAGCGCTTCACTAATCCTGACATAAGGAAATAAGGATTATAAAAATGTCGAATCACAGAAGAATTTCTTCTGAACAATGGTTAACCAGACAGTTCCACTCATTCATTTGCAAGAAAATAAAACCTCATTATCAAATCGTTATTGTTCCGAATTTGTTTAAATTTTCATTGTTTCTTTTTTTTTTTTTTTTATAAGCGTTTCACCCCGAGCAAGGCATGCCATTGCCACTACTGCGCAGGGGGCTACATAGAGTGGAGAAAGGATGATTAAATATAGGAAATGTCAGAGGGTGGGTGATAGGCGGGTAAGGATACCGAGAATGAGGGTTGGGTAGATGAGAGTGTTCTGAGAATAATTGGGAGTTAGTGTGATAGGAGGTGTCTATTGACCCTACATTTAAACACCTGGAGATTGTAGCTGTCGGGAAAGCAGACTTGTGGAAGAGAGTTCCACAGGCGGGAAGCGCGAGAAAAGAAGCTGTTGGAGTAGAATTTACGGTTACATCTTATTTGTTTAACTGTAAAAGGGTGGGACCTAGTTGCTAATCTAGTATCTCGTGTAAATTCGTGCTTAGGCGGCACCAGTGATCTAAGCTCATCGGAGCAGTAGCCATGAAAGTACTTGTAGAAGAGGCACAGGGAAGCCACATCACGCCGGCGAGAGAGTGGTTGCAGCCGGTCTGCCAAGTCAGTATCAACCACGTTACAGATCCTCCTTTGTATTTTGTCAAGAAGCCCCAGGAGAGCAGCAGGGGCACCCGACCAGATATGCCAGCAATATTCAATACACGGGCGGATGGTAGATTCGTATATGTGCAGAATAGATTCAGGTGGGAAAAACTTCCGAGCCCTGCACAGGGAGCCGACTTAACCTCAATTTGATAATTAAAAACAATTTACACAATCATAGTCGCAGTGCATTACAAGAGCGACTAGTAGAGAACTTAGGTTAGTAACAAAACAGGAACAAAAATTAGACAGAAAATATAAGAACCAAAGAAATAAAAAAAAAAATACAGCAAAATACGAACACACTGGCTAAAACTTACCAGTTGCAGGCTGACTGACAGAAAAAAGCTAAGAAAATTTCAAAAATTATCTCCATTTTGTTTTCTCCATTCAGTTCCGGAAAGTTTAAGCAGCCTCTAAGTAAGCAGTAACAGAGAGTAGTGTGAATCATTATTTTCGTTATTTCTGAACGCGTATTAGCCATATTTATATAACATATATGACGACAGAAAAGACACTAGAGCATACTAGATGTAACCCATATTTTGACAGTGACAAAAAGGTACCAATCATGAAAACTCATTAGAACAGATCGATATCTAGTTCCAAAAACCTTTTTAGAGGAATCTATCCCTTACTGAACATGTCTTCAGCGGTGAAGTAGTACTTACCAGGTTTGGTCAATTGTGAGTTCATGGGGCTATTTAACACAGATTTGGAGGAACTGAATTCAGAGATGACTTTCTCCTATACCGGTTGCCACGCAAGGTTTAAAACTCTACAGAGAATATTCTGAACGTATAGTTTAGCATATTTAAAGTGAATTTATTCTGAAAGTGAGTTACTTGTGTATATTAAAATATTGAAAAGCTCTTTAACCATAGCAAAATCATCATTCTTTTATGTGCCGTGTACTTTCTGGACGTGGCTAGTTATTGCTCTCCACATCTCTTTTAGGTGTTAGCAACTTTCTTCTTTGTTATACCGCACATATCTTATTCCACTATTCATTTGCGGAGTATCACCAGCCAGTACTTCTTCTGTCCATTTTGCTTTCTATAGGTCCTGTGAATGTCTTCCTTCCTCATTACGCGTACAAAAATTATGATTCTGAGAATGTATTCTTCGGATTACTACGTTGATTAGGCTGACAGTCCATGGCATTCTCAGCATCCTTTCTGTATAACCCTATTTCTGTTCACTTCAGTCTTCTCTACTGTAAGGATATAGTTCAGCATTAACCGTCATATAAAATGACTAATATTTCTTAACAGTTAAGTAGATTTTCTTTGTGTGCACCGAAATCTTCTTGTTTGTTAGTACTTTGCTTAGCTTCTTGAATAGCTCTTTTTCTATTCTAATACGTACGGATTTTGGTTTCGCTTTTCCATAACCTGTTCAAATATTTATTATTTTGTTAATACAAATGAAAGTAAAGAAAAAGTAGCAGAAAAAGGAAACAGCATTGGAAGCATTTTTAAAAATTCAAGAGAACGTTTCTCCTACAAATGCGCAAAAGCCTATATAAGTAACCATTATTTCCTTTCAGTTTTGTTTCTTGCTTCAAGATCGGATCTTGTTGAGTCATATTTAGATAAAGTTGATCAATTGACAACAACGAATATCACGGTTAAATGTTTAAGGCAATTCCTTTTGCAGTACCAATGCTGACAACAGTAACAACAACACGAATAATAATAATAATAATAATAATAATATCTTGCCTATTAATTGATATGGGTTGTCCAACGGATTGTAACATAGCAACCAATTCGAAAACTGTCAGAATATAAAGACCTGAAAATTGAAATAGAAAAAATGAGGAAATGGAAATCAAGAATCGTGCCAGTGATAGTAGGTGCACTTGGAATCATAAAAAAGGAACAAAACAACACATTGAAAGAATCCCTGGAAACTCCTGCTTAAGAGATATACAAAATATTGTTTTGTTAAGTACAGCCCACACACTAAGGGGGACTTTGTCTATGTAATGCTAGGGATGATAGGGGAGATAGAAAAAAAACATGAAATGAAGCCAAAACGACACACCACGACCTGCATTTCTAAGGCAATTCCTTTTGCAGTACCAATGCTAACAACAGCAACAACAACACAAAGACTACTACTACTACTAATAATAATATCTTGCCTATTAATTGATATGGCTTGTCCAGCAGATTGTAACACAGCAAGCAAGGAAATCGAAAAACTGTCAGAATATAATGACCTGGAAATTGAAACAGAAAAAATGTGGAAATTGAAATAAAAAATCGTGCCAGTGATAGTAGGTGCACTTGCAATCATAAAAAAGGAACAAAACAACACATTGAAAGTATCCCTGGAAACGCCAGCTTAATGGATATACAAAAAATTGTCTTGTTAAGTACAGTCCACACACTAAGGAGAACTTTGACTATGTAATGCTAGGGATGATAGGGGAGATAGAAAAAACATGAAATGGAGTCATAGCGACACACCAGGACCTGCCTTAGGTCTTCCCGCAGACTTGGTAGGTAGTGCAACCATAGCAGAAATCGAAATATATATCAATAATAATAATAATAATAACAACGGAAATATCCGTGGTATATGTTTTCTACTGTTTTTGTTTTTTTTCGAATCAGTTCCTTACAATTTGAACGACTACGAAATGTCAATAGAAACACCCTATTTCATCGTTGTATATTTGATCTTAACAATTTTGACAAAATATTACAATAACAATCAAAAATACGAATACAATTCTTTATTTAAATAAGAATAAATGAGAGGATTAAAGATTAGCAAAGTTTTCTATTTCAGTAAAACAGGCATAACATGCATAAGAGTGTTGTAAGTTCACTATCTTCCATTTCTTGCTTTCTTTCTTTATTCACTCCATCATTTGTTTCTCTAAAATTAAAGATTACCTTTCCTATATACTTTCTTCTGAGAATTCTCGCAATAAAACAGGATCAAGCCATTGTTTTCTGAGAGAATGCCAGGGCTTACTGACTTAGTAATTAGCAAGCAGCAAGATACTACTACTACTACAAATACTACTGCTACTACTAATAATAATAATGAGAAGAAGAAGAAGAAGAAGAAGAAGAAGAAAATGATTATGATGAAGCGGTATAAATGGTATACTGAACTCACAAAAGCCAGAAAAATCAATATTATCTATGATTTTACCAGTCATAAAAACAGATATATACACGTTAATACACCAGACATAGTGATTAAAAACTAGAAAAACAACCAACCATTCTCAAACATCTCATACGACGAGTAGACAAAAGTATATCAATGAAAGAATGTATCAAAATTAATGTAGATAGGGATCTTGAAATTGAGATTGAAAATGCACCAGATGATATATATATATATATATATATATATATATATATATATGTGTGTGTGTGTGTGTAACGGTTATTTTTTATTCACCTATTAACAAACTAGTGCATACCTTTCATTGCAATTATAAAATAGTAGTTTTTAGACGCCCCTTGAAATTTTCTGTTCATTTTTTAAGTTTTTCAAAAAGAATGTCTCAGCGTGCTAACAGTTTAAATTATGTTTATTAATTTTTATTCTTCCATTCACGTTCTGAATCACGGTGACGTTTTAATAGTTTCTCTATACATAGATTAAAATTACTTATTTTGTCTTTTATTTTACTTTTTTTGTTATATCCCAATAGACTACTCTCATTTATCCTTTTCATTTTAACTCCCATGGTGTTATTTCTGTCTTTCATATTTGTGTGATAGCACGTTATTTGCTTAACTTTCGTTGGTATTTTTTCCTCCGTGCAATTTCTTTGCATTTGATATTATGTTAAGATTAACAAATTACAGTGTTTTAGTTACTTAGTGTCTCTTATTTTGTTATGAGTTTTTATTATTTGTTCAGTGTTCTCTATGCAACTGTAACTGATATTTCTAGCGTTTCTATTTAATATTTTTTTATATGTCTGATCTATGGAAACGTGAATTTATTGTGTTTCTTAATTGTTTTTATATATTTCCTATATATTCGTATTTTATAGCGGATAAAACATATCATTTTTTATTACTATATATACGAGATTAATATTAGTGGTATTATTAGTTGTGCTTTATTATAATTCGCGATATGAGCTTAGTTAAAAAACTATTTTAAATACTATCAAGTACTTATAAAATCCAGGGAATAGGTAAATTAGCTGACAATTTGAAAAGGAGAGAATAAAATATAGTTTCTTTCTTATTCATATACGATACGCATTATTTTAGGCTAGGTGGAAATTTAACAAAATGGTCTCAGTCGTAACAAAATATCAGGATTTACTTGATGAGGTCAGATAGGGTCAAATCCCCGAAAGGATTGGGGATGGTTATAAAAATCCGGACTCGGCGAGAAAAAAATCAGTAGTTGTTGGCTGGAGAGTAGTATTTGTGAGTCAAAATGTAACGACCGTGGAAGAGATTCCCAACTTGGGGAGCCATGACCCACGGCTGGTCGCCTACCACAGAACTTATGACTAAAGAGTTAATGTCGAATGAAGCCTGCCACCACTTGACTTAAAGAGTTAATATTGAATAATGCGCCTCCCA
Organism: Ascarosepion bandense; assembly: GCA_037127315.1. Taxonomy (NCBI): domain Eukaryota; kingdom Metazoa; phylum Mollusca; class Cephalopoda; order Sepiida; family Sepiidae; genus Ascarosepion; species Ascarosepion bandense. The sequence goes on from JBBBDQ010000662.1 coordinate 8,321,891, forward strand.
TAGGAATCCGGAAAGAACGTTATTATTTTTTTAAATCATGAGAGAATTGAAATTTCTGAATCCTAGTTCGCTCTACTTCGGTAAATTCTGTTGAACTCTGATAAGAACCCGAAGGAACTTTGTTGTTTTAGAAATTGCATAGAGAATTGACAGCTCTGATTATAGAGAATATGTGAAAAGTCTTTAGTGAAAATTTAATGAATATGTGAAAAGACTTTAATGAAAATTCGAAGAGCTCTGTTTATTTTAACGAAACTTGGAAAAGACATAATTGTAATTTCCGCTTTTGTAATTAATAGTTTTTTTTTTTTTTTATTATAAAGAATTTATTCTCAACTCTCTGGGCGTCTTCGACCTTATTCATTGATTTAATTTTTTTTTTTTTTGTCCTGTGTTTATTTTTATCAAGTGTGCACAAGTGTCCGGTCTGGTTCTGGTGGAAAGACGGCTACTGAATTTGCACAACGCGGATTTCAGAGATCAATCCCAACGTGGGCAGTGGGCCGTTGTTGCAATAGACATTTTGAAGACTAGCTTTTTTTTTTTTCTACCAGCAACAGCGGCCCAAAAGCGTCGACACAGCGGGTACCGTTTCGACATCATCTCAGCGGGATCTGTTCCCGAACCAGCGAGCGATCGAACCAACCGGCCAGCCGGGTGGCAGTGTCCGAGACTGGTAATCATCTTAGACATGGTTAAAACAATTTAATGATATTTTAATAATAAAATTTGATATGTTAATTTTTTTTAAATATTCGCAAAGAAAAAAATGAATGAAGGAACATTTTTCTAGCTTTTTTTTTTTTGCATAAACAGGAAAAACATTTAAATTTATTCTTTTGATTGTCGACATTCCTCAACGTATATTAACAGTTTTCGGTGATCTCAGATCAACAAGATTTACGGTTGATAACTATTAAAATATTAACTGTTGATGTGACGGTCTCTAAACTTCTATGGCGGAAAAATTAATGTCAACCAATAGAGAGTGTTGTTTATAACAACATATTCTACACGCAAAATTAAAACTAATTACCAACAATGGTTGAATAAGAAAATGTCGACCAATCCTTCAATATTTACAATTTACAGTACACAGAGCTATAATATTTAATGAGTTTAATTTTGTCATGAGAATTAATGTGTACTTAGAAAAAAAAGGAACAATGTCCCACTAAAATATTTCCCCTATTAATTTTTTCTGTTTTTAAAATCAGTTTTTCAATATTTTATATAACTTTGGGGCTAAACGAAGTACCAATCGGAATAGCTATTTACATCCCAGAACTGGCTGATACATACTATAATTTCATTTTTTCTGAATAGCGATTATGATCACTAATTAGCTTATCATTTCTGAGTGTGTAATATTCACATCTACTGCAACGATAATATCAAAAGCGTTGCCTATGAGCTAAATAAGTTAACAGAGCTCATCGCTTTTCAGGCTGATACAAAATTCTAATTTGTTCTCCTCAAAGACTGGCTGCCACACAAATAAAAAAAATAAAACGTGTATATCTTATTTTTAACCTTGATGGAATTTATAGTTTTTCTTGAATTAAACCGGCTACCAGTCTAGGCTAGAGAACTCACACTTCACTGTTATTTCATACATACCTGGAAGAAAACAGATTCATTTTTTGCCCAATTTTAAAATTGTGTGTATCACAGAGAAGGATCACACACACATATATATATATATATATATATAAAAATTCAGATAAAACTTAGAGGAGAAATATCCATTTTTAATATGTCATATTAAGATAGGCATTCTCAGCCCCATATAAACAAAGAATGTGGAAAACTTATTGGTCAAGAGGTTTGCTCTAGTAAAGGAAGGGTTGGGGGATATTGATTTATATACGGTTAGGCTAGCGGAATTTTAGTAGTAATTTCATCGTTGGTAGTGGAAGGTATGTAGTTGACCGTTGTGTTAGTGGTGGTAGGTAGGGGGAAGTAACTGCTTAGCTAAATTAAAAAAAATCTTATTGTGACTAATTATAAAAATAGGATAATTATTGGAATTTATATTTATTTCTATGACGGCACATATTTATGATCTCCCTCTCTTTATTTAGGAGTACATTCTGGTGTTGAACTTTCAAAATTTTGTATTGATTTTATAGGGATAGGCTGGCGTAATTTTAGTAGCAATTTCTTCTTCGGTAATGGGAAGTATGTGGTTTGACCCATGAGGTAGTAGTGATAGGTGGGGGAACTGGGTTCGATGAGTAATGGTGGCCATTTTTTATTTTTTAATTACTTGCATGTATGTTGTTTGTTTTTGAATTTATCGATTGCATAGTAAATAGGGTCAATTCGTTACTGTCTGAAAAAAAAGAGCAACATGATGCAATCCACTATGCCAGAAATTCGGAAACTTAAATCTGTACTGTTTGGCATTAGCGTCGGAATTTCCAAGAATATGAGCATTTCAGAGTGTTTGGATATCAATCTAAAGACAGTGCAGGGGATTCGGAAAGAGTTGGATGAGACGAAAGTGTCTGAAGTGATTACTATTTATGGCGACGTTATGTCTCCATTCATGCACTCATAGGTCCTCAGAAACGATAAAAATGTCTTAATTAAGTGCCTTGCAGGCTAAGTGTACCTGGGTCAAGAGGGTGACTGCTAAAAGATCCTATATTCTGGCAACAGCACTCTGCATCAGGTCACACAAGGTGAAGAACCCAGATAATTTCTTCAATCTGGCCTCCTAACTCCTCAGACTACAATGCCTTTGTTTATTATATGTAGGGTGCGGTTGAACTAGCGACCAACAAAACTCATTTTACCATCACAGATAAACTGAACGCAAGGATTATATAAACCTATATAGTCATAAAATTAACAGAAGCTCAGAAATAATTCTTAAATGTAGGACATAATTTTCATATCCAAACTAAACTGAAACTTTTCACAAAGAAGACCGAAATTAAAATTCTGCATCAGCATGAGGTGTGCTAAGTAATAAATCTCATTCACACCTAAAAAATCACTTAAAAAGTCCTGGGTCTGACATATAGAAGGTGCCATTAATAAAAAAAAAAACATGATTTTCATGAAGTACTAACATTCAAATAGTACGTGACAAATTTGGGCCTAATCTGATTATTAGTTTACAAATTATAGTTATAGTGAAGCTACTGTTTTTCAAAAATGTAAAAACCTGAATGCCTTATGTTGATAAAGCATTGGTTTCTGATGGGAGAAATACTGTTTAATGAAAGCAATGACTTGATAAGTGTTATTCGGACTCTGCTTAATGACTAAGAGGGGGTATGTTGACTTTAAACGCGGTCGTATAGACACAAATGATGCTGAACGCTCTGGTCGCCCAAAATCGGCAGTTGTCCCGGAAAACACCAAAAAAAAACAGAATCAACAAACTCATTTTGGCAAATTATAAATTGAAATTGCGTGAGATGGCAGAAATGTTGAACATATCAGAAGGCAGTGTATTCATCATTTTGCATGAATATTTGTAGATGATAAAGCTGTTAAAGTCGGCGCGACGTGTTCTCACAGTCGATCAACAACAACAACGCGTCGAAGATTCAGAGCGTTGTTTGCAACTCTTTCAACGCAGCAATGAGTTTTTTTCATAAGTAGGTGACGATGGATGAAACATGAATCCGCCCCTTCACTCTAGAGTAAAATCGACAGGCAGCTAAGAAAACAGCAACAGGTGAAAGCCGTGTAAATCGACCAAAGACGAAAAATCTGCAGGCATGTTTTTGGCCTACATATTTTGGTATGCGCAAGATATGTGTTCATGAATAAACTTAAGAAAGGAAGAACCATAAATAGCAAATATTATATAGCATTTTGGTGCGTTTGAAGGAATAAATCACAAAAAAGCAAAAATAAAAAATAAAAAAACGGTCAGAAATGAAGAAAAAAGTGATTGTTCACCAAGACAACGCACCGTATCAGAAGTCGATCTCAACGATCGCAAAACTACATGAATCGCACTTAGAATTGCTTTTACATTCACTCTATTCTCCAGATCTGGCCACCAGCGATTACTGGCTGTTTGCAGACCTCAAAAAATGCCCCGGGAAAGAGATTTGGCTCTAATGAAGAAGTGATATCGGAAACTGAGGCCTATTTTCTGACCAAAGACAAATCATCTTACGAAAAACAGCATCTAATTGTTACAGAGCGTTGAAATCAGTGTACCAACCTTGAAGAAGACAATGTTGATGAATGAACTCAAATTTTGCCTGAAAGCTATTGTTTTATTAGTTAGGCCTGGCACTTATTGAGTGATGCGTTAAGAGAGCTATTTAAGGAAAAGAGCTTAAAAGACCGTTAACCTCGCAGCAACTTATATAATATCACATAACGAGAAAATTGAAAACTGCTGTAAAAAAATCAAAAATCTGATATCCTCATCAGACAAGCTGAAAAAATTTGAACAATCCCAATTGTCATAAAAATGAAAATACTTTATCGATGATTGTTCTAAAAGTGGGAACAATTTATAATAGAAAGAAAAAAAATATATTTAATAGATAAGTATATGCATTTTTACCAAGTGTACTTAAATGTTTAACAAAGAAAAATAGATATTGAATAAAATCATCTTCGAAGTCAGTGAATTGCCATTCGTGACACACGAATGAGCCACCATGTCTCTTTCGAGAGATGACTGACAAGACAGAAGATTTTCCCGCAGTATGTTGTCATTAATTTCAACAGTAGACTGGATGCCAACTAAGGCTAAAAGACCTGCCCTGCTATTCTTTCCATAGCAGGAGAGAAAAGAGATGGATAAATATCTTTCCCAAGGGTATTTGTGTGTAAGTGAATGAAACGAAGTCGACTGGAATTCGTACTCGGCTCTCCGACCTCTTATTCGGGGCTGATATCCATTACACCGTAACACACAATATATGATGACTAAAATTTAATCTCGTTAATGGGGTCTTGAACGTGTTGGCTACCACGATCGGACTATGTGTATTTCTATTTCCATATCACTCTCCTACCTCCCCTCTCTCTCTCTCTCGCTCTCTATATATATATTACGGAAATTAACGCATCTTAACGAAACTTGTTTATAAACAACCGACAATTTGAAATGAATTGTTTGAACATTATTTTTTATCGATACTCGTATTTAAGTAGATATTCAGTTTTTAATTAAACAGTATTATATATTTATATCTATCGGCCTGATTATTTACGATAAATTGTTATTACGAAAATGTGTGCCATTCGGCAGGATTCGAACCTGCGACCCCTATTTACATAGGGGAAGCTACCATTTGATCTGGCAACGTCTTAGACCTCTCGACCACGAATAGCCTCCAGTCTGCTCTGAAAATGGTTGCTTGCGATGAATTGAAAATTGCGTTATATAGGCTTGGTTAAACCCTCGTTTAGACTAGAGGCTATTCGTAGTCGAGAGGTCTAAAACATTGCCGGATCAATTGTAAATAGGGGTCGCAGGTTCGAATCCTGCCGAATGGTACACATTTTCGTAATAAGAATTTATCGTAAATAATCAGGCTGGTAGATATAAATATACAATACTGTTTAATTAAAATACAGAATATCTACTTAAATACGAGTATCGATAAAAATAATGTTCAAACAATTCATTTCATATATATATATTCTTTGTGTCAAACAAAATGTGTCTATGTTTAGCTTTTATGGTTGCAGTACTGCACTTTTGGATTCATACATCAGAGTTTCTGTTGCCTGTTTCAATATATCACAGAGTTAAATTTATGTAATTAACTTTTGCTCACTTGTCCGTCACGTAGAATAATCTATAATTTTATTTTTTTAACTTTCGTTTTTGAGATTACAATTTTTTCTTTTTATATTCATGAAGTGGTGAGGTAAATTAGACATAAAAAAACCACTATTAACTTTCATTGAACATTCAAGAAAATACTACATTTAAAAATTATTCTTTTCAGTTTAATATATGATTGGCTGTTATGGCAGTCAATTTCACACCTCAATCTCAAGAAAGAATTACTATTTTGCGTTAGCAAAGGATTTTCTTTCTTCGTACTGACTACAAACTACATTCAGCAGCAAGATCTTTGATCAGAAGAGTGGAGGTTTTTTAGAGCGTCAAATCACCGCATAACTCCAGTTGTTTCCAAGTACATCCTGGACTGGAATAGAAGTACCTGTTAGGGTCCCAGCTATGGGTAGAAAGTGAACACTCACACAAAAAGAAAACATTATGACAAAATAAAAATGGATTTCTATAGTAAAATTACAATTAATAAATGTAATATTATCAATAATAGGCATTCATAGGAGAATGATCATCAATACATCCTAGTTATAGCTGAAATACTATTTATTTGTTGTTGAATGCCTTCAACTGCTTTCAAAATACATTTATTTAAAGACAAAGAATTGTGTTAAAAATACTAAGTTTTCGACATTAAATAGCACATAGTTTGATATGATTAAAATAAATCAACCAACCAAATAACAAAAATTATGAATTATTCATGAAATTAATCCATATAATATCTTATAATTTCTCACACTGTATCTGAAAATATAATTTCAATAAAACTATAACATAAAGCCCATACCATAGCCTCCAGTAATTATGTTCAATCAAACATGTATGTGCCCAACTTCTTAATATCTTCTACCACGTATTTAATTGTGAAAGAAAATATATTTTAGTACTTCATAAGTTCACAAGGTAATAAAAGTTTGGCATTAAATGACCCATAAGGCGTTGATATACCGCTAAAAACAAATAAGTTATCTTTTTCCGTAAACATCTTTTACTATATTTATTACAGTTACAGAAAAAACATCATGAAATTCGAAATGCGTCACAATCATTTGTGGAGAGAATAACAGAATAACAGCAGGCTTAGATATCCTGCCAGTGAATCAAGTTTCTTATTACAATGAAGACACTGTCTTTTCTACTGAAGTGTGAATATTCTTTTTAGTTCTTAGTCATGTTAGTGATACTTATGACCAAGTTTTATAATGATTATGGTGAACAGGCTTTGAAAAGATTTCACTCATTTAGTTCTCTTTGTGAACTCTAAAGAATATAAACCTGAAAAGAACACATATACACCGGCTCCTCATTTTAGAAGAACTACTCATGTTATCAAAAGAATGTACACGTTAACAAAAGAAACCGCCTCTCTCTGGAGAAATTACTTCGTGTAAAATTTACTTCACACTTGACGATAAATGTAACTTGTACTAAATAGATGTACAACAGACTGAAGTAATTGATAAATCCTAAATAAAGGATATGCAGCCTAGAAAATGTTCTGAAAAGAATTGAGACAAACTTTTAAGTTAAAAGACTTTGCCTTCTGTGTATATAGCATTCCTCTTTTCGTTAGACTTAAATCAAATATATTAACAATGTTATAGAATTTCTCTTGAAAGTTTGTTTAAGTAGCTCTAATAATTCAGTATTAATGAAAAAATACCATTGAGAATTGATGTAAAAGATTAAACATACGGTATGTCAGTCAAGAAGTAAGGAGACGATATGACGGATACATGTTCGGAGGGTAAACTAGGCGAGTCGATTTCCAATTTCGGATTAAGTCGGCGTGTGTTCATTTATAATTCGCTCCGAGACAAAAAAAAAGAAAAACACTACTTACTTTTGCATTTCCCCTTTTCACCATATATCTCAATATTTCTGTTATCGTTACTGACCAAAAAGTGGACGCAAAATCATTTTCCTTGGCTACTGGTTCCAGATATCTTAAATAAAATGATGACAGAGTATTACAATATTTAGAGAGAAGCCGGTCAACGCCGCTGTCGATTCATGCGTCTTATAGATAAAATATCCAATGCCACCAGCAATGCCAAATGATACAGTGTGAGTGTTACAAAGTTCTTAGATAGTCAGACAACGCCGCAACTGATTGAACGTTGTCCAGTATAACAAGTCATAAGATACTTGTAGAGGACAATATACCAGATTTCTCTTTCTCTGTACACAATCTTCGACGACCATGAGGCTATACAGCTTCCTTCACTCAGAAAGAATCGCTATTTAAAACTCTCGTATATATTCATGTCTGAAAGCGATTTCATGTATATTTCGACCCCTGAATTTTCTTGCGTTAATTTTACCCCCCACTACCTAAAATATATGAAATATGTATAGTACAATATGTCAGCGAAAATGTATGGTTTTTAACCTCTTGAAAAAATATACATATTTATAAAGTGGTCTTCTATTTCTGTGTATGGAGCTCGTACTCTATTCGAGTATACACGATAGTCATTTTAAAAATTGTTCCGTCATAAATATGCCGATCTGTGTCAAATTAATTACTCACTGCTTTATGTTTTTCTTAATTTTTATGCATTTGAGTTAAATTCTTAAAGCTCCCCTTTTTCTTGATATTGTCTTTGAGTTTTGAATTCTTCAAGACACGATTTCTCTTTATATTGTCTTGGAATGTTGAATTTTTCAGACACTCTTTTTTCTTTTTATCATCGTTAAGTGTTTAATTCTTCAAGCACATTTCTTCTTTATATTGTCATTGAGTCTTGAATTTTTCAGTCTCTCCTTTCTCTTTACATTGTCTGAGTTTTGAATTTTTGTATCCCTTCCTTGTTTTTATATAATCTCTTAGTGTTGAATTCATCAAGACAACATTCTTTTTAATGTCCCCATTGGGTGTGAAATTCTTGAAGAGCTTTTTCACTTTGTTTTGAGTATTGAATTGCTGAATTCTTCAAGACCATATTTCCCTTTATTTTGCCTTCAAATTTTTAATTCTTTCAGCTTTCCTTTTTCGTATGCATTTTGAGTTGAATTCTCCAAGTACTCCTTTCTTTTTATATGAGTCTTAAGTGTTGAATTATTTCAGCCTTCCGTTTGAATTATTTTCTGATTTTAGTGCTATTCTTCAAGCAATCCATAGCAAAATCTACTGCTAAGAAGATTGGGTCACTATGTCGATCCAGGATGTTTGTTCCACCTGAATCCATCCTGCATATATACAAGTCAACCATCCGTCGTGCATGGAGTACTGCTGCCATTTATGGTCAGGTGCCCCTGCGTTCTCCTCAGTGTTCTTGACAAGGAGAGTCTGTAATGTGATAGGTACTGATCTGGCGACTCGACTGCAGCCACTTTCCCATCGTCGAAATGTGGCCTCCCTCTGTCTCTTCTATAAATACTTTCATGGCTTCTGCTCGAATGAGCTTAAGTCACTGATGCCTCCTCAACAGGTGTTTACCCGTGCAACCAGACTGGCAACTGGGTCCCACCCATTCACAGTCAGGTTAGCCAAATGCAGACGACAATTCTACTCCTGCAGCTTCCTCTCTCGCACTTCCCGCTTGTGGAACTCACTCCCGTATTCTTGCTTTCCTGACGATTACGACCTCCAGAAATTTAAATGCAAAGTTAATACTCACCTACTAACCACTGGACTCTAGCTCTCTCCCCCC
>JBBBDQ010000663.1:0-242500 GCA_037127315.1 Ascarosepion bandense
TATATATATATATATTAATATTTCTACTATATTTATTTTCAATGAACTTTTGCCAACGTTCCAGAAATTTTCGGAATCATTTTAGATTAACCTGACTCTAATGTAATAGAAATGTTCATACAATTTTAACAGCAGAGGCATCACTACATTTTTATTAGCTAATAATTTCCGCATAGATCAAAACAGATGTCAACCTGCTGGAAGTAAAATAGGGTCTAAAATATTAGGTTTTTACAAAAATAAAAACCACCCAAAGCATTGTATTTCAAAAGTAACTTTCGCACAGTATGCAAGGTATATATTAGGTGAATTTTGGTATACAAAATAATTAATGCGTGTTCTTTTTTTAGACAGAAATATTCTTGAGGCATAGGCGCCCTTAATTATAAAAATGATCTTTGTTTTCTTTTCTTGCAGGAATTTACAATTGAGCACAGCGACTCCCAAACTTCTGCCAATATTAAAAGAGCATTGGAAGATTCCAAAAGTGATCGGACAGTACGAAGGTGGTTTCAGAAATTACGTACTGATGATGAGAGCTTTAATGATGAAGACGTTAGAGGACAGCCATGCAATCTTGACAACGAACATTTGCAAGCAGCTGTTGAGAAAACTCACGTCAAATTGTCACAGAAATGTCTCCGACGCTTGGTTTCGGCATTGCAACAGTTTCCGGCCATTTCCAAAGTATTGGCAAGGTGAAAAATATTGATAAATATATTCCTTAAGAACTCATTGAAATTAGAAACGTTGTCGTTTTGAAGTGTGCTCGATGCTTTTTCTACGTAGCCCAAATGATCATTTTCTTGAACAAATAGTCACTTGTGATAAAAAGTGGATCCTTCATGATAACCGTAAATGATCGTGATTAGTCCCCAAAATATTTTTCAAAGCTAAAGTTGCACCAGAAAAATATTTTGGTGACTGTCTTATGCTTTTCAATTAGTGTTATCCACTACAGCTTTCTGGAAGCCATTCAGAGAATTAATGCCGAGCTTTAATATAATCAACGTGGTGAAATGCATGAACGCCTGCCAAAAACAGAGACCTGCATTTGTGAATCGCCATGGTCTAATTTTGCTCCACGATGAAGCGCAGCCACATGTTGCAAATACAGGATTGTACCACATCCTTCATATTTTCTTGAACTTTCACCCACTGATTATCATTATGTAGGCACTTAAAAACATTTTGAATTGGTAAAACTTTTAGGTCTAAACCAGAGCTGGAATCACCTTTCAAAAAGTACGTCGCATCACAGCAAATAACTTTTTATAAACGAGGAATAAATCTGGTCGATTGATGGAAGGGGTGCATAGATGTTCCAGGTTAGTATTTCGAATAATTTCAACATTTCTACAGTTAATTATTTAAGAATAAAGTTCTCTTACTGAAATCTACCATTATTTTGTAACATTATAATATATGTTGTGTAATTATATATTTCTGACACAAACTATTTTGTGAGTTCGACTAATCAGGTTTAATCAAGCTTTGGAATTCCAGCAGCAGTTTTTTGCTTTCAAACTCTGTCACTGTAATTTTAATGAAGTTTTCTTAAGAATTAAGTAAATTTTAATACAGTTCACTTTTATATCCCTTCATAGTATTCAAGGTACATAGTAGGTGAATTTTGGTATAAAAATGATTAATGCATGCTCTTTAATATTTTAAAACTTTTTTTTAGACAGAAATATTCTTGAATCATAGATACCCTTAATTATGAAACTGTAGAAATGGCTAAGTTTTGTTCTTGACGCTGCAGGCTTTATCCACTTCTAGTTTTGAACGTTTCGGATTGTCGAACAGAAACATTTTTCGATCTTTTTTTGTATTACTACTGGATAATCCACGTGCAAACCGGATTTCAAGTGGGTATTCATGCTCTACATATGTTTTTATGAAATGGTTGCTTGTAATTTTTGCGAAAATCTTATATATTTACCTTTATTGAAAAGTCAAAAAATGAAATATTTCATACATCTTTCTTTAAAGAGCACACAACTTGCACTCTTCTCGAAAACTGATAGTGGCAAAAATAATATTCCGCAGCCTAGATAATTACTCTGAGTAGACATTATGCATATATAGGGTCTGTACCCGATATCCGAGTATAGTTGAGCAAGCAATGAATGGAAGATAATATATCGTCATTTTACGCGATAAAACCCCATTTATCATCATTTTTCTCTTTCAAATATTTTAAGAGAATGATCATGAAACATTTAGTAGCTGTAAGTGTTGAACATTCTCTCGCATACAACCTTGAGCAAAATAATGAAAACAACTGCTTTAGTTATCTTTCTTTCACCATACGGTCAGTTTTAGACCCACTAAAGTTACAGGGTGTGATCGATTTCTGTTTTATTTCCTCAGATTAAGTCATTTTCAGTATTGTGCAGGACTATGAACCTATTTCCTGGGTGTATAATGAATTTAATTTGACCATGAAAGATATTGCGTCATACGTGATTGCTTTAGATTTTTCTCACGCACAGACACGATTGGCTCGACTGTCGATTAATTGTCCTACGGCCAATTTCTGCGATGAAAGTTACTCCAAGGAAGCGTACGAAAATTGTAACGCTGCACGAACATATTAGCAAGTCCTACAGAGAGATCGCGGATATTGTTTGTGTCAGTCTTTAAACTGTCATTCATATCATCAAGCCGTAAAAATAAACTGGATACATCAGTCTAAAACGTAAAGAGACGACGTATACGTGATCAGAGAAAGTGTGAAAAATCCAAAAAGACATTATCCGTTGTGCTTCAATTAATTTGCTCAAGGGTGTAACACAATTTAATTTGCTTTTTAACAAAGATCAACAAAATGAGCGTTTTATCTGACATGAGCATATGTGCGAAGCAAGGATGTATCACAGCGAAAATATTACAATTTTAATTTTCTTAAACAAACATCCATGAACAAAGTAAACAAAAATGTACATTCACATAAACATATTGATAATTTTTGGTAGCCACGTGACACTTGAGAATCCATCTGACACATAAGGAGTCAACTGAGACCTCCGTATAAAAAGAATCGCCGAATTAAAACAAATGTTCTGTTCTGTTTTCGCCTCGGCAAGCAAACGTGCAAATAAAAACCAAATTAATCTCGCCAAAATGCATTATGTACACTCGTAATTTCATTCCAAGCATATTATAAAATCTTGATATCAGGGGCTATAAAATATGGTTTGTCTACTTACGCCATGTTTTCTTGGTCTTCCTTTCATCTTTCAGACTTCCTTTGTTTTTATTTATTTTAACTATGTTTACGACGTATTTCTTAACTGAAATCAGTTGTAACATAGATTTTATTGATAATGAAAAATGTCCAACAATTATTTATATGCCATTGACATATCTAGACACTTGCTGATATCTTACAGCGACAAAACAGTGAATGCAAACGCAGGTGGTGACTAACGCATTTTACTAGCGGTGAACACAAGTGTTGGGTAAAGCATTTTAGAACATCTACTCTATCAAATGAAGATACTCTTTTGGTAAGGAATAATTCTGGCTAACTTATGAAGTGGAAAAAAATCTTGATCTCTGTGTGGTAGACATTCTAAGCAGTAATGAATTTCCAGGTTTTCCACACTGTCACACAGTCACACGTTAAACTCTATTTCAAGCAGCGTACGACAAATTAATGAAGGAATACCAGGCTTTGGATTTTGTTTCAGCAAGAAAATGCAAGATACACATTACCAAGTTGATTGAGGCAAAGTTCAAACACATGAACAATGTTGAGATTCTTCAATTTCAATAAATTTAGTCCCGATTTTGCTCCGAGTGACTACGGCTTATTCTACTCAGTGGCTTATTCTACTCAGTGGCACATTTAAGCCGTGACCAGTGATTCAACACTTGACTATGTGAAAGAAGCTTTTTTACAGAATTTTTTTAGTTAAACCAGCGAACCAGTATCTGGGACATATTTGGATGCTAGCTGATTACCGGCAGAGCATCGTCAAGAATAATGAACTTTATTTTGAATAACAAATATTGCTCTACAAAATTTTGTTGTTTTCTTTCCAATTACTAAGTGTCAGGACATTCTTTGCGGTCAGTGAGCTGAGTAAATATTCGAATGTTCTGACAGGGTACATAGCCTCGATAAATCAGTTCAGTCCCTTACATCTAAGATATGGCATGCTACAAACACTCGGGCGAACTATACGCTTTTCCTTTGGAATTTATTGTGATGAAAGAAGATCTATTCGGACTGCTTCTTTCCAAGAGTCTCTACCTGATCGAATAGAATTGGTTTCCGCTATCACTAAAACATTAATCTCTTCAAGTCTAGGATTAACCGTTACATATCGCATATATGCCCATGAAAGGCACTTACTCAATCATTCCTCTCCTACGCCCATACAAAACTTTTATTCAATATTAGTCGACCTTGCGCCTTGAAAATGAGTAGAATTTATTTGCGTTGGGATATCAAATATAACTTGCTTATTATAATTTTTCATTTATACTTTCAAGATTTATAAAATCTATCAACGCATGGAAAAGTAAATCTTGTGAAGCATACTGATTAATAAAATTATCTTTATGAGTATTGTTTGTAATGGGAAACGGAATTACGTGTGTAGGCATTTATCCTTAAATGCTGATGATTTGTTTTACTAAGAAATGTTCTTGTGCTCATAACAACAAAGCATGGCAGGTTTCCCTCGTGAGAGCAAACTTAATCATTTTGTTTGTTTATATATTTGTATTATATAATAAATGTAAGTGAATTTCTGATATTAAATATCGCCTCTCTGTCGGTTTTAAATTACACCAACTTAATGCCATATAAAGAAATGAGAGTATCTCAAGTTGTTACTCATGACGTGTGGATGATGGCAGTTCCATGTTATCAAATGAGCAATGTTAAAATTTACAGACAAGTATAGATTAGACTGTTTCCATCTGTCTCAAATATCAGCAAAAATAGAAAGATATCGACAATAAATAACCCTTTAAGATTTAGCAACTACTCAAATTACCCAGACAACTCGAGCTAAATTTTCAAGTAGACATTGTCAATATTGACAAAATTATTTATTTTGGGTGGTGGGGTGTTTATAGATATTTTTAAACACAGACCAATAGTTTGAGGTTATTTGACTCGCGTTATGTTACATTTACCTCGTTCTCCATCAACTATCTTGAATATGATAATTTTTTTTTCTATATAAATAGCGACGCCGAAAAAGAAACTGCCTCAACTGAAATTCGAACCTGTTTCGACGATTTATTTTTCTTTTATGATAAATATTCATTCAGCCAACATCTCCAAGCCAGAAAAAAATATGTTTATTTTGGTGCTGATATGCCAAAGGGTGATGAAAAAAATCTCCTGCTTTTAATTTGTTTTTTTTTTTCAAAATTTGTAAGCGGTTCCATCAGAAAACATTCCAGCACCAACTCGAAGATATTTATGTGCATTTGTACGTACAAATATTTGTAAATTCCGAAGTTAGATATATATTTTACTATGATAAAGACACTTTCTGCTTTCCAGGACGTGTTATCATTGCCCCCATCTTATGTTTTGATGTTGTGGTTCATGTCAAAGGATCCGTAGATTTTCAAGCCTCGAGCTCTCATCTAATTTCACTGGCTTTCCGCAAATGTTTGCGATGTCTGTAGAATATATTACAACTGCTCTCTTACCTCGGGTATTAGAAATATCATACAAACTATCAAAGCTATAATACTTAGCGAAAAAATATTAGTGAAAAATTATATTTGCCTCGGATAAATTCACATATGCTAGTGTTAGCTTACAACTTAAAAAGATATGTCTCCAAGGTGTAGCTAAAATATTACGGCCAAGAACTTTGACGAGGGAAGAAATTACTTGCACGTCGTAAGAATATTAATGATATTTTCAAAGGATACTTAAGTTTATTTCTGGAGTTTCTGCGTAAATTTCTTATTTCAGGACTATCAATATTCTACCATGGATTTTTCAAACTGTATCATTCTTTTGAGAAAAATAGTTTGAATAAATTAAAATAAACTTTAAGTATAGAGAAACATTATATAATATTCAGTTCTTTTTCTTTTATAGCCTATAGGAATTTACGCTTTCCAGAAAACGTAAACCAACTTTCAAATGAAAAAAATGTTTTAGTCTTAAGTTGGCTCCAGGAATCCCCTTGGAACCTAATAAAAATTAGAATAAATTCTCACACTTTCAATTAATGCCTTTTGAGCAAGTACAATATTATATAAAACGCTATCAGTTCGACTACGCTACAGAGGACACATTAGAGCTTCCGGGGTCATTTTTCTCCCTCGCCAAATTTGGCCGGGTAGTCAGCGTAGGTTAAACTCGAGTCAAAACATGTATCAGCCAAAGGCATAGCCAATTAAAACCTCGATTTACCGTGCAATAAAGCTCGCACACACACACACACACACACACACACACACACACACACACACACACACACACACACACACACATATATATATATAATATATATATATATATATCCTTCAGGTGGCATCTCTCTACGACAACAATGCAATATCAAATCCTACGTACGCATAAGAATCTCGTGGTTAATTTTCACAAAGCTTACACCACAAATATACCTGATAAATCTTGACATAATCATAAAACATCTTCAGCATGAAAAATGGTGCGTAATTCGAAATGATTGAATTTTGGGTTATAGCATCCAGGTTAGTATACCAAATCTTGCGCATAATAACGTCGTAGTAGAACATAGAGAAACTGGAACAGAATACGTTTCATAAATAGAAAACCCCACCATAGATTTAAAAAACGTGTAAAATTTAATGGTGATAATTGTAAGGAAACATTTATTAATAATCATCCTTGACGACAGTAGTATTATCGGTTTAAATTAATAAAATCTTTCTCCTAAAAGAAATTGTCATGAAAACAGTTTTAATATAAATTAGTCTTGTAGATTTTATCGCTTTTTCTAATATAGGTATATTGATATTATCTATAATTCTTGCAATGGCTAGAAACGCGGATAATATTTTTGCAAAATAAAAACAAAAACAGAATAGCAAAATCTAACAAACCAATATAAAAGATAGACCTGGAAGAATTAAATATCTAAAGAAGAGCACGCAGTATACAAATGTTTTTAATGCCATATCATTTCAGGAGGAGATCTTGGTTTTCAACGGTTACTTTTCTTTTACTATCACGGCATAGTCATGTCTTCTTACGAAAGGTGTTTGGTTTACCTTGTCGCATTTTCTGTCATATTATAGCTTACAACCATGTCTTCATTCCAGTATATGCTGCTACTTAATCCATACAGGCAAAGAAAAAGCTTTCTTTTATCTAAAGGAAAGTGTGTGTATTTTCTATATGTTTGTGGTTAAAATATCTTCAAACGTATTATTTCAAGTAATTTTAAAAAGGTAATACTTCATTCAGATAGTCAGATTGCCATGACAAAGTTACAAACGACGAGCATTACGTAACAGAGAAGGTCACACTACTTGAAGACATGTAATACCATTAGTAAGAATGGAAAATAATCATATAATCAAACATTTCAACAGTACGAAAAACAAAGATTGGGATGAAAAAAAACAACAATAATAAACAGATTCAGTACATTGAGTCAAATTGAGAATCATCACAAAAACTGTTTTAATAAAACTGTTTCAGAAATTAAAAAACTATATGTTCGGTTATTTTCTATGTTTGTGGACTATTATTTAAACTGTGGCACTACGTGAAAAAGTGAGTGTGACAGAATAGTCTTAAATTTGAAAATATCACCGATTCTTCGCGAACAAAATTGAGCTACCGGGCAATCGCTTCCTACGCCAACGAAAGAATAACAAATCCTACGTATGAACTAGAATTTCGAGATTAAATTTTACAAAGCTTAGCCTAAAGGTAAATCTTCCAAATTCTGTTGCATGAAAAAAAATTGATGAAAGCAACCTATAGCCTTGTAGGTTGGGCTTAGTTATGAACAGCATCATTGTTGAAATTGGAAAATTACTGAACCGAATCCGGAAAATTAAAGTGATTTAGTCTTACATCTCTCGCGTCGACTTAGTCAAGTTAAACATTTCAAGTTAAGCCGAAGAAAAAATTAAATAAAATCAAATTTTTCTTGTTTTCTTTCTGCAGATGAAATTTAATTATAAACCAAAGTTATCTCTAGCCATCGGTACACCATATTAATATCATTATTCGACTATTTTGTTTAAATGTAGATACTAAAGATTCTCTTTCAACCACTGACAAAACCTGACTTTCTCAAATTGCATCCTTAGGACTACCAGTCAGACAATTGTTATCAGGAAACTCGATATTTAAGAAAAAGTTGTTCAATTATAATGAATTAAATAGTATGATTGCTCTCTTCATTTCTTTTTGGTTCTTGCAATTATATCTTTGTTAGTTTAATTAGCGGCCGAACTTAAAATGATGACTAAATAATCATAATTATCTGCTGTTTTTACAACTCCCTTTTATGTAAACGAAGAGTTTACACGTCTTTAAATTTCCTTGAGTAATATATTTTCTTTGTTCCTCTTTTCTTTTCAAAGTATTTTAACAGGTTCTCTTAATTTTTCTTTTCTATTACCTATTATCAAATATATTTAAAATATTAGCTGAATGATGTACACAGTTACATTGCCTGAATTGTAAATGGAACGATAGTATTGCCAAACTATGTAGTGGGATGATTCTCCAGGTCTTTGTAGTGTAACTCTCCGCGCAAAATATTGGAAAATCTGTTTGTAACTGTGATCGAAACCGAATTACTGACACTTATTTGGGAATTTATATTTGAATTTATTTTTTGTCTGTGTTCACATTTGGAACTTTGCCACAGGCAGAAATAAATTACCATTTATCGGTAAGGAGGTTCGGATATTAGTCTGGACAAGACAAAACAGGGTAGGAAGATTGTATAACCTCAATCCGGATAATTAAAGCAACATGTCTACATTAAAAGTAACAATCGTAATATTTATTTTTACTGAAGCTGAATTCAGAAATGAAAACAAAGAAAATATTTAATCCCCCAGGTAAAAAAATTATTATTATTATTATTATTATTATTATTGTCATTATTTCTTTGGATATCGATAAAGTTAGAAATTGTTTTATAACATATTCCACTGCTCATTTTGGAACATTTTTGTATTTCTTTAATGCATTGGTGACAAGAAAACCTTTCAGTGAGTATATCAGAACATTTATTTCAATCAATTTAAGGGCTATAACTACAGCAGAAATTATTGAGATGTGGTATGCTTTAGATTGCCCTTGAAGATCCTTGTAATTCAATAGTTTTTGAAGATCTTCAAAGATACATTGCAATATGCATGGACTTCCATATCAACAAGAGAAAACATTCTCTTTTGTGGTCATTAATTAGGATGCATGGCCGATTAGATTTGATTTTCCTGTCTGTGCATTTTGTAAAATCTCATAAAATTGTTACAGATCCTATCTCTGTGGCCAGGTCTGAATGATGTTTATACCATTTTTGCACTTGACTTTACGAAAAGATTTATATTCTATTATTATTATTATTATGTCATTTTTCATCATATTTCGATTTCTGCTTTGGTCTCACTACCAACCAAGTCTGCGGGGAGACCTAAGGCAGGTAGTGGTGTGTTGTTATGGCTCCATTTCATGTTTTTCTATCTTCCCTATCATCTCCAACATTACATAGATAAAGTTTTCCTTAGTGTGTGGGCTATACTTAATAAGACAATTTTTTGTATATCTCTTAAGCTGGGGTTTCCAGGGATTCTTTCAATGTGTTGTTTTGTTCCATTTTTTATCATTCCAAGTGCACCTACTATCACTGGCACAACTCTTGTTTTCAATTTCCACATTTTTTCTATTTGAATTTCCAGGTCTTTATATTTTGACAGTTTTTCAAATTCCTTGATTGCTATGTTACAATCCGCTGGACAAGCCATATCAATTAATAGACAAATTTTCTCCTGGTTTTGATCAATAATGTCTGGCCTGTTTGCTTCAATTTTTCTGTCTGTGTAGATGGTGTAATCCCATAGAATGGTTATATCTTCTATTTCTGTAACCGGTGCTGGGTGATGTTCATACCAGTGTTTGCCTACAGCTTTTCCACAATGTTTGCATATTGCCCAATGTAAATATTAACCAACTGTATCGTGGCGATTTTTATATTCATTTGGGGCAAGCACAGAACAGCCTGAGATTAGGTGGTCTATTGTTTCTTGGTGTTTATCACAAAACCTGCATTTTGGATCCA
The DNA here is from genome assembly GCA_037127315.1 of Ascarosepion bandense. Classification (NCBI taxonomy): domain Eukaryota; kingdom Metazoa; phylum Mollusca; class Cephalopoda; order Sepiida; family Sepiidae; genus Ascarosepion; species Ascarosepion bandense. The sequence continues at coordinate 10,284 of JBBBDQ010000663.1, forward strand.
TATTATTATGCATAATATTTGCCTGAAAGTTTCTCGTGAAAAGACTTTGGTCTTGTGCTGCAAGAATAAAGCCTTCAGTTTCAGACTTTAATCCAGATGGACGTAACCATCGGTGAGTATTAACTTTGTCAACATTGGATTTATTGGCACGTACTGGATATTGGCCATGCAGAGGTTTGTCTTGCCAGCGCTGTTTCATCTGTTCAAGAGCTTTATCTTTGGCTTTCATTTTCATATTCTTTGCCGCAATAGCCGGCTCTTGGCTTCCGTTCTGCTTTTCTACAGAATCTACTAACTGTAAATCTTGTTTGAATTTACTGCCTTCTTTTATTATTGAATATTTTTTCTTTCTTTCTTCATGTTGCCTTACTAATTGTATCATCCAATCCTTTGTTGTTTCTATGTATGTTAGTAAGCCAATAGTTGTTGTCTTGTATGACAATTCCAGCTGAATAAGACCTCTTCCACCTTCTTTACGGGGTATGTATAGACGGTCTACATCAGCCTTTGGATGATGCATCTTATGCTTTTAAAGAAGCTTTCTTGTTTTAGCATCCATTCGCCTGATGTCGTTTAGAGTCCAGTTTAAGATGTTAAAGCTATATTGGACAACTGGGATTGCAAGGCTATTAATGGCCATAACTCTGTTCTGTGAATTTAATTCAGTTTTTAATATCATTCGTAGCCTTCTATAGTACTCTTTACGCACTATTTCTTTCATTTTTTTATGGTGAATGTTTTCACTCTCATTTACACCTAGGTATTTATAAGCTTCTTCTGGTTTCAATTCTTTTATTGTTACAGAAGGGTCTAGGCTAATTGAGGATGTTTCTTGTATTGATCCACGTAAAACTGTAGCTTTAGCACATTTATTCAAATTAAATTTCATTCCAATGTCTTCGCTGAAGCATTTTACAGTTTGCAGAAGACCTTCCAGCTCATTATCATTCTTAGCATATAACTTCATGTCATCCATGTAAAATAGATGGCTTATTTTTTTTTTTGTCCTATTTTATAACCACATTCTGTCTTATTAAGTTGACTGGTTAGTGCTATTAATGATATGCAGAATAGTAAGGGAGATAAAGAATCACCTTGAAATATACCTCTTTTGATGTTTATTTCATCAGACTTATAGGTTCCATTTATATGATTGAGGTAAAGGGTTGTTTTCCATATAGACATGCACTGTTTGATGAAATTGATGATGACTGGCGATATCTTGTATATATTTAAAGTCTTTAAAATCCAGTCATGTGGCACACTATCGAATGCCTTTCGATAGTCTATCCAGGCTGTACTAAGATTTTTCTTTGTACTGTAGCAGTTTTCCAGGATCATTTTGTTAATCAGCAATTGGTCTTTACAAACATAACAACCACGTTTGCACCCTTTTTGTTCAAGCGGTATCATGTCATTTCTTTCTAAGAATAAATATGTCTGTTTTGTTAAAATAGATGTTAATAGTTTATATATTGTCGGAAGACATGTAATTGGTCTGTAGTTTTTCGGGTTGTTTGCGTCACCATTCTTGGGTAGAAGAAATGTAATTCCTTTGGTCATCCATGCAGGAATTTTAATGGGATCGTCAACCATTTCTTGAAGTTCTTTGGCTAGTTTTTTATGTGCTGCATTTAAATAATATAGCCAAAAGTTAGGAATTTTATCAATCCTGGGAATTTCCAATTGTGTGCTTTTTTTAGTGCAAATTTAACATCATCTTCTGTAATTCCAGATCATGTCTGTTCGGGTTTATTTTTCATTCGTTCTATCTCTTGCGTAATCCAATGTACTTCCTTGTTAAGTGCTTTAGGGCAAGCCCATATCTTTTCCCAGAACTGTGTGACTTCTTCCATTCTGGTGGGTACTGTCACTTCAATTCTTTTTTTACCTATTTACCTGTAAAATCTCTTTGTATCAGTCTGAAAAATTTTGTTTTGTCTGTAAAATCTTGCTCTTTTTTCATAGCGTCTTATCCTTTGAGCCTTCAGTTGGATTTTTTGCTTTATTTTTTCTTTATTTGATAAGACTTCATTTACATTCCTGATGTTATATTTTTTTCGGCTCTTCTCCTTTTCCTAGTTCTTACATTTATTCCTCTACTCAGTTCATCCAGTACTGATAGTTCGCTTCTAAGTTGTTCGATTTCTTTTTGTATTTTTCTTTTCCAAGGTGGATCTTCACGCCTGCGAGACTGCCTTGTTTTTATTTTGATATTCATTTTTTTTGTTGCTGCTGTTGCTGATGCATATATTATTTCGTTAAGATTTGTATGAGGGTCTTCATCCAGTATTGATTTCAGTGCTGCATTGTAGAGTTTAATAGTACGGAGGTTATGTTTTGTTGGTTGTAATTTTGGGAGCTGTTCACGTTCCTCCATTGTAATATTTTGTATTTGACTTAGATGGTTTTTATTTCTATCTTGGCTTCCTGTATATTGTTCTTATTTTCCGTCAAATAATTATCTTCGATGTGTTCTGAACTCGTTTTATTTTTGTCTTTTAACTGACTCAGATCACACCTTTCCAGCACTTTTAAACTTACAGCATTATCTTCGCAGTGATTTGCGTGTTTCACGGTTTCTACATTATGACCTGTGGCTTGTTTGGTGTTATTACTTTTTATTTCTGATTCCGGTTCCTTTTCATATTTTGTTGATTCGTCTCTTCTTGTTACAATTCTTTTAATTTCATTAGTTTCAGCCTCTGTCAGTCGGTTATTACGAATAATGTACCTACGTACATTGGCTAATTTATTTTCGTCAATATACTTTCTATTTGCATGACCAACTTTTTCACGCCAAATGTCATATGTTTGGCGAGTCATGTTTTTTTGAGGTTTGAGTAACGCTTCATGAAATGCAGTCATAACGACTTTGTACTCCTCACGAGACCATTTTATTTTTTCTGTCTTTAAATATACGATTGTAGATCTAGCTGGTGAATTTTCAGGACCATCATTAGGATTATCCTGGTTGTGGGGACCTGAAGATTCATTCTTTGTGTAGGAGTTTGTTCCTATGTCAGATTTTTCGACCTCAGGTAGGTTCCCTCCTGAAGGACGGGCTCCCTGTTTATCCACTGGAAGAGCCATACTGGACTTTTTATTTCTATTTGTATTTTTCCTGTTTTTCCCACGAGTGACGCACGGGTCCAAAAGTCCACCCAAAGTTGCCCGGCACGTTGGGTAACGGTCTTTTACAAACAGGGTCCCGAAGCCTGTAGGGGATCGTTTGTGACCTCATAACGCAGTAGCCATTCACTCCTCGGCACGATTAACACCTTGAGTTGCGGGTTGTTGTTCGGAGTTTTCCTTCTCCTAAATGGGCGGCCAAGCAACAACTGACATAGACGCGATTGGAATTCAAGGAGAAACACGCTGGTTAAAAAAAAAAAAAAAAAAAAACCCTTTGGCGTAGCAACGGCTCAACGAAACAAAACATCAATACTAGAGTATTTTGTTAAAAAAAAAAAAAAATTTACGAAATATCGACAGCTAAAGAAAATATAGTACGGATGATTTTATTTAGGTTCATTTAAATAGCAAACAGATAAATTAATTAAAATAAAACAGAATTTCATTAAAAAAAAAAAAATTCGATAATATCTAAAGAAAAAAAATCCTGTTTATATTAAAACAGAATTTCATATTGAGAAAAGGAAAAATTCAAATAGAGAGACGCTGGTTGAAAAAAACACAAAAACAAACATACTTGGACGTAACGGTCGTTCAACGGAAAAAAAAAATGTAATAATTTGTTCGTCCACTTTATCATTTATTTTTTCAATAAAGTCGTTGGTCAAAAAATAGGGTTATCAGAATAAGATAAATTAAATAAGCAAATTAAATCAATAAATAAATAAAAAATAAATATATCAATAAATACGTAGACTTTCTATAAAATAATACAGTATAAATTGTTTTTCATCGGATTTAATTTATTTTCTTGTTTTGTTTTGTTTTTAAGAAAATTATAATAGTTAAAAAAAAAAAAAATTACGAAATATCGACAGCTAAAGGAAATATAATACGGATGATTTTATTTAGGTTCATTTAAAGAACAAACAGATAAATTAAAATAAAACAGAATTTCATAAAAAGAAAAAAAAAAAAAGCAAATTTCGATAATATCTAAAGAAAAAATCCTGTTTATATTAAAACAGAATTTCATATTGAGAAAAAGAAAAATTCAAAGAGAGAGACGCTGGTTGAAAAAACAAACAAACTTGGACGTAACGGCCGTTCAACGGAAAAAAAAAACATCACTGCACTTAGAGAGTATTGTTAAAATAATAAAAAAAAACAATTGTTGCTACTATCAACCTTTGTCCTTGCAAACTTCAAAATTTAATAGGAAAGAAAAAGTGGACATACCTTTGAGTTTACTACCGTAAAATTTAAAATAATTTGTTCGCCCACTGTATTCTGTGTTATTCTTTCATTAAATCCAACGAGAATAAGATTATCGAAAAATAAATAAATATATAAAATGAACGAACAAATATAAATAAATTATTACATATTCTTTCTAAGGAAGAATATCGTAGATCGAACAGTTTTTTAGTGTTTTTCGTCGTATTTTTTTTTTCGTTGTCTTGCTTTAGAAAACTAGTTAAAATCTATTTAAGGATAATTTAAAGAAACATACAATTTAAATTATATACAAAGAAAAAAATTAATGTTTATGTTTAAAATAGTAAATTAAAAATTAATGTTTACGTTAAAAAATAAATAAAAATTAAAAAAATTTTTATTAGGAAAGAAAAAGTGGACAAACCTTTAAGTTTACTACCGTAAAATTCAAAAATAAAAATTTGATCGCCCACTGTATTCTGTGTTATTCTTTCATTAAACCCAACGTGAGTAAGATTATCGAAAAATAAATAAATATATAAAATGAACGAACAAATATAAAGAAATTATTACATATTCTTTCTAAGAAAGAATATCGTAGATCTAACAGTTTTTTTTGTTTTTCGTCGTATTTTTTTCGTTGTCTTGCTTTAGAAAACTAGTTAATAAATCTATTTAAGGATCATTAAAAGAAGAAACATACAATTAAAATTATATACGAAGGTAAAAATTAATGTTTATGTTTAATATAGTGAAATGAAAAATTAATGTTTACGTAAAAAAAAAACCAAAAAAAACGTTACGTTTTCAGGAGCCTTATGTTGTCATTTTTCATCATATTTCGATTTCTGCTTTGGTCTCATTACCAACCAAGTCTGCGGGGAGACCTAAGGTAGGTAGTGGCGTGTTTTTATGGCTCCATTTCATGTTTTTCTATCTTCCCTATCATCTCCAGCATTACATAGATAAAGTTTTCCTTAGTGTGTGGGCTGTACTTAATAAGACAATTTTTTGTATATCTCTTAAGCTGGAGTTTCCAGAGATTCTTTCAATGTGTTGTTTTGTTCCATTTTTTATCATTCCAAGTGCACCTACTATCACTGGCACAACTCTTGTTTTCAATTTCCACATTTTTCCTATTTCAATTTCCAGGTCTTTATATTTTGACAGTTTTTCAAATTCCTTGATTGCTATGTTACAATCCGCTGGACAAGCCATATCAATTAATAGACAAGTTTTCTCCTTCTGGTTTTTAACAATAATGTCTGGCCTGTTTGCTTCAATTTTTCTGTCTGTGTAGATGGTGTAATCCCATAGAATGGTTACATCTTCTATTTCTGTAACCGGTGCTGGGTGATGTTCATACCAGTGTTTGCCTTATCTTATCTTATCTTGATGTATATATGAGATATTTGTAATGATATATGAAGGACAAATTTTTTCCGACCTTCTTCCCATTAATGGTTATACATAACGTCACTCATGATTTTTCAAACATTCCTTATTGTAAAAAGAAAAAAGCAGGAAATTTACAGAGAAATGGAAAAGTAACTGAAGTGGTTGAAAATAATTGAACCAGCCTTAATAAAAGCAAGCAATTTGAGGATAGATACTTGCTGCCGAAGTATAGCATATATATATATATATATATATATATATATATATATATATATATATATATATGCGTGTGTGTACATTTAGAACATAAAAATAAAAACACACATGTACACTAACACAAACGCACAAATGTCAACATGTACAATACAAAGACACGCACACAAATATCTATCTATCTATCTATCTATCTATCTATCTATCTATCTGTATATATATATATATATATATATATATATATATATATATATATATATATGTATATATATGTATATATATATATATATATATATATAATATAATAGCAGTATAGCCCGGCGTTGCTCGAGTGTAATGAAAGCTTTAAAACTAATTCATGGCCTTGGAGCCCAGACACTTTATGCGTTGGCACGAAAGACTAAAAAGCTATAGTTGCTTCCAGTTTAAGCGAAACCGTAGACTGAAAGAATAATGAATGTTTGTAAGTCAAATTTTGATTTCCTGGTATCGATATCAAATAAGTTTTTTTCGTCGTAAATTGAATTTTGAAGGCTAAATACGTCTTCTGAGTAAATGATATCATGGCTGAGACTGAGGACTACAATTATACCTACTTAGAGCTAAACCCGAAGAAAAAACTAAAATAAAAGGGCTGAAAAACAAATACAGACATACAGGCAGATAAACGGACACACACCCACAAACATCCTGCTTTCTATATATATATATATATATATATATATATATATATATATATAATCAATTTTCTGCACTATTGTAAGAACTGCAATCTTGAAACTTCTGAATATCGTTTCTTATGTCTTTATCTATGAGTGTATCAAATTTGATTAAAATCGGACCATTCTTAGAATAACCCGACTTTTTCTATTATCGATTTTCGATATTTATCGGGGATACCTCGACACAAAACCTAGCTAAAAACACTTGCAGACACTTATAGCAAAAGTGTGTAAAATTTCAAGAAAATCGGTTCAGCCATTTCGGAGACTAGAGGTAACGGATACACACACACAGACACACACACACAAATTCCATTTATAAATAAGTTTATATATATATATACAAGAACCTAAGTTGAATACAGTTCACGGAAAATTACATAAAATTATACAAAGATTATATATTTACATACGGTCTATATCTGATATTGAAATATTTAACTCATTATGGCAGCATTCAGTAAAATATTTTATCATATATATATATATATATATATACACACACACACACACACACACACACACACACACACACACACACACACATATATATATATATATATATATATATATACTCGAGTGTAATGAAAGCTTTAAAACTAATCCATGATCCTGCAGCTCACACCCATTGGACGTTGACACGAATGACTAAACTGCAATAGTTGTTTCCGGTTAAAGCGAAACCGTAGACTGAAAGAAAAATGAATGAATGTAAGTCAAATTTTGATTTCCTGGCATCGATATCAAATTTCGTGCACTATTGTAAGAACTGCAACCTTGAAACTTCTGAATATTGTTTCTTATGTCTTTGTCTATGAGTGTATCAAATTTGATTAAAATTCTAAAACCCGATTTTTTGGATTATCGATTTTCGACATTTATTCGGGATACCTCGACACAAAATCAAGCTAAGGACACTCACAGACGCTTATAGTACAACTGTGTAAATTTTCAATAAAATCGGTTCAGCCGTTTCGGAGTCTTTAGGTAACGAACACACACTCACAGACACACACAGAGATAGGCAAAGTTTCATTTATAAATAAGTTTAGATGTGTATATATATATATTATAGAAAATCTCTTTCTATATATATTGTGTTGTTTGTATGTGTGTGTTTATGCGTGCGTAAATATTTCAGATAATGTAGATGCGTAAAAGGACTATATGAATAAAACTAGCAGAAGCGTTTAGTCCCCTGAGGGATTTCATCAAGGCATATACAAAGATTTTATTTTCTTACGATAATTTAAGTGCAAAAATATTAACTAGTCAAGTAAGAATAATCTTTTCTCTTTCCATTTTTGCATATACATGATGCGATGGATGAACTGTCGTCTCAATTATGCAAAATTGAGAAAAAGCCCTTAGAAATATCTAACTGAAGAAGAGCAATATATTGAGAAAACAATCTAACTTCTCCATTACACACACTATTTTATCCCGAACAGTAAAGAACGAAGTTAAAAAATCCACAAAGCCAAAATACAGACACCAACTATAACACCCTAATTAAAAAGGGACATAATTCTTATAGGAGAAAATAAATTAAAAATTTAATAACTGTGTTCATACTAACTGTAACCACACGATTAAATACACCACACTACATAACATGAGCCTTTTTCTATCTACCCATTTTTAACGAATTTAACTTCTAGGCAATCACACATACATAATTTAAAATATACATTGCCTTCCGATGCCCATTTTTCACATACAAATATCATCACAAACATAGATATACAATTATAAACGGTTTTAATACACGTGACATATATCTGTCTAATGAAAATTGAAACAAAAAATCGAAATATATAAGACTCCCTATCCCTTTGTTCGGTTTTCCTCTTAATCTCTGACAAAATTGCAATAAAAATTAATATTAAATTAATTTTAAATTAAAATTTTCTTTTTTTTCTTTATCTTACCGTGCCGCCACTAAATCACTAAAATCATAGGATAGTATGAATAAAAAGGGCCCTAAATTAGAACAAAATTCATCAAAATATTCTTATTAAGTGGAAGGACCAAGGTATTTTTTAATTATTTAAAATAAAAATTAATCTCTTGTAATGTGTTCGAATTTTTTATAAAATATCTTGTTTTGCAGGTAAACAAATCGTTACGAGAGTCTACAATGGAAAACGTAATATTACATAACTCAGTATTTTTCCGTTGACAAATACATTAATTTTGAAATTCGTGCAAAAATCAAATAATTGTCAGATTTAATGAATTTTTCAAGACATATTCACAAATGAATGAAATTATTTTTAAGATTAATATCTTTACAATATCTTAGTAAAAATATATTTTTACACCTGTTACTACTCTTTTCCATGTAAATTCTTAAAATTTTTTAAAATTACATTTTGTTGCGATAAATGATTTCATTAGTTAAACACAAGATTCATTGGAGAATGTAAATAATCTATAATATTTTGAAATATTTTGCCTCTCTTTCCGAAAATCTGCTCTCAATAGTAAAATAAAAAAATGAACAAAAAATGGATACGCTTTTCGGATACGTGGAAAACCTGAATTGAGCACCAACAGACACAGAGATTCCACGTACAGCTTAACAGCAACTAGATGTTGCAGCCATAAGGAGTAGAGCACGGGTGACAGTAGACAAACCTGATGAATCAACAGAGCCAGCCCACCGAGTGTATAATACTGGAGGAGGACGAACTTGCAGAATTCGAATGTGAATTCGGTGATCTGCAGAATAACAACCAGGTACCGATATTTGACCCTATTAAATGTGTACAACTGTTACAGTTTGATCAGTGCGGCTTGATCGCATTCTTTTACAACATCTGGGATCGTGAGGATCAGGTGTAGGTTCTACTTAATTGATCGGCCTTGCTCCCATCCCAACAGAATCTCATTAACAGACGGCAAGAGTCTGCCTGTAATGGCCATTAGTATACTTTCGACTAATCGCTTAACCTCATCTTCAGTAGCTATCAGGATGTCCCATATCGCATGACTATTCTTATCACCGTTTCAGTAATATTTGGCTATTTTTATAGACTCCTTTAAGGTCTCCTAGCTAACGCTAAACATATTTCGAGTTTTAACATCGGTTATTATCAGAGAAAATGCTCGTACTTTTATTGCTTATATTGTCTGTGATATAGTCAGTAACAATTTTCAGAGAGGTGTTTCTGGTATTTTTTTTTTGTATACTGGCACAGTATAACACATATTCTTTTGGGGACCTATTTAAAATCCAAAAAAGCTGGTCAGCACAAGATATTTTAATGTCTAAAGAGATTACACTATAATGATAGAGTTTCCCCCTCAGTTGACAACACAAACAAGCAAATAGATTAATAGGAATAAATTACTATAGAACGACAATGCTATACAAAACATACTTAAAAAAAACTTAGTTATGCACGTAATGTTACAAATTACTCAACATCCTCAGGTAGTTGAGGCTAATTATCCTAATGTCCTAACGCCGTATTTGTTTATTTATTTATCTAGCAGGAAAGCCAACCGAAAGAGAAAGATAAAGTAAGAGGAAAGAGAATTGGATTGGAGAGGGAGTTAAAAATACACGTCTTTTCATCCATCCATTTCTGAGAAGAGGCTACTTGAAGCATTACATCTTCCTATGAGCTTTGTTTATATTCCACCAATATTGTTGTTGCACAATGACGACACATAGCTTACGAAAGCAAGTAAGAGCTCCTTTGATGTCTCAAAAGCATCGTTGGATGGTGCCGAGATTTCAAAATTGATGGTTCTCTATTAAGTAAATTCAACGAAGTGGTCTATATGACCATGACCTGCATAGGGACAATGGATTGATTACACTAACAGACTATAAAAGATTAAATGAAAAAAATCCCAAAACGTTTTTTTAAAATCGAGAGACCAGGGTCTGATTTTGATGTTGAAATAAACAATAAAGTTGTGAAATATTTGGATCTAGAATTCAGTTTACAAACTGGCAGCTTCTCTTCATGCATCAAACCCAACAAAAATTTGAGGTATCAGAACGCAGGAACTAACCACCCTTTGCGTGTAAACAGGTGAATCTCTAGAAGAATAGAATGCAGGCTGTCAAATACTTTCTCTTGTAAGAACATTTTTAAAAAGACAAGAAAAAGTACGAACGGGCGTTATAATGGAAGGAGTATAAACCCAAGTTAGTTATTAAGCCTCAAAAGAAAAAAAACAAATGAGCAGGGATAAAAATCTTTTTGTTTTATTCCGCTTTTTAATTTAGAAGTAAAATCTAACATTAAAATATTATTTTTAAAGTTGCTTAATAAGCACTTTCTTAGATGTTCTGAATTGCACAAAATCTTTCATAGAAGGAGAGTAAAGCTAAGTTACAGCTTTACTAGCAGTCTGGAGACTATTATCAAAAGGCAGAATGCCAGGAATTTCAAGGCTTGTGTGAAAAAATTATGGCAGGGTCTCTTCATAATTCTCTTGAGTCTCAACTTCTTTTCGTGTTTCAAATAAGTCCAAGAAAAAATATGAATCATACTATGCCAATATTCATGGAAAATGCCAGCAATACATCAGTGAAAATTAATTGCTGGCTATACCAGCAGCACTGAAAACAACAAACGTTCGGACCATTACTTTACTAACGACTGATAATAAAATTGGAGACTGATTGGCGTTAACAACAAGAACTTGGAAGAGGGTATAAAATTTCCTCTAAATAGAGTCAAATGTTATGACAGAAAAGAGTCATGTAATGTGGGACATCCTGTTAGCGGCTGAAAATATATTAACGACCAAAACAGTGTGTCTCTAGACGGAGTATATGGGCACCCGCAAAAACGAATCATTTTGACTGGAATGTCTAGACATTATTGAAGATCACCTTGAGACTCTTCTTTATGAAATATGGAAAGGCGGGGGGGGGGGGTTCAGCAGGGATAAGCAACGCAGCTTTGCCACAAGTGATTTTACATTTCAAGAGACGTTGAACCGCAAAAAATTCCTCGACATCCAGATCTGATGAATCTTCGGTGGTCAGTCGATATATACAATAGTAAAATGTCGACGTCTTCACAGCTTGTCCTATAGCAAATCACTTAGAAATGTCGTGTCCTGGAAAACGTACGCGTCGACAATAAAACGAATAACAACACCAGAAATAGTGGCGTGGAGAAAAATCAGCCAGGCCATCTGTGAGTAGACGACCGTATTGAGAAAAATGTCCACCATCTAAAAGTTGCATCCCGGAGAAACCTCAGCAGAAACAGTAGCAACGAGAGCAGTGCAAACAGCAACAGGAATAGCAAAACGAGCGGCAGCAGTAAGTAGAACAATAGCAATAGGAACAAAATAACAACAGAAGTTATTACAGGAGCAGCTTCAACGACCACTACAACTACAACAATAGTAGCAGCAACAACAGTAACAGCAACCAGATTACGGTATGAATGTGGTGGCTACGCTTCCTTTACGATCTTCTTCTGCGAGAGAGAGGAGGAATAAGGGGACAAATTTAGGCCAGGGTAAATTTTAGGACTCAAAACGCCAGTGTTTGTAAAGTAGATGTGGAGAGCCGTTTCCTCGTAGCCGATATTGCTTTGAAAAGTGGTTCGCTTCGCTTCGTTGCGGTTTATGCGCACATTGACCAAAATGAGTGTTTCTATTTGGTTATGAACCATGTCAGGTTTCTTAATCTCAACAACTTGCTTTTTCCTGATTATATCTCGGCTGGTTCAGTCTTTTGACTTTTCCACTAAATCACTTAATTTCATTCTTTCGCCTCTTATTGAAATTGATCGCTTTTATTTTTGTGGGGTGGATGGTTCTTACTAAGATATTTTGTTTTAGTTTCTCATTTTTGATAATATTAATTGATTTACGGGTTCATTACCCTTCCTTTACATCATGAAAGTTTTTATATATCTTTATTGGACATTTTAAAATTTGATATAATGATTTTTATATGTGTGAGTGTTTTGTAATCCATATTAAACTGACTGTCGATAATTCAAACAACAGTTATCGAAATGGGGACGAAATGGCATCAAATAATGCATTGCTTAAACTAGCATATCTAGAAGAAAATCTATACAACTAAATAGGACACAAATATGGGAAAGACATAAAAACAAAATTCACTAAAACATGGAAAATATACCTAGATTTTTATCTTTTAAAGATCAACATAGGAAGACATAAATACTTCAAAACTTGTACCCTAAAATTAAATTCACACTAGAATATAGCTATCATTTGTAGACATAATTATAAAAATCAAAAACAATTACATCATCACAGACGGTTACCATAAACGCATAGACACCAAAAATACTTTAATTTCAAGAGTCATTACCATAAAAGTTGTCTAAAAATCCATCCCCTACTCCCTAGCACGAGAAATTTGACAACAGTAGCCGATTAATTACTTTGTAAAATATGCTTAGATGAACTACGAAAAATACTACAAATAAGAAGATACCCAACTCCACTAACGAACAAGGGTTTAAAACTGGCAGAAGAAATATCATTAGAATCACTCCGGAATTCAAAAATCCAAACAAATGAAAAAAAAAACCTTCTTGTATACGTCTCCACAGACAACAAAAGCAACCCAGAATTATTTGCAAAGATAAAAAAACACATAGATTTACTCAACAAAAATGATAGGTCAAAAGAAATCTTAAAGACAACTAAAATAATTAAAAGCAAACGCCAACACCAAAATTTTAAAAATCATACTAACTTTATCAAAATTTGAACAACAATTAACACAGGGTGTCACAAAACTCGAGAAAAAAAGATGTGGAGTATGCAACATATTAATAGAAGGAAACCACTTCAAGTTCCAATTCACATCAACATTCAAAATAAAAATAAATCTGCGCTGAACTTCTAAAAACGTAATTCATGCTCTAAAATTCGATGAATGTGCAAAATCCTATACAAGGCCTGAATAAAAGAGTAGCCCTGCACAAAACTAACCGTAAACTAATCAATAACAGGAAATTGTACGTTTCCCAACACCTACACGAATGTAGTGAAGTTAAATTCAGAGAAATGTCTATTATACCAAAATGCAGCTGATGACACGCTGATGATACAGAAAGAAATATTTATAAAAACATACAAGCCTTCCGTCAAGAAAACAACATGAAAACCTAATACACACACAGACACACTAAATTCAAATGCGCTAAAAAGAAAAATTCGCAAACCCTTGCAAGAAATAATATTCCGAAAACAACAAAAAGAACTAGATAACCCGTAGAATTGAATCAACATTGCTGGAAAAAAAATTAAATTCTAAAGACGAAATTAAATTTCGCAAGTCAGTGTAATTTTTTTATCTGGCCAACGAAAGATGAATGATTCCTGAAACGGAAGAGATTTAACGAGCGAGTTTAAAAAGATACAACAGCATGCATATGAAGTTTCTGATCAGCTCACCAACAACTTATCTATATATACATTGTATTTTCAGCCATCAGAAAGACAAATGCATCTCGATATATAAAGTCACATGTTTATTCGCCTAAAGAGATTTAACTTTGGACTCGAAACACGTGTAGCGACACAAATATTATTATAGACAATTAATATATTATACAAAATCAATTAATATTAATGATAATAATTACAATAAATCTTCACGTTGAATAAAACGTTCACGGCTTCTCGCATTTTTATTTTATACCAATTTCTTTCGTTAGACCAACCCCTATTTGACAGCTGAGTGATTATTCATTAGTTTGTCTGTGTAACTTAGAGTTTAAATGTAGGGTCAATAAACACCTCCTAACACACTAACTCACACCCACTCTCTCCAACTCTCTCCCTATGTCTATCACTCTCCTTCTGACATTTCCTATACCCAATTGCTCTATGTAACCCCCTGCGCTATAGTGGCAGTGGAATGCCTTGCTTGGGGTGACACGATTAACAAAAAAAACAAAAGTCATGGACTTCTGACAGTTCATTGGACACAGTAAAGCTGGCTATAGATGAGGAACTTTCTTCACTCATACTTGCAACCTGACCAACCCCGAAAAGTTATGACTACATCAGAATAGTTTCAATTCCACCAGTCTTGCGTATTCACTAAGCTAATTCTGATACGATGCTATGTCTATGAAGCAACTCTTGCAAATGGAACTTAAAACTGTTGTGGTAGAATGCATGATTAACCTGTTACTATGGTGTTGTATCCTAGTCTGAATATATTGATATTTCCTGGGATTACGTTAATCAGTGATAATGGTAATAGTAATAATCGTTTTATTAACTTGTTTTGAGTTTGGAACAAAAAGCAATATTTTAACTATTGCACCAAAGCTCTATAAAATTCTACCTCAATTTCAAGATCTGGTATTTTTCTTTGTGTCTTTTTCTTTCTTTCTATTTGTCTTTCTTTATAGTTCTTTATTGTTCGTCCGTTGTTTGTACACCTTGTTTTTTACCACTTTTCTTGCATTCTTTCTTTCTCTGCTTTTTGTTCTCAGTTTTTGATTCTCATTTTGTCTTTTTCTCATTTCCATATACTTTTTTCATTCGTACTTTAATTATTTCATTCTTGTTATTTCTATATTTAATTTCAATTTTTAATTGTTATTCTTTCTTCTGTTTACTTATTTTTTCTTTATTTCTCATATTTTAACATTCTTTCCGCCGTTTGCGTTCTTTTTCTTGCTTTTTATTTTCTTTTTTTTTTTTTTACTTCGTTCCCCTTTTCTTTCTATTGGGATTTTTCTTGTGCTTTCGTTCTGTTATTCCAGTTCTTTAATCCCTATTATTTGTATTTGCTTCCCTTTCACATTCTTTCTAAATCTTACTTTGATTCCCTTTTTTCTACTCTTGAATTTCTTGCTTCTTTCTTGCCTTCTCATTCTTTCATTTGCTTTTCTTTTCTTTCTTTTTTGAGTTCTTCTTTGATATGTTTGGTGCAGTTTTCTTACCTTTTTATTTATTTTATCTTTCCTTCTTTCATCTTTTGTTCTTTATTTTTTGCGTATTTATTTATTCGTTATTTTGTTCTGTTATTTTTCCGACCCTTCCCACAACGCTCTACTTCCTTCTCAGCGCCCGTCTGTCTGTCTGACAACCTCAGAAGGAGTTTGCCCGCCTCAAGCAAGTTCTTACTTCTACGAAGATGTTTTTTCTTTTTCCTTCAAAAAGAACAACCAGTGATTTTTACTCTTTGAATTCATTCATTCAACTTTTGTCGCCTTGATGGCGTCATTCAATCGAGAAGGCAAAGATAAGCAGGATGATCTTCACTGAAGCATAAAGCTTCCTAAAGGATCGACAAACAAGATAGAAGAAAAAAGCTGAGACAGATTTACAAAGTTGCGCGGTATATGCAACTGAAAAACGAGTAAAAACAACAAATTTATGCGTATAGATTGTGGAGTGAAAATGGTGGCGGGTGGGAGCGTAAGAAATCGCTGAAACTATTGTGAAGAAAAGGATCGGTAGCATGATTATATAAAAAGCTAGAAATTTATTGGTTAAAAGGTTGCGATTCAACATAAGTCAAGAAAAAATAGAAAAATATGATATCAAGAAGAATGTCGAGGTTGACGAATAAATGTAATTTTAGCAAAACTCTTTGATATTTGAAGCGATAATGTTTTCATCATTCCACTAATAATTTTGGTTAAACATTTTCTTTTGTAAGTATAAGATATTACTACAAAGATTATTTCGATACAAACTGTATACTACTATGTACTATGTTTCTTCAATATGTGAATATTCGTGGGCTATCATAGGTTTCAAGATCATTCTCTTCGTTTTGTATCGAAGTATGCTTCTACCATAAACCTATATTCCCAACTATTCAGACAAACACGTTAGGTCATCGATTGTATGGCTTCCTCTCCTTCTTGCCGTCAAAACCTCGTTAGTATTTAATTTTCCAAACTTTCTTATATATTCTGTTATGAACCCTTAACATTTAATAAGTTTCTTTGAGATTGTAACTATCCATCTCCTTTATTTCCTCTCGTATTATAAAGTAAGTAACCATCTCCTTTTATTTCCTCTTGTATTATAAAGTAACTATCCATCTCCTTTTATTTCCTCTCGCATTATAAAGTAACTATCCATCTCCTTTTATTTCCTCTCGCATTATAAAGTAACTATCCATCTCTTTTTATTTCTTCTCGTATTATAAAGTAACTATCCATCTCCTTTTATTTCCTCTCGCATTATTAAGTAACTATCCATCTCCTTTTATTTCCTCTCGCATTATAAAGTAACTATCCATCTCTTTTTATTTCTTCTCGTATTATAAAGTAACTAGCCATCTCCTTTTATTTCCTCTCGTATTATAAAGTAACTATTCTATATTCTTCTATTTCTTATTGTATTATAAAGTACTTGGTTAAAGTAATTGGTTATAATGAAACCGAGCCGTGATGGATATTTGGATAATTGTTGAGCCGTTTTTCTGCTGTGGAAAAAATTGTTTTTATCGACTAACTTCTCTTTCACTAATTAAATAAAAATTGTAACTATTATTGCGCTTGCAAATGGCTTTAGTAAAAAGTTATTCATATAAATGCGAACAATTATTATCGACATATTGCAATGTATAACAATGTTGTCACGCAGATTCATAGTCATATCAGGTGCCACAAATTTGTTAGCTATAAAAAACTTACTTGGTTATTGTCCCGAAGCAATGTTTAGCAATATCGACAGTTTGGATACTGAATTCACTCCTTATTGTGTCTCATATTTATTTGCCTTAGTTAGGCGAAGTTAAGGAAATAGAGCTTGGTAATATATATATGGGCGACTGCTTGGGAATACCATATTAAGTAAGCTTGAAATTTCGGGTAATAATGAAATGAAATGATAATGGCCCGAATTGTTATTGGATACCCGAGATCTAATTCCAATTTGGTTCGTTATATTGACTTACGCTTAGACATTTTCAACAGTAATCAATCTACATACCCAGCTATAAATTAATGAGTAAGACATATCACTAAATCATTATTATCTCTAAGAGTAAAATTGTTTACAACATACTTAGATTTCAACAGTAAATTACTCATAGAATTTGATATGTGATTAAACGAATACAACCAACTTAAGTTGGATGATGTTTAAATTAATAAAAAATATCTATGAAGCACTGCTTTTTGGAAATGGTTATCAAACTTGTCTCACAGATGAATATGTAAATCCAATCCGGTAAGGAAGGAATTTAGATACCATTAGATATTAAATGACTATTGACGCAATCATGACAAATGTTCTTCTTTTCTATCATATGTCTTGCAGGCATAGGCAAATACACACCGCCATAACTTCTGTTATTTTGTAGCTCTCAGTAACATGACACTTCATTCTTCCTGAATAATCCCATGGATCTTGACTTCTTGCCTTATTCTCATACAACATCACACAGTGATTCTCTAACTTGAGTTGATCTTGATCCTTGTACCGTTCTTGTCCTTATTAACATATTCCATCTATCGTATTCTCAGTATTCTTCTATAAAACTACATCTCCATACTTTTCTTTATCTATTAGCAAATTTTCTAGTCATTACTCTTATCTTATTCTTTCCATTGTTTCTAAAAAGAAGACGTCATTAGCATAAAATTATTTCCTTGCATGCCATTCCTTCACTCAAACTATGTAAATTAATTATTTGCTATTCCGCCCTAATGCCTTCACTATTTCCACTCAGTGTTACATTCTCTAAACTTTCTCTCCTCGTTATTTGTTTCAGAAATGTCAGCAGCCGAAATTTTTTCTTCTAGTTCGTATTTGTTTACTTAAAAAGTCATCATTGACATTTTCCATTCATTGTAGTCTCACCATTTGTTTTACATGCAGAACATCACCAGAGCGTCAACTGTCATTTCATTTGGGAAGGAATTGCTCAGTATTTACTGGTATATTAGAGATGTTATATTACGCATATTAGTTGTACACTTCAAAACTGTTTCATTATTTAGATCAGCCATGCACAACTGAAAAAATACAAAAAACACACTGGTTGTACAAAATTAGACGCAGTCGTTAAGAATAATTGCTTTATTTATAGTAAATTACTGAGTAGGAGTAAAATAGAAACAGATATATTTTGAGAAGAATGGCTGGAAAATTATGGCATTTTCTTTTTCTATGGAGAATTAAAATAATTAATTAGATTAAAAGACAGTGAAATTGATTGAACAAAATCATGTCTTCACAAAAACTTTTGGGGACGCGATTAAACGCCTAGTTTATGCTGATGAATGCAAAAAATACTATTTGTAAAACCTTTCACTAGCACCTGTGCATAGTCCACGGGGTCGTATACAATTCACAATCCGCATGAAGCCCTTACGTTTTATGCAGCCCATTCATCATATGAAACTATCTAGCCAGTCTAGCCGTATGCAATGCGCGGGGTATATGAAATCCGAGGGCCGTATCATTCCTTTGCAACCCGCGAGCTGTACGCAATCTGTGTGCAGTATGTAGTCTGTGCCCGTATGCAATCCGCCGGCTGTATGCAATCCCCGGTCTGTATGCAATCCGCTGGCCGTATTCAATTTGCTTGACGTATGCAGCCCGCGAGCCGTATGCAACCTGATATATATATATATATATATATATATATATATATATATATATAATACAGGTGGCAGTTATGAAATACATGAGGCTCATTTTAAAATACTGGGCAATAATTTTGGGACTATCATATACAATATTTTATTCTACTGAGTAAAAATTCAAGTTCTATTGTGAAATTCTCTTGTTTCGAGTTTATTTGGGATAGAAGCAGAATTAATGAATCGGGTTGTTTTATACTAGAAGCAAGTATATGATATTATTGTAAAAGAAGTTGAGCGATATTTAACCTCTAATGGTGTCTCAGCTGTTACCAAATTTAATAGTTGTTAAACAGCCTCGAGAACACTGGTTATAAAATAAAAATTGCGTTCATTCTTATTTTTAAAAACTTACAAAGTTAATGTTTTATTTTATATTTTTTATTTGCTTTTCTTTTTCTTTGATGCGCTATTTCCGTTCAAAACGTATCAATCATGAGTCCACACTTTCCTATTTTTGTACTTTTAAGCAATAAGGGATACTAAGGGGTGTACTCTTACTATCCATTCCAATCCTTGTTCTATCGTCCGTTTACAACACTTAGTTATCTAGGATATTCGTTGTTATCTCATTTTGCTTTAGAATGTGAGTATCAACATTACTAGGCCTCTTTTTTCGTTGCGTCTGTCTCTTTCGGAGTCACCGTTTAAATGTTCTTTTCATTCCAATTCTCCTAAAAAGGTACTATTGCTAACATAGACCATTTATAGTATTCTCAACATTATTCGATAAAATTACATCTCTGTTGACGCAATTTTCTTCTTCATTTTTAGGCAAATCGTCCAGCAGTCACCGTTATCTTACAGTTATCTTAATATTTTATTTGTTTCTAACAAGAATTGAGCAGTTAAAAGCAGCATTTATTCTTTAAAATGCATAAATCATTCAATTAATATTTCTCCTGATTATAGGTTTGTATGAAACTGTACTACAAAAATCAGTCTCCTTATTTACAGTAAAGCTGTGTCTTTTTAAAGAAATAGTATCTTTCCCTTTTAACCAGACACTTATGCAGTGGACTTCTATAGGTTTCGTCTATTTAGATTCATATCTTTCAATTTGTCAATCCTCCATTTTTGGTGTCTTGCAATCAAGATTTTCTGGTATGTCAGTAAATTTCGCATGCGCCTGGAAGCCGTAAAATTAGAACGGATGCATTTGAAAATACATCAATTTTCTTTTTAAAAAAAACAAATTCGGAAAGAGATTTCTAATTCAATATTACAAGACAAAGCACAAAACAAATTTAATGCATGGAATTTATTGCACAAACATATTTTAAAATGGCATATGAGAGAGAACTCAAATTGGTCTTTATTATATTCGGTCCTCGGAGGCAAACAAGGATAGGAGGCTAAGTCTAACTGTTTTAGACGAGAACAAATTCTACAACTAAGAAACTAATATGGAATCCCTAAGAAATTTTAAGTATGGTGTGATAATATAACATGTACCATGAAGGCTATAGTTGTTAATAGTGCAACACAAAAGACACAAAGGTACTGTTACTCCTGTTAAATATTACGAAGATCAAATACTATTGTTTTAGTTTGAATGTAAATTCTTTTTATGTGTATTGCGGAATAAATAAGTCATCGCTGGTAAACAAAAAGGACCTAGGAAAGACACCTTAAATAAAGAAACCAAAGAGAGTTCATGCCAGATTTCCACACGAATTTCAATCTGTTGGTCGAGCTCTCTGCGTTCGGACAGAAAACGACTCAGTCGAGACACAATCTACGGACTGGAACTTCTGCTGAGAAAGACAGTCCGTAGCTTTCAGGGAGAGTTTGACTCAGTCGAAAGTCCATCTATCTTTTATTGCCCTATTCGGTGCATGTATGAGCTAAGCAAATTTTTACTCTTGGCCCGAATGTCCGTACTCGGGTTGTCCACGTAAAGCCAGACATTGTGTTACATCCAGACTCCGTGAAGAGGGGGACAGTGGGTAAATATTCAGAGTTCCGCGAGAAGACGTACTTTTAAGCTATCTATTTTTGGAGGGAAGTGAATCAGTCGGGGCTATGCATGCCGGCGGAACCTCAGCTGCGAAAAAGGGAGAAGACCGATCCCGCGTGTGCAGGGGTTGTGAAAAATTTGGCCGAGTGCATGCGTTCAAAAACCACAAGTTAAAAACTGACCTTTCGTCACTACTCGCTTCAGTGTGTACAGTCAAAAACTTTCTTTATTGCTGCGGCGCATATAGTTATACTGACGACGATAAATTTGAACCATGTTAATGTACTTTTCCTTTACTGTACGTAATGAAAAATCTTAAATATAGAATAATTATTGACTTAAGTGCTAGAAATATATGATGAGCAACAACAGCAACATGTACAGGAAAAAATGCGGTTATTAGAACTCCAGAAACTACGACAATTTTTAGCTGAAATAATTCAGAAGAAAATTCTCTAATTTATTTCACTCCCTACGATTTGGTAAATGCTATAGCCTAATTCACATACAATTCAAATTCATTAAATTACTGTTCCTGTTTATTTTGGAAGATACAAAAAATTTACAGAGAAGAATGCAGCGACTGGAAAGACGAGAAAAAATGTTGAGATAGTTAGCACAAGGAGAACATGAAAAGTACGGTAATTTCGTACTACTGAAAAAATCGGGAGAAATCTGTTTGAAAAAAGGATAAACATTCGTACTAAACTGTTTAGCGTGAGAAGTCCGCGAATCAATACCCTTTGGAAGAAAACAAAGATTTTGTCGCATATGATGGAATCTTTAAAAAAGATTCGAATTAAATGAGATGTCACCGAATATGTGTGAATGATTAATTGTTGTTCAAATGTTAACGCTCTAGAATAATAACGATACTGAAACAGAATAAAAATCTAAGAGAAAAATAAATTTTGGACAGATTATTTTAACTTTGAGACGTATTATGGAGGAGATTGAAAAAAAAGAATGTGCATATATACAAAATAAAACAGAAAGATGTAGAAAAATAATAAAAGTTTCAGATTTGGAAGGTTATATCAAAGTGACAAGTGTCCCTTCAAGAATGTAAAGTGCTACAAGAAGTAGGGGTATAAAGTGTCACATTGTATAACTAATGCCAGGAAAAGTTCTCACATAAAAAAAATAAATTGTAAATAATAACAGAAAACCAAAGAAAATTTGTGTATGAGAAAATTAATGATGTGAAAGTAAAAATGCAACTACACAGTGGTAGTGATATCACAATAATCACCGCAGCCACACGAAAAGCAAACGGAAAATTTATTTTAAAAAGAACTTCGAAATTTTCAAATATCAGGTGAAAAAATATTTGTGATTGGTAAAAAGACTTACAACGTTTTATTTTGTAACAAATATGTCAAATCTAAAACTTATGGCTTAAAAAATGCTACCAACGTATTCGGTAGCGATTGGATAAAATTATTCAATTAGATGTTTCAAACGCGCTTTCTGTTGCATTTTCTTACCTTTATTAGATAACATTTTTTTCGACAGCTTAATTTTGATGTGTCTTATCCTTAGATAATATCTTATTTTTAATGTTGGGATTTTATTTTGTAACAAAATCATAAAATGATCTGAATTACTATATAATAATAATAATAATAATAATAATAATAATAATAATAATACACAAACATAACAACCAAAGTTACTTGCCCAATTACTTGAAATATATATATATATATATATGTATATATATATATATATATATCAGAATTCAAGGACCTCGTAATCAAAATCTCCATTCTGTGGCACATGAGGATATCAAAAACCAAAGTTTTAGTTGGAGCCCTCGGCTTGATTTGAAAATATTCTAATAAACTCATTCAAGGAAATCTTTGCAACCAAACCTTAACGAAATACAAAAAACATACTCACATGTGTATTGCAAACCTTTCAGAGAACATTTTCTATATAAATATGTATGACCTTAGTTTTTTCTTCAAAAACTGCCCAGTGGAAAATATCATAATACGCTTCCTGAGTCTAGTTTGAGAGGGGAAAGAAATGAGCGCTCAACAACAATCTAGGAAAATACTCCTCCTCCTACTACTACTACTACTACTACTACTACTACTACTACTACTACTAATAATAATAATAATAATAAGAAGAAGAAGAAGAAGAAGAAGAAGAAGAAGAAGAAGAAGAAGAATGATAATAACTTCGCATCCACTGAATAGAAAACCAACAGAAAAGTGTGGGCTAATATCTGTATTGAAAATCTGCAAGATTTACAGAAAAGAAACCGCAAGAAATTGTGATGAACACAACCTAAATATAGGCTTTCCCTAAAGAAAATAACAAAGAAGACTTTACCTCAGTCGTATAAATGGAACCTATGTTTGATGAAATAAACATCAAAAGAGGTATATTTCAAGGTAATTCTTTGTCTCCCATACTATTCTGCATATCATTAATAGCACTAACCAGTCAACTTAATAAGACAGAATGTGGTTATATAATAGGCCAAAAGAAACTAAGCCATCTATTTTACATGGATGACTTAAAGTTGTATGCTAAGAATGATAATGAGCTGGAAGGTCTTGTGCAAACTGTAAAATGCTTCAGAGAAGACATTGGAATGAAATTCAATTTGAATAAATGTGCTAAAGCTACAGTTTTACGTGAATCACTCGAAGAAACATCCTCTATTAGTTTAGACCCTGCTGTACCAAGAAAAGAATTGAAGCCAGAAGAAGCTTATAAATACCTAGGTGTAAATGAGAGTGAAAAACTTCACTATAAAAAAATGAAAGAAATAGTGCGTAAAGAATACTATATAAGGCTACAAATGATATTATAAACTAAATTGAATTCTCAGAACAGAATTATGGCCATTAATAGCCTTGCAATCCCAGTTGTCCAATATAGTTTCAACATCTTAAACTGCACTCTAAACGACATCAAGTGAATGGATTCTAAAACAAGAAAGCTTCTTTCTAAGCATAAGATGCATCATCCAAAGGCTGATGTAGACCGTCAAGACATACCCCGTAAAGAAGGTGGAAGAAGTCTTATTCAGCCAGAATTTCCATACAAGACAACAACTATTGGCTTACTAACATACATAGACACAACAAAGGACTGGATGATACAAGTAGTAAGGCAACGTGAAGAAAGAAAGAAAAATTATTCAAAAATTAAAGAAGGCAAAAATACAAACAAGATTTACAGTTTAGTTGATTCTGTAGAAAAGCAAAACAGAAGCCAAGAACCAACTATTGGGGCAAAAAATATGAAAATGAAAGCCAAAGATAAAGCTCTTGACCAGATGAAACGATGCTGGCAAGACAAACCTCTGCATGGCCAATATCCAGAACGTGCCAATAAATCCAATGTTGATAAAGTTAATACTCATCGATTGTTACGTGCATCTGGATTACAGTCTCAGACTGAAGGCTTTATTCTTGCAGCGCAAGACCAAAATCTTTTCACTAGAAACTTTCAGGCAAATATTATACATAATAATATGGATCCAAAATGCAGGTTTTGTGATAAAAGCCAAGAAACAATAGACCATCTAATCTAAGGCTATTCTGTACTTGCCCCAAATGAATATATAAATCGCTACGATAGGGTGGGGCTATCTTTACATTGGACAATGTGCATACACTATGGAAAATCTGTAAACAACCACTGGTATGAACATCACCCAGCACCGGTTGCAGAAATAGAAGATGTAACCATTCTATGGGATTACACCATCTACACAGACAGAAAAATTGAAGCAAACAGGCCAGACATTATTGTTAAAAACCAGAAAGATAAAATTTGTCTATTCATTGATATGGCTTGTTCAGCGGATTGTAACATAGCAACCAAAGAATTTGAAAACTGTCAAAATATAAAACCTGGAAATTGAAATAGATAAAATGTAGAAATTCAAAACAAAAGTTGAACCATTTATAGTAGGTGCACTTGGAATGATAAAGTGGAGCAAAGCAACACATTGAAAGGATTCCTGGAAACCCTAGCTTAAGAGATATACAAGAAATTGTCTTAATTACAGCCCACACACTAAGGAAAACTTTGTCTATGTAACGCTAGGGATGATGGAGAAGATAGAAAAACATAAGACGGAGCCATAACAACACGCCACGACATGCCTTAGGTCTTCCTGCAGAATTGGTTGGAAGTGCGACCATAGCAGAAATCGAAATATGATGAAAAATGACATAATAATAATAATAATAATAATAATAATACTAATAATAATAATAAATCCAATGTTGACAAAGTTAATACTCATCGATGGTTACGTGCATCTGGATTAAAATTCCGAAACTGAAGGCTTTATTCTTGCAGCACAAGACGAAAGTCTTTTCACGAGAAACTTTCAGGCAAATATTATGCATAATAATATGGATCCAAAATGCAGGTTTTGTGATAAACACCAAGAAACAATAGACCACCTAATCTCAGGCTGTTCTGTGCTTGCCCCAAATGAATATAAAAATCGCCACGATAGAGTTGGGCAATATTTACATTGGGCAATATGCAAACATTATGGAAAAGCTGTAGGCAAACACTGGTATGAACATCACCCAGCACCGGTTACAGAAATAGAAGATGTAACCATTCTATGGGATTACACCATCTACACAGACAGAAAAATTGAAGCAAACAGGCCAGACATTATTGTTAAAAACCAGAAGGAGAAAACTTGTCTATTAATTGATATGGCTTGTCCAGCGGATTGTAACATAGCAATCAAGGAATTTGAAAAACTGTCAAAATATAAAGACCTGGAAATTAAAATAGGAAAAATGTGGAAATTGAAAACAAGAGTTTTGCCAGTGATAGTAGGTGCACTTGGAATGATAAAAAATGGAACAAAACAACACATTGAAAGAATCCCTGGAAACCCCAGCTTAAGAGATATACAAAAAAATTGTCTTATTAAGTACAGCCCACACACTAAGGAAAACTTTATCTATGTAATGCTGGAGATGATAGGGAAGATAGAAAAATATGAAATGGAGCCATAACAACATGCCACTACCTGCCTTAGGTCTCCCCGCAGACTTGGTTGGTAGTGAGACCAAAGCAGAAATCGAAATATGATGAAAAATGACATAATAATAATAATTCTGTTGACGGTCATCTCATATTAAAACACCGATTCACAATGTTAAACAACGTCGAGCCAGGCCAGTACCTGGATGGATTATCACTTGCGAATTTCAGTTTCTGTAAGCGTGAATGTGCGGAAATATTTTGATAACAACTCGGAATTGGAAATCAGAGAGCCGATTTCTAATTCCAATCGACTTCATTACGATGGCTAACGCTCGAATACGGTTAGGAAACAGATGAAGCTACCTCTTATTACCAGCTATTGGTTTATTATGAGCGCTTATATAAGGAAAAAGAAATCAATATTATTGACAAACAATTCTTACAATCTAAAAATATCTTCAGCTTTAAATTAACTTATAACGGTTAATAAGCCGCAAACACATAATAATCAAGGACATAATAATCAAACAATCAATAATAAAAAAATATCGGTAGTGGCAAGAACGAAAACCAAAGTTACGCACACTAAGCTTGGAAATAAAAGAAAGTGCTAAAAAAACAGATGAGTAATCTCTAGCGTTGCATTTCAAACCTGACACCATGTTCGATTTTTAGGGTGCACTTTTTTCTAGTCGAGTGCCTGTGGCTTATTACTGGAAAAATAATCTTTAGGTGGAATCTCTACCCGCAAAATGAATCCATGAGACGAGATTGCAGAAATTTTTATTGTATCGCAACCTTCTCCTAAGGGCACGCTGTAAGGTGAACAAAGAAAAAATAGCATAATTGAGAGAATGAACGGTTTAACTGGTGGGCTATTCACTGTCTTGCGTTTCTTATAGAGAACAAGTATTCGTTCTCTTATCACCTTTATTTAAAAATGCTATTCAAGGATCCAGAATTGTTGGCACGCTCCATTCAGTTCACCTCTTTTGTGAGGGTCAGCGGACCTAAACTTGGGATGTCCACTCCTCTCAGCTGAACTTCTTTGTCAAAACAATAATGGCAGAAATGGTTTTTGTATCATCCTGTAAATGTCTCCATAGCAGGATATCCTATGATAACTACAGACTAAATTTTTTTTATAATAATTAAGGTACACAACAAAAAACTATTATCATAAATAATATTCATTAAAATATCATAACAAATATTATTATTACATATAGTTTATTTGCAATATTAAAATAAATTGTTACAGATGGATTAAAGTTAAAAAGAAAGGAGATACTTCCCCGTGCCCATCAAAAATACTGAGGGATTTGGGATCTTTACAGGCTAACAAATCCAATTAAAAAAAACAAGATCAAGTGTGTGTTTTTTTCACCAGGACTACAAGGTGAAGATATAATTTTAAAAAAATATTAGAAATTTGGAGAAATAACGTAATTGAAGGTTCTTTGAAACATGTATATCTCAGTTTTTCCCCATAATATTTAACACACTTGGCATCGTTCCAAATTGATAAGAATTAATTGAAATTTCACGGAAGTAATAAGTTTGCACCATTATCGGGAAGGATATCTTATCTCATTCCTCAGAGATATAAATACATGACTTTTGGTTTGAATAGCAAAATGAATTAATTTTTTTGTTGCTTTTAATGCAAGATATTTTATATAGTCACTCAGATAAGAACCAGTATTTGAAATACATATTTTACTTGTTGACACATCCATGCTCGGGATATTCAATCAAATATCTACCTTTCTTCCTTTCCCAGCTTTTTACAGTACGAAGCTTATTTCCGTACATTTGGCTGCCTTAAAACAATGTTGGTAAGAACAAATTGTTCTTGTAACAAGACATAAATGCATTTTTAACAATTATTTTAAAAAATGATAATTTCAAATAACAAAAGATAAGATATGAAATTTGTTAAATGTTTTTTATGGTTAATCCTGTACTGTATAAATGCATCACTATGCAGGCTGTTCATATTGCAGTCTACACAGCAATTAGGTTTTTACGCGATCGAATCACTAGATTTTGAACACAGTGACGTCTTTCTAGTCTGCTTGTCAAATAAAACAAATAAAGACCTGTTTGCTGCAGGTTATGTATTTGTACGAAAGTAAATGCAGCAGCCTAGGGCAGTATTTAAACTTGAAGCACAAATCTCACCTCCCAAATTAATGACCAATACTATATCGGTACACCTCGCTCTAATTCTACTCTTAATATTGTTATCTGTTAATTACATTTTTATAATTCATTTCTGATTAAAATTTGCCAAAACATTTGTATAGATCCAAGTAAAATAAATATGCACAACAGTAAATTTTTTTTTTTAATTTTTTTTTTTTTAACAAGAGTAATTTTTAAAGAGATTCTAGTTGAAAATAAGTTCACCCAGTTCATTTGCATTTGGGTTATTCTCAAAGGTCGATCAAACCGAAGGCCAATTAGGAATCTCAAATTGAAGAAATAAAATCATCGGTATACGTTTCCCTGATCATTTCTTCTACATCTTCCTCTCTTTAGCCTTTCTAACTTTCGTTTCTCTTTCTTGTTGCAAGAAACAACTCCATTTTCCTCACATTTGATTGGCATATAAAATAATAGATGCCAAGGCAAATATTTGGAAAAAAGGAAGTATTTCTGAATGCAAAAATTGATAAATATTTGCGTGCATGAACTGGATTCCTGCTATAGAGCAATTCTTGGCTGAGCATAAAATGTGAAACTATGTGATTGCTTGGATATAGCCGCCAAACCAGGCATTATATTTAAAATTTAATGAGTTCAGGTCTCAATCAGCTGTTCCGTTAGTCAATACCACTACTTCAGAAGCGGAATGCTAGAGTCAGTGCAAGGTTCCTGATGAATCTCAAAAGTGAAAGTTTCGAGGGAGCACGAGAAATGTCTGACATTTGTCTACCGACCCGTGAAATAATCTACTCGATCTTGTGTCAAATTTCGTTCGAATGGAGATGCAGATGAATAATGATGGTAATTCAGGATTTCGTGCATGCACTATGAATTGGCCCTAGATCAGAAGATAAAGCTTAATCAGTGAGAAATGGTATTTGTAATACTAGTCATTTTCATTATAGTGAAATATTCGATATTACTTGGCTGGGCTCCCCTACCGTCGTTGCTCAAGTTCACTTGCTGCTTTTGCGCTTTAAATTGATGAAACGAACTTTCTTTCTTAACCGTATATTTTATGTAGAGTTGAATATCAGCAATTTGATGTTTTTTCCTCTTGCCTGTGCAATCAAAAATTCAGTCTGCTCTGTCGGATGAGGTTTCAAAATATGCTGACTGCACCTCCAAAGAGGAGTCCGGGGTATGACGATAATGTGCATCCAGAAGCAATATCTCGGATCGAGAGGTTTTGAAAAGCGTGGTAGAGTTTTATGATCGCCCAAATTCAGAAAGAACAAGGAACTAATAATAATAATAATAATAATAATAATAATAATAATAATAATAGAGATAAAATATGTTAGAACTTTAGCAAATGGTATAATTTGACCCAACTTTGCTTTCAAATTCATGTAAAACGTTTACGTTGCTTAACCTTACTGCTGGATGTGCATTGTGGTGCAATGCATACTGGCTCGAAAAGAATATCCAGAGAGCCGAATTTGAATTCTGGTTGAATTAATTGCATATTTATACGTGCAAATACCATCGGTAAAAGTGTTGAATCCCTTGATTTTTCCCTCTAATTAAGGGATAAATATCAGGACAGAGCGGATTCTATAGCCTTGGTCGGTAACCAGTTTACCTGAGAAAGTAATGGCAAACAACTGTCAGTCATGTGACTTTCCAGATATGATCGCCCAAGCGTGTATCCCGTATGGGATTTAACTCACTGACTCTTACTGGGGCCTTGTATGAGTAATTTTAAATTTTCTAAGATCAGGCAACTTTCAGAAGACAGCTGTCTCTCACTATGTTACCTTTTTAGGTAACCAGTACTACTTTTCCTTTCATTTGCTGAGCAAACTTGATGCCTTTTTGATGTTAATAAGAATGAGTTAGTATTACACTGAACGCTCTTGAAACAAAGCTTCTAAAAACTGAAAAATGTTGTCAAAGTTGGGTAAAATGAATATATTGAAAGTTATTTCGGGCAATTGTTTTCCATATTAATCTATAGCATAACTTCAGCCAAAGATAGATTGCAAATTCCCATGGATCTTTTTAATAAATGCGATCAGTGTCACATCTAGTAATACATACCCGTCATTGGTCAGGCTGATGGTAGGCTCTGTGTCGATATATATATTCGAATAACAATTATGAGGCTATTGCTTTTCTTAAACAGTATTTTTCCTATTAGCAATAGCTTATCAATACACGAAATTCAAATTTTTCCATTGTTTTGAAAATTTGCAACAATAGCTTCACTAAAATAACTGTAATTTGTAAACTAATAATTCGACTGGGCCCAAATTTTGTCACGTTCCATTTAAAGATTAGTACTTCATAAAAAGTATATGTATTTTTATTAGTGGTGCATTCTATATGTCAGGCCCAGGATTTATTGAGTTATGTGTTAAGGTTAGAAGACTCTTTCAAACTCATATTAACTGATGAGGTACTAGAAATAGCATCGGAACACGACACAATAGCTCTCGGGTAGCGAAGAATGTTTGCATCATAAACTCTAATAATAAAAATATTACTATATATATATATCGAAATGAAGCTTTAATTTTACTGAAGGTGAGGATGACTGACTTCATGCTAATACATTCATTAATTGCTTCAGAACAAATCCTTCTGCTTAATTCTAATCACAAATCTTTTCTCAATTT
Organism: Ascarosepion bandense; assembly: GCA_037127315.1. Lineage (NCBI taxonomy): Eukaryota > Metazoa > Mollusca > Cephalopoda > Sepiida > Sepiidae > Ascarosepion > Ascarosepion bandense. The sequence continues at coordinate 41,341 of JBBBDQ010000663.1, forward strand.
GGGGTATGATTTCAGGAATTTCTTTATGGCTTTATTTTCACCTCCTTTACAAATCGACCATATTGAGATTAGGAAACGGATATTTAACCTCTCGGTCGCGCACATATATATATAGGTAACGAAGGATATTACAAGAAGATTTATTCAACGAAATAGAAAGAAATGAAATTAGTTTCTATAATGCTGTTGCACAGCCAACTGTCGACTAATAAAGTTGAAACAATAATCGTGCATATTATAAGTGCAATGATCTCTAATATACGCAAATAAACTTTCGACTGCTCTTTTGGCTTCGCACTAAATTAATGACAACCAAATCATCCCACTTTTTTCTGATAACTAAATCCAATCCGTCGAAGTAAATCATTATTAATCAAGTAATTTTGAAAATGATTCGCTTGAAATACGTTTTATAACATGCCTGTGCATATTGTATAAAGAAGAAAAGGATTTTCATAAAGAATATATATATATATATATATATATATATATAATTTCAGTGCACTTTAAATTAATTCCATAGAATAACCAGTGCAAAAATTATAATATAACAATGTACTGACAAATATTTTAGTAAGGAAAAACATCGAAATTCAGAAATAACTAGATTGTCAGTATTCAGAAACTAATGCAACAGTTATTGGCAGATATTTTATTTGATTATCATAGGATTCATTATTGGTGGACAGAATTTTAACAACATAAGTTATGCAAATTACACAATGTTAATAGTAGACACTGAAGGAATGCAACAAAGACTCCTACAGAATTCATCGTAATAAATAGATAAGAAAATATCAAACATCAACTGCAAGAAGACAGAATGCATGGTTATTAGCAAAATGATGAGCGAAATGCAGATCGGAGATGTCAAATTCAATCAATTTAAATATCTAAGAAGCATTTGAAAATAGGATGTAAATTGACACTGAAATCCGAAGTGGTATTGAGATACCCAAGGAAGCATTCAAAAAGTTTAGCAGAGCACTAAGAAATAGTAAGTGCTGAATGATTTCCTCGAAAATGAAAAAAGAAACTTGAAACAACAGAAATGTGGTTCTACAGAATGATTCTGAGGATAACGTGCACCAAACATATGCGTAACGAAGAGGTTTTAGAGAAAATAGAAACAAAAATGAAACTTAAGGAAGAGACAGTTGGGGTTTCTAGGGAACATAATCTGGAAGGTGGTTTTGAAAGATCTGATATTCACAGGACGGCAAGGCTGACAGCGGAAGATAACCCAGAACATACTTATTGGGTTTAAAAAAATGGATGGCTGAATAGGGTAAATAAGAGATAGACAAAGTTAATTAAGAGCTAGAAAGGACATAAAATTGTGAAGAGACATGATTGCCCAAGTAATGAAGTGGAAAAGAGCATAATTTGTTTTTAATCATTTCATCCCAAGCAAGGCATTTCACTGCCACTGTTGCGCAGGGTGTTACATAGGGGAAAGTGATGAGAAAGAGTGGTTAGGAGGTTACATATTGTAAAGTGAAGAGAAAGAGTGGTTAGGGGGTTACATAGGGGAAAGTGATGGGAAAGAGTGGTTAGGAGGTTACATATGGGAAAGTGATGAGAAAGCGTGTTTAGGGGGTTATATAGGGGAAAGTGATGAGAAAGAGTGGTTAGAGGGTTACATAGGGGAAAGTGATAGGAAATGTCAGAAGGATGGTGATAGACGGGTAAGGATACCGAGGATGAGGGTTGTGTCGATGGGAAAAGTGTCTGAGAGAATGGGTACGAGTTAGTGTGTTAGGAGGTGTCTATTTATCTTACATTTAAACTCCTGGAAATTGCAGCAGTCGGGAACGCAAGTAATACGGAAGGGAATTACACAGGCGGGAAGTGCAAGAAAAGAAGCTGTTGGAGTAGAAATTGCGGTTACATCTTATCTGTTTCACAGTAAAAGTGTGGGACCTAGTTGCTAATCTAGTATCTCGTGCAAATTCATACCTAGAGGGCAACAGTGATATAAGTTCAACGGAGCAGAAACCGTGAAAGTATTTATAGAATAGGCACAGGGAAGCTACGTCACGCCGGTGAGAGAGTGACTGCAGCCGGTCTGCCAAGTCGGTATCGATCACATTACAGATTCTCCGTTGTATTTTGTCAAGAACCCCGAGGAGGATAGCAGGGGCACCTGACCATATGTGGCAAATTGTACACGGGCGGATGGTAGATTCATAGATGTGCAGGATAGATTATGAAGACATCTGTAGATTTTATTTATATAGTAATTATATTACTATTAATAAAAACTGCTAGTTACTGTAGTAGGAATAGGCACTGTATTTTACCATAATTCTTTTTGAGTGATTATTTGGCACCACGGTGTAATACTAACAGAATGGTAATGGAGAGATAACGTTTTCATACAAGAAATATTCAGCATTTATTTTCCGATCCGCTATTGCTACATTCAGTTACAATTGATAAAAGCTTTCTCATGTCCGGCAACTGTTATCACTCTTCATAATAGTAATATATGTGTGGTGCAGTGAATGTGAAATCGGAGAGCCGAGTTCAAATTCCAGTTACGTCGCTGCATTCACTTACATGCAATTACCATTGGGAAAGTCATTAAACTGTTGCTTCACCCTTTAGTTATGGTTTAAAAAGAAAGACGGTTTGAGATATTTAGCCTTGGTTGGCAACCTGTCTACCACAGAATGCAATGACTATATATATATATATATATATATATATATATATATATATATATATTATTTAATCGTTTGTGGCTGCCACCAGATTTTGAATAGAATGTCTCTTCTTCATTAAAGCCACTTTTGAGATAATCTATTTTTTGTTGGGAGAAATATCTTCGGAAGATCATTGGAGATGCTTTTTTCTTATAAAGTGTCCTTTGCTTATTCTGAAAAGAAAATAATCAATCGTTTTTAACGTAATACTAAACACAGTTTTGCTCTATTTTAGGTTGGTGAAGAAAAATGAATCATTTAAAAAAAGAATAGCGAAAATAATTTTAAAAATAAATCTAAAACTAACTTAAAATACTTAAATTTATTTTTTTAAGTTTAACCAGATTTCATTTCATAGTTACTACTTCTTGCATTCAAATCACTATGATCTTCAGAAATTCAAGTGCAATGTCAATCATTACCTCCTAGTTATCCTAGTTCTTTTATTGTTGACTTCAATATTGTTTTTCGTATTCCACCACATGCAGTAACCCATTGCTTCCGCTTGGCAACATTGTAGTGCTTAGAGGGAAACGATTATAATAACAATAATATTCTCTAAAACAAAGAGGAATAATCAAATCATGAGTAGCACTAGAGCTTTGTACTGGTTAAAATTCACTCGCAGTTATGATATATTAAACTGGATCAACCTCTGATAAGAGTTTAACATTTTTATAACACTCACAAAATGTGAATTAAGCAATTGACAATTGAATTGTCAATGCTTTGCTCGACAACCAAATTACCTGATATTGAACATCCTTGGTTAATCATATCTATCTATCTATCTATCTATCTATCTATCTATTGTATGCGTCTTTTATTGCATTTTTCAGCCTATATCTTATCTAACAGGCTATTCGGTGTCACGTAATATTCCTAATTTGACCAGAGTGAGTGAAATTATACCGAAATGCATAAGGAGACCGTTATGGTACGCTTCTACGAGGAATGGAATCTTCCTCTTGTCATATATAGTTCACTGCGTGACTGACGCAGTTAATCAGTTAAAGACGACATCTAGTATGCAGTTAAAACGTAACTAGATCTTTCGGACTCCTTTCTATTTAATTATTGTTAACATTTACTTGTACAACTGTTCTTATACTAATACACTGTTCTGAACCTACCTACTCTGTTCCCTGTCTTACTTCCGACCAAACCGGTCACTACAACTTTGCGGCGAAATTTCGCCACACCAACTACACAAAAAATTGCGACGAAGGTTTGCGTTAAGATTTGCCACAGCAAATTGGCGAAGAAATATCCACAACAATTTAGCGGCGAAGATTTGCGATAAATATTTGCAAAGAAACACTTTGAAAATGAGTTTTATAAAAGTACTATGTGAAAAGGTAAAAGACACAAAATAGAAGATTTCAAGAACACTTTATTGGAGCTGGTAAAGTTCCAGAATGCACAACAAGAAAAAATGGAAAAATTATTCATTCAAACTCAGGAGAAAATCAAGAAAGACAGATCAAATTTCAGAAGCCAGTGTTGGAATTAATAAGTCGAACAAAAACCACTGAAAAAGAAAATTCTTCTTTTACACAAAACAAAATTTGCCGTGCTATAGAGAATTTTACGTACGCTCCCGAAGATGACATAATCTCTGAGTCTTACTTTAAGAGGTATAAGAATATTTATGATAGAGATTGTAAAAGCTGCAGCGACGATAAAAAATTACGCCTCGTTCTGACATTCACCAAAGCAGTGAAACTACTCAGTGAGCTTTTCAGTGCTAATCCATCTCTTTTACCTAAAAGGTGGAAATGTCTTAATCGAAATGAGAAAGAATCCGACGACTATACCACTTTCACTTCGATAGTTAACAACCACTAATTTTAAGCTGGCGGAGCTTGGTGCAAACAATTTCAAATGTTTGATATTCGTGCAAGTGAGCTGTAATATAACAATCTGGCCCCACCCGAGGAAGTGATGCAAGCGATGGTGTTTCCCGTCGGTGAAGGGGTCGGCGAAACGACAAGACAGGTGTTTGTGAAATGCATCCTGCCGAGGCCGGAGCGGATATCGTTTGACCTTATTTCCGACAGCGGCGGAAATGACTACGGAGGCAAACAGAACAGGTGTCTCTGTGAATTACGTGAGGGTTGCGTGGGCGAGGCAAAACCGGAAGGAAAGTCCCGGTTCTAGAAGACTATATAAAGACCTCGACACACGGATTCGCTAGCAGAGAACGGCCAGTGGAAGCAGAGGGACACCACAGGCAAAAACTACACTCCCGTCGACCCATTCAATTTGCGCTCTCACTCTCCTGTTCTCTATTCCACACGGTTCGTCGTCATTAATAAAAATATAACCTTATATTTTTATATATGCGTGTTTGTTGTTTTGTCGTCGTACGGCGATATATAACAGAGCTTTTCAACACTAAAACAACACTTTTTCGTAAAAGGTGGAAATATCTTAATCTGAATGAGAAAGAATCGGACGACTATGCCACTTTCGTTTCGATAGTTAACAAACACTGATTTTAGGCTGGCGGAGATAAGCGCAAACAGCTTTAAATGCTTGATATTCGTGCAAGGACTAATTTCAGCAATAGATGCAAGAATTAGACGAATAATACTTAGCAAATTTGAGAATGAACCAAGTATAACTCTTTAGCAGATCACCGAGGAAGGCCAAATGTACGTCGGTATAAAGCAGGATTTTTTTATTTTTTTTTTTAATCATTTCACCCCGAGCAAGGCAGAAACGCCACTGATGTGCAGGGGGTTACATAAATGTAAAGAGATTAATTACAAAAGAGTGAGGAGTACAAGCTAGTTAGAAAGGAACAATCGAAAGCTGAGAAAGCAGGTGCAATGACAGGTACATGGGCGGAGAGAAAGGGAAGGTTATACAGGAGAGGGGAGAGAGCTAGAGGCCAGTGGTTAGTAGGTGAGTATTAACTTTGCTTTTAAATTTCTGGAGGTCGTAGCCGTCAGGAAAGCAAGAATACGGGAGTGAGTTCCACAGGCGGGAAGTGCGAGAGAAGAAGCTGCAGGAGTAGAATTGTCGTCTGCGTTTGGCTAACCTGACTGTGAATGGGTGGGACCCAGTTGCCAGTCTGGTTGCACGGGTAAACACCTGTTGAGGAGGCATCAGTGACTTAAGCTCATCCGAGCAGAAGCCATGAAAATATTTATAGAAGAGACAGAGGGAGGCCACATTTCGACGATGGGAAAGTGGCTGCCATCGAGTCGCCAGATCAGTACCTATCACATTACAGACTCTCCTTTGGAGCTTGTCAAGAACACTGAGGAGAACGGCAGGGGCACCTGACCATAAATGACAGCAGTACTCCATGCATTGTAAAAATATTGAGGTATCGTGTATTGCTCACGTCAGAAACTAACGAAAACTAACGTAAAACTAACGTAAAACTAACGAAATAAAGATAAAGCAAAATAAATTGCCTCCTAACCCCATGTTACGGATGTGGGGTCATACGTTGGTACAAAGATTGTTTTTCAGAAACAAAAAAATGCTATACATATAACCGAGTCGTACACAAAAGTTGATACTGACGATTTAAAAATAAAACCAAATGAAATATTATTTCTACTTACCTATTATTTAAACATACTTGTACACATGTTTTTTTGTTATGCTAATAAATTATTTTGAACCTACCTTCTTGTTCCGTGTCTTACTTCCAACCAAACCGGCCACTACAAATTTGCGGCGAAGTTTCGCCACAATGACTCCACAACGAAGACTATCAGTATAAAAACTTTAAAAGATTGAAATATTGGGAGAAAATTACATGTACAACATTTCATGAAATTAATATCCTACTGAAGCCATTGTTTTGTCTCTCAACCGAGGTAAAAGGTAGGATATTATTCTCATAATTTGCATTTGATTGTAAATCTTGTTTTCTTGTGGTTTTTTTCTTAAAGAATTAACAAGCAATGAGTCCAACACCCACACACATATACACATGCACATACATATATAGAATTGTTTATTTGAACAATATCTTTTATGGATACTCGTATTTGAGTATATTGTCTGTTTCTTTTTTATAATTAAACAGTACATTTTAAATATCTACCGGCGTAAATATTAAAGAAATCTTGTTTGGGAAATATCTATCTACTCCCACACACCGGGAAAATGCCACCATTAGACCTTGCGTGTCGTTCCACTGAACCACATAGTATATCATGGCAGACAAGATCTGAAATAGCCTTAAATACATATTCTCCTGATTCTTTAAGAAATTATGTCATAACATAAGATATACGCACATAACATGGCAAACAAGAAAGAAATCAGGTAAATATGTATTTAAAGCTGAATTCAAATAAATAGATCTAAAAAAATATATTGGTTAATGCCCATTTCTTAATTTTCAGTATATTTATAATGATTAACCATTTGTATCCGAAAACTCCCGTTTAAAAAGTAACTCGGTAGCTTATCCTCTCGGGCACATTTGTGTTTGTTCAGCATCTAAAGAACTCACCGGTTGCTTATACTACAAGTATCCTGAACGGATCATAGTTACTGTTTTTTGAAGAAGTCTAGTACGTTCAAAACTGCTTAAGATAATATATATATATATATATATATATATATATATATATATATATCTTTTTAAGTAAGAGTTCGTTCGTTTTTATTCACTCTCGTTAAAGCATTATATTTTATCTTAGGAATAGGCAGGTTTCTCGGGATTGTGTGGAAATTGTAGTCGAGTCTCCATACATCAGGGCTTCAGCAAACGGGTTTTTGAAAGGCTCCGTGAATGCACTTGTGCTCGATGGAGTGTCCAACTAATTGTATTCTTGTTCACTTCTGTGCCGGCTAGCTGGAGTTCATTCTGCATTTCTCGGCAGGTTTGTGCATTAATTTCCAATTTTTCGTTCGATTACTTTACGTCGACGTCCTTACCCGAGGCAGATCGGCAGTCAACCCATGCCACTTACAATTTCAAATGATTGTTTCGATTGTACTGATTGGGATCTTGAACTCGGTGAAGATCTTTCGATGTTCCATCTCAGTATTATAATGGTCAATTAACATTCCACGAAATATTCCAGAAAGAGATCCGTTGTATTTTGAATTCCAGCATGATCTTCGATACATATACGATGTAAGTTGACGATTAGGTTGCATGATCTAATTGGTTGAATACATACAATTTTATAATTGGAACAGAATTCAATTCAGGTCTGCAAAGTTTTTCATGTTTCATTTGGAATCGGAAATAATTCCAAAACTTTGTACAGCACTTTCTGTTGCATTTCTTATTAAATTTATGTGTAGGCCAATATTTTTATTTCATATAGTTCCTCTATTTTACCGACACATATTTATTTATTTATCTCTCTCACATATATACATCCACAAAATATTCAATATAATAATACCGTAGTACCTACGTGTGTCACGCTCTAGAAAGAGATATGAACGCACATGCAGATACAAAAGACTAGACATAGGAACACCGGACTACGTCAACACAAACAGGCATGATAAATGAAAGTAAACGTCGAACAGGAAATATAAAACGAAAAGTAAATTATTGTAAAATACATATAATCTATTACAAGAGAGAGAGAGAGAGAGAGAGAGAGAGAGAGAGAGACAGACAGACAGACAGACAGACAGACAGACAGACAGACAGACAGAGACAGAGAGAGGGGGAAATAGGGAGAGAGTAATATTGTATTTATAGCGTTTTTGTGCTTTAAATAATGATTTCAGTTCTTTTCTTTATTGTCTGTATTATCATTTAACTAAGAAAAATACATTTCATCCGTTTATTGTTATTTATTTTATGCAACCGATCTTTGAATTCTTTTGTAAACAACATAGTAAGTCAATGTCTTTACATTATGACACAGCAGTAGCTGCATACTTACGGGTGTCCCGCTTTTGCTGTAATGAATGAAATTAAATGTATTTTGCAAATACATTATATTTCCGGAAAAAATCATTGTAATAGAAGAAAGAAAAAGACAACAAAGAGAGACAGCAAGAAGAAGAGAACGATGACGATCAGAAGAGAGACAAGTAAACCGTAAACATAACAGAGAGCGACTGAAAGCAATGAAGAATATTATGAACGAAGAATTGAGAGAACTTTATATTTATGACTGTCATTGCAATATTTTGTTAAAGTTGCTGAGTTCAAATATTTTGATGATGCAATAAAGGGAATTTCTACGTGTGTATTATTGTCATAGAATTCACCAAGTGCTTATCCAATCATTAACTGAAAAATTGATATTTATCAATATATTAAAATAAAAAAAACCGTAAAATTATCATAAGTAAAAACTAGTATTTATATAACCTGATAAATCCAGGACAATCTACAAAACACAAATTAGAAAGTACAATAAGTCACTAAATTTGATAAAACTACTAACAACGAAATAGAAAATGACATAAACAAAGAAACTAAAAACTTAGCCTTTAAGCTACAATTAGACAACAATAAAATTATCACCAAAAGTAGAACCATTTATTAAATAGAATGAACAGAAAAATAATATCTTAAACAAATCAAGATAAAGATTACTAAACCCCACAAAAAAGCTACACTGGGAAAATAATTAAACAAATATAAAAACAGCTGCTCAACATTAAGAAACATATTAACATTAGCCAGTGGAAAAGTACAAAAGGAACAATTGATTCAACAGTATCCAGAAAGAAAACTGCTCCTGCATACATCTGTATATAAATTACTTCTATCCATACATCAACGAGCACACATTAAACAACTCCCTAAATTTAGCAAAATAATCAATAGATATCACCGACGAATGTATCAATATAATCAAATAATGCCGAAAATCAATATTATAATAGAACAAGAAAAAAGCAATAATAATATTTAAAAATTCTGGCGTAACAATGGGTAGTTCAGATGGCTCAAATATGCAAACTCGTAATAAACTAACAATAGTTTTTATAAAAAAGACAGGTTGATACATAGACGTCAGCTATTAATCAGAAGAAACTGTTCCGACAAAACTACGAAAATATGAGAACACAAATAATAAAACTTGTCAAAACACCAGGATTTCTAATAGATACAAAAATTTAATAAAAAAAGAATAAACTTCCTAGATATCGCATTCAACGTAAAAACGAATCTTACAAACCACACTTAAAAACAAATAAAAATTACATATATATTACCAAAAACTCTAATGACCTCTTTAACCTATTTAAACTCACATTCTTATATACAAATAAAAGGATCTCAACAAATTCTAGTAGCCTAAAAATATTCAATGAAAAACCAAAAACATACGCATTAATAAATAGCGGTTTTTCGAACAAATAACAATGCCCAAAGGAAAACAATCTAAACAAAAGCAACAGAAAAAATATAACCTGGTTCAACTCCTCTATAATAATAATACGAACAAAAATAAGAAAATATCTGTCAAAAGATAATACAATTGTATAAAAACAGAAATGTTATTAACAGAAAAACAATCAAAATGAGTTATAGATTCATGGATAACACGGAAAACATAACAAAGCAGAATATAATTGTGCAACAAAAAAATAAGAATCACGATAGTAAGCAAAAAATAAAAAAGTAATAAATGTAGCTCTCAAAACAAAGAAAACTGCCCACTTAAAAAAATGTCAAACTAATAATATAGTATAAAAAACTACCTTTACAAAACATTAGTGATGAAGGAGAGTAAAGAAAAAAAAAGAAAAAAAAAGATAAATGACGAAAAAATTACCATGAGAGCTAAAATATATTGAAACAGTTATAACGCATAAACCCACACAAAATCAAACAATTCACGACGGTGTAAAAGTACAAAAATAGAAATAATAACAGTAAACTGTAGGAAACCCCTAAAGACTGGACGGAAAAGATCCGCCCACGAAACGCTGGAATTATGATACTTAAGCTTATCTCAAAAGGCAATAACGACAACTATTACTCATATTGAATCTGTTCACCCCCCCCACACACACACATACACACACACACGCACATGTATATTTAAATATAAGAAAAATATATATACACTGAAGATTGAAAAGTAACAACCATTCAAAATTACATTAATTAATTTATTAACTATAATTTTTACAAGAAATGTTTATGATAGGAAACCGTTTAGCATGAAGTTTTACATAAATTTTTATATGAGCACCAGATCCCGCTACCAGCTTCTCTAGTCGCTCAGGAATCATATTAACTGATTTGACCAGGAACTGTTGTTGTATGAAGATATAACTTCCTGTAATCGCTCTTCAACTTCTAAAGTCTGATTTGATATAGTAGCCATACTTTATCCAACCCCCTAAAAAACGTGACAGAGTGTTAAGTCAGGAATTCTGGCTAGCCCCTCCTACTTAAAATTGGAAGTTACTTGTCAGTCACACTGTATATATAGGTGTGTACATTTATGTGGGTAGTATAGTGTGTCTCGTACGGAAGAAAAAACATTAATTTGAATATTGTTTTGTCAGTTTATGTTGAATCAATTTTACACTGTGTTTTTTAAGTGGAAAAATAAGAATTTTAAGTGTCAATACGTGACTTTATACGTCTCGGAATAATGATTTCACTCTGTCTAATTCGCGCTCTCAGATCTATAAATGTTCAGGTATTTAAAGCCAAAAAATATTTTTATATTGTAAGAAGTTTTTGGAGATGACAATGATTTAGGGACGCAACGCTTACTAATTAATACTTAGCTTGAAGGAGAAGAGATGGTTTCATATCCTTTCCAGTAGTGTTTGTGCGAAAATGAATATAACAAACCCGACTGGAATTGGAACACATATCTCTGAAAAATAATTCCAGTTGTCATCAATTGCACCACTCACGCGTCTGAACGGCTAAGCATTTTTTATGTGAATGTTGCTTAATTCCCTTGAGCGTATCGGAACCGGTGTTTCAAAGTGTATAGCTGCAATCCATATGTCAATACGGATTTGTTGCTTCATAAAATCAAATACCGTTTTTACGCGGTTTGCGCTATCAAAGTCGACCCGTCTTTCTGTGGGTAAATATCTTTTTTAGAAAATTTGTATACATATTCTGTGCGTGCAATTTTGTCTATGTGTATGAGGTGTGCGGACATGCATTAGATACTATACCGTATCAACGTTGTTTAACGAACACGTTTTAAATCCAAATTAAAATCTAAAAAATACTTGCCATTTGTAGCCGATAGGTAAATATTTAGCAGGCCTTGAAGGAAGCACGCATCGCTTTACTATGACTGCACAGTTGTCTGGAAGCAAAAATATTTGTCACGAATTTTCATCATTCGAATCTTTCGATAGTATTGTATAATTTGCTTAAACATTTAAATTTCATTTACTAAAATATTAATTTTTTACTATTTCAATTTCGTGAAATTTTATTCCTTCAATTAAATTAATTTATATAATTTTAATTTAGTTTATTTTAGTTTAAAAATTACACATCACATTATACGTGGGCAGATATCATACGGTGTGCCAGATTTATGTAAGTTTTTATATATTTTAATGCCTATTCAATTTTTAGCTATTTCTGTATCTTTGTGTGCTTAATTTGTTGCTTTCCTATTTTTTTCGTTTTTGACTCATTCAATAAACACTGCTAAATCAGACGATAAAAAAAAACAGTTTGTGCCTGACCGAAGTTTACCAACATGGGTTCTGGACGCACATAGTGTTCTGATGTAAGTTAATTGTAGCGTGTTTTTCTGATACATAATATTGCAATGTACCTCGAGTAGTTCTGGATTTCCAATATGTACAGACAAGGTTTCACATTGTTTCATTGTCCACTGAATATACGGGCTTACGGCCATATCACGTTGATTACATCGGTTCTCGCTCGATCACTGAAGTTAAGCAACGTTGAGCCTGGTTAGTATTTAGATGGGTGACCGCTTGGGAATATGAGCGTTTAGTGACGGATGTGCGTTGTGGTGCAGTGGATATCGACTCGGAAAGAGAAATCGGTGAACCGAGTTGAATACCCTGCATTCACTTGAGCACTGGTACCCTTAGAAAAGGTATTAATCCGTACCTTCCCTCCAGTTATGGGTTAAATAACAGGTTAGGACTTGAGGACCCTGCCCTTAAAAACAAATCCCAACAAATGAATCTTGATACTTAAAAAGAAAAAGTATTACTAGACACAAAACTTATATAGAAACAGCAATAAATTGTTGAAAGAAAAGGTATTACCAGCAATAAATAAATAAATAAAACTTAGTTGGCAATAAATGACCGCCGAGGTTGATATGCCATAAAACAAAAACATCCAAAAACTGAATATACGACTTTGAATCACCCCACTGAAAAAATGTATTTTCAACAAAAAAAATTCAGACAAAAAAATTATTTTTATCAAGACAAAAAAATTATTTTTATCAAGTTTGACAACCGAACCGGCAATCATAAAACGAAAATTTAAGGGAAAGCATCTGGATTTAATTAGTATTAAGTATCATACAATTTTAGCTTTAATGAACTTCTACTGTGTTAAGATCCAGTCTGGAGAGTTTCTACGTTCCGTCATGCTATCTATATAACCCAAGACCCACCAGTACTGTTACCACGGCTATAGTACATGGTGTGTCCCTAAGATGCCAATGTTTTACGTGGCATGTGATCGTGATCACCAATAAAAGAGGATGCTGAATTTGATTAACCATTTGGGCAGGGAGTCCAATATTTTAGAAAACAGTTTACCTAAAACAGTTTACCTAAAATATCCGGCAGCCCTAAATTTAACATTATCTAGCAAGGCAGATTAGAGAAAAAGAGAAGGTTTTACAGAATCTTAAATATTATTATTATTATTGTTGTTGTTGAATATATGATATAAACATTCATGACGAAAAGTTTACCTCTGGCTCGAAGAGAGGTAGAAAATTACTTATGAAAAAGGGAGGCGAACTTTATTTTTAGAGGATTATTCGTAATGCAGAAGGTGACTCCAAACATACCCCCTATAGCGTTTGCTGTCCTTTAGAAATCTAAAAGAATGTATTATTATTAAAAAGTAAACTTCAAATATTAATAACGGGTAAGAAATATTTTCTGTTGAGATAGATAGATAGATAGATAGATAGATAGATTGATAGATAGATAGATAGATATAAAAAAATTGGAATAGATAGATGGATACGAAGAGACTGGGATAGATAGATAGATAGATATATATATAGATAGATAGATAGATATTACAAGATTAGAATATATATATATATATATATATATATATGTGTGTGTGTGTGTGTGTGTGTGTGTGTGTGGATAGATAGATAGATAGATAGATAGATAGATAGATAGATAGATACCTGTGAATTAATATACATGCAAAAGATTATGCGTGCCTCGTGGTTAGAAAAGAGAAAAATGATTTCTTGGTTTTGCTTAAGGCTCCGGTTATAATGATTTAAGAATGACATGAGAATCTCCAAAGGTAAGGTTAAACGATGTTAGTACATCAATACAAAAAAAGCAAAAAATATCTCTTAAAATATACATCAAAGCCAAAGGGCTTCTGAATAAACAAAAATAATATGTATTAATATTTGACGATATTCAAAATTAGAAAACCTCACATGGACGGATATACACACCTACACACACACATATACAGACTAACATTCACACTGGCACGCAAGTACAAACATATATATACATAAACATTACAAGACCATAAAACACATATATATATACACATACCCAGTAAATGAATATGTACGCCTGCATTTTAATCAAAGCTGCGGGTAAATATATAAATTGCTAGTTAAAAACAAGAGCAGGTTATATACATCAGATCGTTATCTATCTATCTATCTATCTATCTATCTATCTATCTATCTATCTATCTATCTATCTCTTTAGCTGTATTTTCTGTTCATATCCATTCTTCATTGTAACTATTTCTTTCTGTGAATATCTTCGATTTATTTATCAATTCTTCTTCTTTCTATATCTGTCTTTCTCTCTCACTCTTCGTCTCTCCCACCCTCTCTCTCTCTATATATATATATATATATATATATATATATATATATTGCATTTTAGTGACTTTACAGCCTTACGTGATACAGATTCATAAATTTTTATAATTCAATTCATCATATATATGTTTATGTATTTATTTTCCTCATTTTATTTATATCAATCAATATCATTCTATATCTATCTATCTATCTATCTATCTATCTATCTATCTATCTATCTATCTCAATGTTTTAATGTCTATGTATCTATCTCATTCTGTTTAAACTGCGTCTAGAGATTATATGCAAGGTATGAATTGGTATAATTTGTTGCGTCTTTAATGTTAAAAGTCCTATTATGATGTTGTTTAGATTTTACTCAATATTATTAACTTAGATATATAGTGATAGAAAAACAATTGTTTTTGGTTGGAAAAGTTTGCTAAGTTGACAAAACAGACTAATTTGACTGTCAGTAGTTTATTTGCAACTATTTATTTTTATACTTTTACATTATTATGCCTCGTAAAACTAATGTAAAAGAAATAATACGAAAGCTTTTTAGAACAAATTCAATGAAAAGCATAAAAAAATTATTTTAAAAATAAAAGATATATTAACAAAAAATAATAAGAACCTCCTAAAATTTATTGCACAAATGTTTTCCCTTTTCAGCGGCCGGTAATTTGTTTGCAGCAACTTTAACTGCCCTTTAGAAGCCACACTTAATTTTGAATTGCGTTCCATTAGAGTAAATATCTCTCTTGCGGATGCTCTACAGGTTTTCAATATAATTCAAGTCACAACGATTCGAAGGCCAGTCCATAAGAGAATGTCCAACGAATCACTTTTCTTTCAATCAGGATTTAATAAACTTTGATTCATGACTTGGTGCGTTGTCTTGCATAAAGATCATCAATCTACTCTTGGCTAAAGACTGTTTATCAAGCCATTATAAGAAATATTGCTCTAGAAAATCACAGTAACTTTTGGAATTCCATTTCAATGGACCCACGAGCTCATTACCAATAATCCCTGAACACATCATGATCACATCACCGTCTTGTTGGCGTTTACAAAATTTTCTTGAGTCTTGTTGCTTGCAAACCCATCCATCGGCCCATCGAGGGTGATCCTTGATTTGTCTGTAAAAAGCAGTTTACTGAAATTAGTTTTCATGTATTTTAGCCCACTGCAATCTTCAGTCCTTAAGTTTCTTTTGTTATAATGGGTTTTTTTATTTGATTTTTTACATCAGCAAACTTCCTTAATGCTTTATACCTTGTTTCCCCTGACACCATATAAGCTGCAGCGGCTTCAAATATGAACGCACTTGACGCATTTGGGTTTCTTATTAATTATCTTCGGATATGTGATAGATCTCGCTTTGTTAAGTTCCTGAATTCAGCCTGAGACATTTTTCCTTGGTTGAATTCCCATTTGAACACATTTTTGATTGTTCGATGATCCCTTTCCAAATCCTTAGAAATATGAAGCGAAGACTTTCCTTCGCTAATTTCCTTCATTATATAGTTCTTTTCATTCATTGATAGTATTATTTTACGAGCCATAGTACTAAATTCTAGTTCTTGCAAATCATCTCTTGACATTGCAAATTGCTATAATTACTGTAAAAATAATAAATATCAATAAAAAAATTAAAAATTGAGACATAATTGCTTTCATGACTACTCGCTATACATAACAGTACAAATTAATTTATCGGATAACGCATATCTATGAATTTTACATAAAATATTTGACAATAACTTTTTTGCATATAATCTCTAGACGCAGTTTATATATATATATATATATATATATATATATATATATATATATATATACACAAAAATCTAGAGTGAGCCAAAACCTACCGCGGCTTCACACTACGGATCGTCAGGGCAAAGGCTCTACTTTTGTATATTTTCTTTTGTACTTTTTATCGAGCACTTTTTCTTGTGGTTAGTTCCGTTTGGGGTTTTTTCTTTACTGCGGAGTATTGAATGTTTTGTTGTTGTTCCGCGGGTTTCTTTTTTTTCTCCCCATTTAACCGACGTCTTAGTACACCGGATTGTAACGGAATTAGGTTCTGTTTGTTAATGTTTTTTTTTAGGTTTATTTTAGTATAAATTTACGGCCTACATACTTACAGAGTCTATTTAGTTATTATATATATATATATATATATATATATGCAAAATCAATATATGAACATTTATTCATTTTACCCTCTTAGTCTCACCTCATATAAATATATATTTGTGCGTGTGTCTGTGTATGTGTTGCGTATGAGTATGTGTGTGTGTGTGTGTGTGTGTGTGTGTGTGTGTGTGAAAGAACGAATTACATACCATTTTTTTTGTCTGTATGTTTCAGGCACACCGGTCTCCTCCGGTAAAATAGTTACACATTGTCAAATGCTTTGCCTGAGTAGACCAGTGATTACAATGTAGGTTGCAAGTAAGTGGTGTGTATTTCTTTCTGTGACATATGTTGGCACTATATATTCAGTTGTTTTGTTTTGCTTGTGCGTTAGACGGAGCGCTTTATCCTCTGAGGGTCTTTATCAAGATTGCTTTAAAAATGTCTCTTAGGTTACCGCTAAGTACAGTTTTTTCTCTTGTCTCTTTTTATTTATTTTGTCACATCTACAGATATATTACATCTGAGAATAGAAGCACATACCTAAACTTATTTATAAACGGAACTTTGTGTGTGTGTATGCGTGTGTCTATGCGTGTGTGTGTCCGTTTCCTATAGACTTTCTTGAAACTTTAGACAGTTGTACTATAAGTGTCTGAGAATGTTCTTAGCTACGTTTTGTGTCGAGGTACACCAGATAAATATTGAAAATCGATAATCGAAAAAATCGGGTTATAGAAGGAGTGCTCCGATTTTAATCAAATTTGATGCACTCATAGACAAAGACATAAGAAAGGATATTCAGAAGTTTCAAGGTTGCAGTTCTGACAATAGTACAGAAAATCGATAATATATATATATATATATATATATATATATATATAAGGCAAGATGTTTGTATGTGTGTCTGTTTATCTCCCTGAATGTCTGTATTATTTTAGACCTTTTATTTTAATGTTTGGTTCGGTTTTGGCTCTAAGTAGGTATAATTGTAGTTTTTAGTCTCAGCCATGATACCATTTACTGAGATGACTTATTTAGCCCTCAAAATTAATTTTACGACTAAAAAAAACATATTTGATATCGATACCAGAAAATTAAAGTTTGACTTACATCCATTCTTTTTTCTTTCAGTCTACGGTTTCGCTTTAACTGGAAACAACTATTGCTTTTTAGTCTTTCGTGCCAACTTCCAAAGAGTCTGAGATCCAGGACCATGGATTAGTTTTAAAGCTTTCATTACACCCGAGCAACGCCGGGCTATACTGCTAGTATATATATATATATAAGCAAGAATTCTCTCAAACACGTTTCGTTGAAAATATGTACACATTCTCAATACCATTTTTAATTATATATTTAAACTTCAGAATATTTGTACTACTTTATCGTTAATATTGCAAATGCTTTTTACTTATTTTTATATCATTTTTTTTTTGCTAAATATTTCCGAATCTTAATGCATTAGTTTGCAAGGATAGATCTCTCTCTCTCTCTCTCTCTCTATATATATATATATATATATATATATATATGTGTGTGTGTGTGTGTGTGTGTGTGCTTGTGTGTTGTGTATTTGAGCAGCAATCTCACTTTTATACAGGTTTCACTAAAAATGACAGACAAGGTATTATCATTCAATTTTTTTAATATATAATTGTTCATGTGTTCATATATTTTTTTTCTTTTCGAAACTCAAATTATATAAGAATTGTCCGAAGACTTTGTACTTTCAAGCGCTTTTGACTATACTTTTAGCCAGTGTGACGAATTGATTTTGTTTTACTTATAAATAAACATGTAGAGAGTTTATGCATAACAAGTCTTCTGTATGTTAAGTTCCGAACATAGTAAGCACATTGTAACTGTGTCCATAATTGATGTTATCATGTTTAGATGTGTAATATATATATATATATACATATACATATATATATATAGTCATCCGCAGACAAATCTGTTTTGCTGTATCACAGCTCATTAGTACGGTTAGACATCCGATTGTTTTTAACCCAGGATTGAAACCCGACCGAATTGGCGTCAGTCGGCGATTCTACCTCTGAGATATGGACGCTCGGTAGAAGGATGCAGACTTTTAGCGTATCATGTATCGTACGCCAATAGTCAGAGTGATCTAATTCATTGCTGAATGAGCGATACATAGATGCTCTCTCTATATATATATTTTTTTTTTATTGTTGTCGTAATATGGGATTAATGCTTGGTCAAATTTGCGAATAAACTGGAATGATGGTATGTACAATTGGAAGAATGGGTGCGGACGTTACGGGAACCTGTAATGTGATGAGATGACATTGTGACGCAGAAGAAGTGGATGCGTTGTCCCTGCAATGTCGGAAGAGTTGACGCCTTGTAGAAAACGTGAAATTGTTCTGGCATGTGATAAGGTAGGCGTTACAAAAAAAGACCTGCTTTTTGTCAGAATACAACTAAGCGTTTCCGAGAAGTAAAGGATCGCACAAAGCAACATTTTCCATTAATCTTTACTGCTTCTCTTGCCATTTAAGTTTCCTTTGGTTTTACTGTTCAAGTTCGAACTTAAGAAAATCGAACATGGCAAATTGAAATTCATTCATGTGTCATTTTGAGTATTAAACCGAATACAATTACAAAAATAACTTAGCAGGATTAGATATTACTGGAAGTGAATTAAATATATCTTTAAATTCTTATTCGCTCATGGAATGACGAATGCTTCTTTTCTCTCGAAAAACAGGATTTCTCGTAGTTTAGCGGCTTGCATTCAAGTTTACTGAAAGTTAGATACACTTCTTTTTAGTTTGGTTTACTTTCTTGGATTACCAATTACTGTTGAGTAGAAGAAATTTGTTTATCTCTCGCAATCAATCATTGCATGTATTCGAGGACAGTGTGAATTTTATGATGCTTTTTTAACGCAAAACATATAAGCCTGAACTATTCACATGTATTTTAAGAGTTTAAATATCAAACGGTTTTGTGACCTGTAGCCGTATGCACACATACGAATACTACCCCAAAACTATTTCTCCGTCGAAATTAAAGTGTTTTGTTACTAAATTAAAAAATCATGTACGCAGTTTGATAAATATTGTACGGTCTTATCATGTTAAAACAAGGTTAGTCTTCCGATAACTGAATTTAAGAAACGCCTAAAATGGTTGTTGGTATAATGGCTTACAGCTTGGAAATGCCAGGTGCTGCAAACTTGTATTCAAGTGTTCTGTAATGAATAGCGGTTTAGGATGAGGAATCGCAGCAACGAGTTCGAATTCATGCCAGTTTTGTTACATTTACTTACGTATATACATTCGGACGATTATGAATGGAAAAGGAACATGATCATCCAAGCGTATTTCATGCGCTCTCACCAACACACTTTGGGCCAGTGCAGTATAGTAAAGGCCAATTTCTATTCATGAATTTTAGTAGGCCTATGACAAACAAAATGGGCTTTCACTGGCGGCTGAGAAGAAGTATTTGAAGATTACTGAACAATTAAAATTTCAAGATTATAGTTTATTCGTTTTTACGGCTTATCAACTCTTTACAGTTTATTTATAACTAGAAAAAAATTTTCGATTGCAATAATTTTATTTTTGAGATGATACTGGATTAATGCTACA
The DNA here is from genome assembly GCA_037127315.1 of Ascarosepion bandense. Taxonomy (NCBI): domain Eukaryota; kingdom Metazoa; phylum Mollusca; class Cephalopoda; order Sepiida; family Sepiidae; genus Ascarosepion; species Ascarosepion bandense. The sequence continues at coordinate 61,789 of JBBBDQ010000663.1, forward strand.
AGTCATAATAATTAACCGATAGCTGTTGAGAGAAGAAGTAGATGAATTTAACGAACCGAGCCGGAATCGGAACTGGTTACTCCGATTAACAATTCCGTCTCAGGATCCATTACATCACCAGTAAATAAAAGGTTATAGACCCTGGTAATCTCAGTATAGGTAATTTGACGTTTTTAAACTTCAGTGATTGTATGGGAACCATTGTTTCATCGTGATAAACCCGTAAGCTTAAGAAATCTTTTGATTACCAGAACAGTTTTATATTCTCGGATATTCTGTTTTACATTATAGAGTCATTAGCGAAAACATGGTCTTGACCCCATTTTATGCCGTTTATTTGCCAAGATTTTCGCAGATTTATATTAAGGCAAGAATACACTGAGTATTTGTATTCGTCAGAAGTCCCAGATTTTCTTTGTTTTTTTTTTGTCAATTCCGTTTTATTTTTCTGTATTATTTTACAGTTTTAATTCACGATTTAAAAAATGATTAATTTTAATATAATTAAAATATATCTAAATCAATAGAGTTTTTAATTTTAGAAATGTCAGATTTTAATTTGATTTTCTTCTGTCCATCTCAGAGTCCTCGACAAGCTCTAAACGAGTATCTGTAATGTAATAGATCCCGACTTTGTAGCTCGACTCCAGCCACTTTCTCACCGGCGAGATGTAACTTCCCTCTGTCTATTCTTCAAATATTTTCATGACTTCTGCTCCGACGGGTGTCACTGTTGTCCCTACCACAATATTTTACTCGTGCAATCGGACAGGCATCTAGGTCTCACCCATTAAGAGTTAGGTCAATCAAATACAGCCAGCAATTCTACTCCGGCAGCTTCCGTTTCAGCTCTACACTTTATGAGATCAGCTAGGTGTAGTTTATTATAAGCTGCTCAAACTGACTGACACCATCATGGGAGAGCGTTTTTAGTACAACTGATGCGTTTGAACCGAGCATTAAAGAAAAAATAGCCGTTATTCATCGTAATCCGGACGATGAGTTTTATGTGGCTCATTTAGCTTATTGTTCGGTCGTGTTCACAATCCTTTGCACCTGGCTTCTTGGGTAGTGCTATGAAAATTTATCTGCTTTGGTCCTCTGGAATATTAACACTGTTGTAGTTTTAATTTATTATTTCTCTGATCATGTCTACCCGGAAGACGTCTTAGCCTGTCAGCATATCTCTTACAATATCATCTGGTCCTGCTAATTAGTTTCTATTCAACTTGGCCAGTGCAGCTTCCTCGTCGATTTTTAATGTTTCTGGTTCGTCCGTATTTCTGTACATTGCAGGTTGCTCTCTGTGGTTATGAAAGAGATGTCTGTTATATTCGTTCCATCGCTGAAGTAAATTTTCCTTTCTATAATATAAGCGTTCCTTCTTTGGATTTTATGCATCCTGTTACTGATAATGTCTCTTGTTTTACGAGCTCCCTTAATTTTTATGCAAGTTTAATTAAAAATGACAAAGTATGATGGTTAAGTTTATTATGTAATTTTTCATGTGATCTTTTGATTTCTTTTGTTTTGAGGACATAACTTATATGAAAATTGTCCAAATATTTTATTTATCTGAACACTTTCGGCTATCTTTCTAGATAATTTCGCGATTGAATGTTATATTCTGTCTAACAGAAAATATATGGTGTACTGTATCATTTAGAGTAGTGGTATGTGTTATGTACTGAACGCAGTATGCATGATGTTCCTAGATGATATTATTGAGTGCTGGGGCTTTTTTTATCAATAGAGACTCCGTTAGGTTTCATCTTTTACTTGCATGTGGATGATTCTCTGATATTTGTAGTGTCAACAAGTATATTCCGGATAGGATTTGATAGGTCTTCGTTGTGTTTAAATGAGATCAAATGGAGCTGCGTTCAGAATGATGCAGAGTGAAACTTCGATTTAGTTTCCTAGTTGTATGGCCGATATAATTCTTTACAAAATTAGGATCAAGTATGCAGTTCTTCAAGAGACGTATGAATTCGTAAATAATATTGTTTCGTTATCGTTTTAATCTCGCAAGATAATTGTTGTTTTTGATGATAAGTTTACCCGTTTTCAATTTTGTATAATAGATTATGAATTTGTTTTCATTTAAGTCAACGGAAGTTGCGAAGTTTGGGTTAATGCTTCAAAGTGAAGATTTGTCCTAAATATAATTCCTGTGAATATATTTTTTTGTAGAAGATATTGATGTTAGTATTATTATTATCATCGGTGTGTTTGCTGTTCTTATTGGTCAGGTTTTAATGATAATGTCTTATGTTATAGTGAACCAAATAATTTGGAAATGCCTTGTTGACAAGTGTTTGTTTAACGTTATGGAGTTTTGTTAAGAAACACGAGCAAGAAGATAGGTTCTCGTATGCTCTCGTTAGGAAATTTTTAATTACGCCAATATTATATCTAAGAGGGCATTGGTTATTAATAAAAAAGAAAAAAACAACAATTAATAATATCAACTACGAACACGCTAATAACATGCTTACAGTGTTCGGTACATAACACATATAACACTACTCTACATCATGCAAATCACCACATACATTCTGTTACACGTGAATAACAATCATCCTTAAAAATGGCTAAAAGCTAAAAGCACTCGGATAAACAAAACATTTGGACAATGTTATAAAATTCATGTTCTCAAAAGAAAAAAATCATAAGATCACATGAAAAATTACATAAAAGTTAACCATCACATCTTGTCTGTCATTTTTAATGAAACCTGCATAAAAGAGTGATAGCTGCCCAAATATACAATTTTTATTGCATATATTCTTTATTTGTTTTGCTCAGTCTCTCTTTTTATGAACATTGTTGTTGAGCCAGTCTTTATTAGCCTGTTTGTATTTGCTCTTTATTTTCTTACTGTATTCCGTTTCATGTGTTGGTATTGTTTTCTGTATCTTTTGCAAAATCTCAGGAATCCATTCCTGCTATGTGCGTTTTTCTTTGGGAGGATGTCGTTTGAGGACATCACTAGAACCTCTTTTAATGAATTCCATTACGATTTTCCATTTCCAAATTGTGATTTGTATTTTCTTTTCACCCATTCTGTATATTTTTCCTTCAGTCTCGGGGCGTTCATGATTCATTTGTATTGCAGTCTGAGTGGTGTGTTAGACTTCATCCGAAATTTGCACATAACCTGAAGGTGACGCTTCAGCAGTCAGGACTTGGATAAGTCTTGGAGTGAAGAACTGCCTTCCTGAAACTCTTGTTGAGAGTTATGTTGCCGATTTGGTTTTCACTGAAACTCCTGGGCTTCTCCAGAATTGTCTGAAGTGTTCTTGAAACTATGTGTTGTTCATTACCTAGTCAATTGCTTTGCACGTTTGAACCCAATTTTCTCTGCGAAAATTTGCATTTTCCTAGTCAACAGTTTTGCCTTCCCTTTCCTTGCTATCTTGGTCATTTAGATCTGCCATGATAATTATAATTTCATATGAGTTGCACTGTGCATAGAATAAAAAGAAATCGATTTATTTTTCTCTACTTTGTGTTTTCGGTGTATATACTACGATTACAGATGGATGGAGGAGCCTTCCTTTTAAGTTTTAAGAATTCTTTCCGATTGCTACCTAGTGAGAATTGCTTCAAACCCTAATTAATAATCATCCTTGGTTGAACAACAAAATTTCTGCTGAATAGAGTACTTTTGTAATATTTGGGCGGGATCTATCCAGTCCTTCATTTCAAGTCTCGACATGGTTCAATCACCTGCCAGAGTCCTCGCAGGAGGGGTGTGACAAATCTAGCACTGATCTATCGCTATATATCCATACAAACTGCATTTCTTGGTTCCACCAGATAGAACCTTCAAGGCTAGGAGACACTATGCCACCCACATTGTCATAAACCACCCACATACTCTCCAGAATCCATTGGCGAGAATTAATTTCCACTCTAACAGCTTATTCCTGCAAACCACTACTCTGGGAAACCGGCTCTCAAGTGTATGTATTCGCAAACACTAAAAAATTAACCTGTTCAACTTTAGGGTAATCATTATCTTCCTCTCCTATTCCCTCATATATATATATATATATATATATATATATATATATATATATATATAACTTGAGGATTTTAATTTAGTTTGAAACGGACCGTACACGGAGGGTGTTGTTTTCAATGTTCACTGTTTTGTTTATATACGCTCTAGTTCAGATTTTCATCACATTAAATCATAAGTATAGCATTTTTAAACTAGACCTTATCATATACATATATACATACATTAACATATATATATATATATATATATATATATATATATATATATATATATTGTGACGTAATTTATATAATATATATATATATTCAATGCTTGTTCTGTTGTGTTTTTCTCGTTAGTATGTCAATTTTAAGGCCAATATTTGACTGGTGAAAATGTATCATTATTTTATGGTTGAAATGTTTAGATGTCAATGTAAGTTTTATATTAACTGTGTCGCCATTCGGACTACTCGCTTTTAGAAATCACTTTTCGCCATCTGCTTCTCAGTCAACTTGAATCTTCAAAAATATAGATACAATACCATCTTTCTGTCTTCTTAATGCTTCTTCATTTATTGCTGTCTCTTTCCATAATATTTTTCTCTCATTAGCCACTTGCGTCTTAGTGACTTTATGATCTTGACGACTGAAAAATCTATTTTTCTTTCAAATTCTAGATAATGAAATGTTTGCATTAAAATTTACATATGATACATATATCTATTAAATTTTAATTTGGTTCATAATGTACCGCGGTTTGTATCAACTATAAGAATGTAAAAAAATCATTTTCTGAAATATGAAGCTAAAATAGTCTCTTTCCATTAAACAGTATGACTCTTGCAGCGTGAAATATTTTCAATTTTTCCTATTCTTGAAATTTATCATGAGAAAATTCCCATGCAGTATTATATAATATCTGTGTGTGCGTCTGCCTCTCTGTATGTGTGTGTTTTATTGCAATAAATTTTACTTTCCCACGAGACCGGCTCTATCTGAATCTATCATCTTATCTATTAAACAATGATGAGTTCGATACATAAGTATAGATACCTATTTCCCAATCTTGATAGATGCGGTAGAAGATATTGTTTATGATAACAATAAACAGGAGGAAAATAACCATAATCTCAGAACAAAGGAATCCGGCAACGACAGTATTGTAAATCTACAAAGACATTTATTTCATGGATGAACAACATCGTCATTTTCTTTATTTATATGTCCTAAGGTTCTTAAATGCTGTCATCAACATTAATAAATAAAAACCGACATTTTCTGTCTTAACACATAAAGTGACGTGACAAGAGAGACAATGCGAAGAAGAATACAAAGAAGGGAAAATTCGCGCTTGCGTTCATACGTAAACAATATATTATAAGCAAAGGGAACCATTCTCTTCCACTTTTATTTATCTCTCTCCCTTACCATATATATATATATATATATATATATATATATATATGAAAAACATAATTTAAAACGGGGAACATTTCGTGTCGATTAATTTTATTCATCGACTTTTTGAAAGTAGGAATAATCATTCTCAACTAAGAAGCAAATTCCGTCATTAATTGTATCAAGTTCAATATGGAATAAATATCGCCCAACCTTCCGACTTTTTAAAGTCATCATCAGGGTAGCCAAATACAAATGAGTTTTATTGAACTAGTTTAAACGTAGGCAAATTGTGACATAGCCAGGTTCTTACGTTTGTTACAGTTTTCTTTATAGAGTTGAGGATGTGTGCACTTAAATAATAAATGTTTATTTACAAATGGTTGTTTTTGTTTTAAACGTATTGAATCGAGTTTAATATATATATATATATATATATATATATATATATATATATATAGAGAGAGAGAGAGAGAGAGAGAGAAATAGAGAGAAAGAGTGGAACCTGTCGTATGCGACTTCCCCTATTGCTATCGAAAGGCATACGGCAAGTGGTCGCTCACTAAAGTTTTATGACCTTTCTAATTTGGGAACATGCTTTGTGGCGCAGTGGATATCGACTCGGAACGAGAAATCGGAGAGCCGAGTTCGAATTCCAGTTGAATTCATTGCATTCACTTACGCGCAAATACCCTTGGGAAAGGTATTAATCCGTCTATTCCTTCCAGTTATGGGTTAAATAACAGATTGGGTTCTATAGCCCTGGTCGGCAACCAGTCTACCGCAGAAAGCAATGGCAACCTACTGCGGGATAATCTTCTGCCCAGTCGAGACATGATCGCCCAAGCGTGTTTCACGTATGGCACTTAACTGACTGATATAGCACTCGCTAGAATGTGCACATTAGAAATTTACCATGTAATCTAGTAATAAATAAATGTGGACATTGAGAAAAATTAAATTAAACAAATGTAAAAATATTAAAAACCTGTCAACAAAATACACTAAAATATTTATTCACTATGATGTGGGCTAAAGAGTATGTCTGATGTTTTTTTTGTTTTTTTTTAATATAACAAAATTCTCGAAGTATGACTGATAGTAATAGAGAATCTGCGATGTTATATGAAAAGAAATAAACAAAACTACAAAAAAAACAAAAAACAAACAAACTGACAGCGATCAAGGTAGAAAAACTGAGAGCGACAAAGACAGATATAACCAAATAGAAATAGAGTAGATAGATACTGAAAAAATAAAGAGAACGATAGAGATAAGCATTGAGAAAAGAGCATTAATTTTACCCAGCCCTGAATTTATCTAAATCGTTACAAAGACCGCGACAAATATTTTGAACATGTGCAATGCAATACATGTTGATATAAAACAGACGACGTTTGACGGTGAGGGTACTTAGCAGTGGTGATTCTACAAGGGTGTTCAAAAGAGGCTAAGGCTCTTCCAGAATTTTGGAAAGACCCTCGATTCCCCCCACCCCACTTGTATAAGCTTAGAAATTTATGAGACTGGTTTGATCATCGGCACTTTTCCTTCTTCAGAACGTATTGACGTTAGTATTAACACTCTGATTTTGTTTTGAAATTATCCTCTGTTGTGTCCCAACAGCTTGAGAGTGGAAAAGAGAGCAATGATAGTTTAGACCTCTACTACTATTAATGAAATATTATTACGTTTAATTTAGTGTAGTAACATACTTATACTGAAGTTCATTCCCAAGTTATATATACGACAGTGGTGTAGTATGAAAAGGAAGAGGCTTCTCAAAAAAATCTGGGCACTTAAGTGACCCACCCACAATCACCACTGGAAAACAGGTAATGTACATTTCAACAAGTAATAACAGTTTGATACAACACTACAATAACAAAACATTGAGGAACGTTCCTGTCTTAAAGCAAAAAGAGATAGATTACTCATTTAATTTCTCCTAATTTGGATCTTTTTAATCGATCGCTTGCTTAGCGATTTTTACTTGTTTGACATAACATAGTTGCAGGTCGCGATCTGAAGGCGGTTGCTCATTGTGAGTCAATTAAAATTAGCAAATGGTCATAGAAAATCGGTCGTTAATAGCAGGTAATCGCTGACGAAGTGGGTCGCATACAGCATGTTCCACTGTACACACACACACACACACACACACACACACACACACACACACATATATATATATATATATATATATATATATATATAATGTTTCTCAGACAACAGACAACACATAGTTCTTGATAATAACAGAGGTGGTCTAAAGTAGAGAGAAAAAGAACACGAACACTAAGTTCAAAGACGGTTATTACTTAAAGAGTATCTCAAGCTTTAGATAAGAACGGCGATGCTCAGGTTGTGGCCTTAGATATTTCGAAGACATTTGACATCGTTAGGCATACTACTTTTAAAAAATTGAAATGGTGTTTACGGGTGTTTCTTTGATTTCATTCTATCTTTCTCCTCAAAATACACAATGAATCTTTAATGGCTGGCATATCTGCATCATTGTGTAACTCCGTTCATTATATTCATCAACGCCTTTCACAATGTAATCAATTACTGTCAAGGTAATTCTACCAAAGACACAACTATTTTCTCTCGTCTTAATAGTCTGACAGGTTAGGCAGGTTGGATAAATTAAATTACTAGGTGATCTCGAAAAGATATCTTATCTGCTGTTACCTGCGGCATCAAGTGTCTTCTGAATTTTAATGTCTCAGAAACGTTATCTGTCTGTATTTCTTAGATTAGGTATTTTATTTATTTACTACATGTATATTGTTCAGGCTGTTGAATTCATCTTTATTGGCATATACACAACGTTATGTGCGGTCGTTATACGCCTTGATTTAGTGGAAAAATCATTGGTTGGTTGATCTAAAACAGTAACTTGGCCCAAAGAGTCTTGAATTGAATGCATGGCAACAGCAGGTAGAATAAAAAATGAATAAAGGGAAACAAACTAAAACTGAGATATCTAAATAAGACATGAAACGTGAAATTAGAACACTCTACTCCCGTGGACTAAATAGTTTCAAAATTCCGACAAATATCACCTGCAAAATGTTACTTCATTTCATTAGCATGGGTATATGCGATCAGCTAGAAGAACAACTTAATGTGCAATCTGAAATGAAGTGGAATGATTATATTTAATCAACTACTATGTCTATTGCTAGAAACGTTTTTATGCTTTACTAGACAATATTTTTCGGTCATAATCTTTAAAAATCTACCTTTCTGGCGTGAATATAACCTCAACGTCTTTTATAGTGCTTCTGCATATATGTGTTTTATATTGTTGGCAAAATTCCAGAGTATTTATAACATTATTAATCATGACCTGGCATCTTGCCTTTCATTACCCTCCCTTCGTTTTGAAACTTCAGCAAAGATTTGATTGTTACTTTTCTGATGAGATTTCTTTGATACTTTGATACTTTGTGTGTTTTAAAATTTCACTGTTAATAGCCTTTATATTTTAGATTGTTTTTATCCCACTTTCCACTTGTAGAAATTTCTTTCTGTTTTATACTTTTCTGTCAATTAAAAATGTTAATGCAAAATCAATTATCAAAGATACTTAGTGAAGCTAAGATTTTGTTTTCTGCCAGAATGAATCAGCGCATAGCATCCTGTAAGTTCAGCAATAATGACTACTGGCGACTCAGTAAAAGTGTGCTTAACAACAGTAAAACCTTAATACCCCTTCTAATCAATGAATGTGAGGTCCTCACCTCTTCAGCGGCGAAGACCGAATGCTTTGCTCGTAGAATCTCCACCGATTCGAGATTGGATTCGTCTGGAGTATCTACACCCGACTTCCCACCTAGAATTGAGGCCCAACAGAATGACGCCCACATTACCCCCTCGCTGGTCTCTAACATAATCTCAAAGCTTGACCCTCAGAAAGGGAGCGGAGGAGACGGAATCTCAATCATAGTTTTGAAGAAATGTGTCCTGAAATCTCCTCGGACCTCTCTAAGCTTTACAACTACTGCCTATCTGCTTCCTGCTTTTCTGACTGTTGGAAGTCTTCCTCTGTAGTTCCTTTATTTAAGAATACTGGAGAACATTTGGACTCTGTTAATTACCATTCCATCACCCTACTAACGATCTTTGACAAAGTGTTCGAATCCATTATCAACGCCGAGGTGGTTCAGCACCTCACAGCCCACAGACTCTTCAACGGACAAACAGTATGGTCTTCGCTTCATCAAATCTACTGCTGATATGCTAACGACCATCACTGAGTTTATATACAATGCTCTTGACAAGAAAGGCGGAGCTCTAACTGTTACTCTACATATTTCCAAAGCGTTTAACAGAGTCTGGCATATTGATTTTCTACGCAAGCTATGGTACAACTGGACAGTTGTTTGACCTAATACAGTCATTACTCTCTAATCGCACAATGAAGGTAGTATTAACTGAATATGACCCCCCAAACTACCATACGGACCTGAATATCCATTAGGGCTCTATTCTAGGTCCACCCTTTTTCTGCTCTACATTAACGATCTCCCTGATGTAATAAGGTCCCAAATGGGTATGTACGCTGACGACACCACCGTCTACTCTAGCCTCGAGCAATGATCTGCTGTTGACAAAGCGAACCTCGCTGCTGCGATTGAGAAGGACCTTCAATCCATGGTGGACTGGGGTAAGAAATGGCTCGTAAATGTTAATGTTTCCCAAACGAAGCTGCTTTCAATTACCCATCATAGACATTCACTCCTACCCCCATTAACATAGAATAGGCAAGAATCCATGAGAGTAAAGACACTACACCACTTTGGCCTCACACTTTCAGCGGCCCTCAGGTGGAATGACTATATCGAATCCACTGCTAAATACGTTGCTAAGAAGGTTGGAGCACAGTGCAGGACCAGGAAGATTTTACAGTCTGAGACCATCTTTCACATATATAAATCTACCATCCGCCCGTTTATTGAATACTTCTGCTACATCTGGTCGGATGCCCCTGCTATTCACCTCGGGGTTCTTGACAAAATCCAACGGAGTATTTGTAATGTGATCGTTACCGACTTGGCAGCTCGGTTGTAGTCGCTATCTCACATGGCTTCCCTGTGCCTCTTCTATAAATACTTTCACGGTTTCTGCTCTAATGAACTTAGATCACTGATGCCCCCTACGTATGAATTTACACGAGCAACTAGATTAACAACTAGGTCCTACCCTTTTAGAGTGAAACCGATAAAATTTAATCGCAATTTCTATTCTAACAGCTTTTTACGCACTTCCTACCTGTGGAATTTCCTTCTATATACTTGCTTCCCCGACAGCTTAATTCTCCAGGAATTTAAATGTAAGGTCAATAGACATCTATCTTACTAACTGGCATCCATTCTCTCGAGATCTTTTTTCATCTACTCCACCTCCATTCTCGGTATTCTCATGCTTCTATTACCTTCCTCCTGACATCTCCTATAATTATCCCCTCTTTCTATTCACTTTCCTCAATGTAACCCCCTGCGCAAAAGTAGCAGTAGAATGCTTGGGGTGAGATGATTAAAAAAAAGTCTTATTAAACCCTCGCTTCTTAGTGACTTTATTTCCTTGTTTGGAGTTATATGAATTAATATCTAGAATATTTTATTTGCATATAAAAATATTCACTGTTGTAATGAATTTTGTTTGAATTGAGTAGGATTAGTTAATAAATGATCCCGAGATTATGAATCTTTACTTGCATTAAATGCTGTATGACATGTTTATCATTTTCATATTATCTACTTAAATTTTTCTTTAAATAATTATTGTATTCTGTTTGTGATGTTATAATCTTTATGGGAAAGAAATACACTAGGCTTAGATAAGTGCAAATTAACACAAAAAAAATTCTGGTACAAGTTGTAAATGTAAACATTGAATGTATCTTTTATTGTTGATAATATAGATGCACTTATATATATATATATATATATATATATATTGGGCTGTGCATGTGTTATTTTTGAAATTTTGGAATAAAGTCGAAGATACTTGAAAAAAACACAACACAACTTATACTTCGGACAGTTTATTCATAAATTTGGACAACCAAGTCAAAAATTCGATAGTTTAATTATAAGACATATCAGACTACCTGTAGGTAATTGAAAGACAAGAGGGATTGGATATATAAGAAAATGCCTAAGGTATTTGAGAACATGTTTATGTTTATAGAAGAAGAGATATATAATAAAAGTTAGTCACTTTATTATTGAAAAAACTTATGAGCGTAAAACTGCATTATCTTTTTATAATTTATTCCATAACTCCATTCACTTTCAATAACTACTTCAATGCAATACTGAATTCTCCATGCTTGAATTAAATGACCCTGGTTCATATTGCACATTACTCTGTCTATGGAGGCTTTCAAAGAATATTTGGTGGGTGTTATACAGTAACTCCCTCAACAATTCTTCACGGGAAGTAGTCCAATGTACTGAGATCAGGGGAGTTAGATGTCCAAATGTTGAAATTTATGGGATCATGAATATTTACAGATATCTATTCGTGCAGTACTTGAACCTTATGAGATTAGTGCATACATTTGCTGAAAACTATGGGACCTTCAATTGTGTACATTATCTATCCAGGGTTTAATAACTCTTTCCATGACCTCAGTATAGGCAGCAGAGTAAACTGTAGATCTTGTGGAAAAAAGAGAAGGGGTCATCGCATGTTGATAATTGCTGACAACCGCAAAACCATGACAGTTGCAGGAAATTGTTTGTGCATAAATTTGGACATTCAGGAAGGTCTGTACATAAAAATTTGGTATTTGTTTTCTGCGAAATTTCTAATATTGACTTAAATTCTTCTTAGCTGAGAAAAAAATAAATCACATCATATTCATAGATTCTTAAGGGTAGAAACGAAAAGGAAATTAATACTGAGCATCAGAAAGTGGCAGTTGAAGGTTTCAGAACATGTGATGAGGAAGAAAGGATTCCAGAAGAAAGGATACTCACAGGTCAGATTGAGGGGAAAAGACACAGAGAAAAGCAGCGGATAACATATTTGAAGATCCCGAGCAGGAAGATGACAGAGTGGGGTTTGGGTGTTGTAACAGGAGAAAGCGTGCTAAAAGCCACCAGTGATAGGGAGACGTGGAAAGCCATGATCGCCTAAGGTAGAAGGGACATGACACATAGAAGAAGAAGAGTTACAATGAAAAAACACGAATTAAAAAAACAGAAGATAACGATTGATATTGCATATATATTTTTGAAGATAAAAGTTGACTGGGAAGTTAAAATACGGAGGAGATTTACCCCAGTAAAACGTGCGATAAAAGAAAACTTTATCGTCGAACTTACCGTTACATCTAGCCATTTTAATCGTAAATTAAGGTGATCTTACCGCCAACTTTATAGTATATATTTAGTTAAACACCAAACAGCGACAGTATATTTAATGCTTGAACGTAATCACCAAATCATGATAATTGCGATTGTAATCAATAAGAAACGAACTATCACAACTCGATGTTAACCTCGGTGTTTTAAATTTTATGTGTATATGCGCTGTGTTCGTGAGAATGAGCACGTTTAGACATAAATAAAACATAACTTAAAACGAGTTTTAATTTATATATATATATATATATATATATATTACAAAAATGTGAAGGAACAGGTAGATTAAAATCCCCTGTTCAAGTATTTACTTTTATAAAGAGTGTTCGATACAGAGTAGAGCGAAATGTTGTAATTTTGTTATTACAATGATTTATAGATGTATAATATCATAACATAATATTTATTTTAACATATCACCTGAAGAAGAACAGTATTGTTTTGAAACATGAAAACATTTGTGTCGTGATATGCTTTTATAAACTATTTTAATAACAAACTTGCAATATTATATATATATATATATATATATATATATATTTATTATAAATTATATTTTACGACATTTGCAAATTATTTTATGTATATCCACTACAAATGGTACATTCTGTTTCGACATTGGACTTCCAGTGTCTCATCGCAGCTCTATATTATATCTCGAACACTGTTTTAAATTAATGTATTGGACGTTGTAGATTTTTCTTCGTTACTCATTCACTCGGATATATATATATATATATATATATATATTTATATATATATACTCATGAAATTGGTGGTCTTTATTCACCGTGGATATTCGCTAAAGTATTTAGTCGCAAAGAATCTATGTTATTTTTTAATTTAAACTGATTATGAAAAGATAAATTTAATTATTAATTCAATGCTACATTGCATTTGATCTGATCGTTGAAGCTTTCGAAGCTAAATATTTTGATATTGAAAATAAAAAATGGAAGACTGAATGATTATTTTGTCTAGTATTTTAGTTACAAATAACGCAGGTATTTCCATATTGATTTATGCGTCAAGGCATACGGAGTGACTCAAATCTAATCCAAGAGATTTGAATTATATTGTAGCAAAAACTTTGCCTTATTCTGCAAAGATGACTACCGCCCACTTTGCTAAAATCTTCCAAAACATTAATGGAGTGGCTCTCTGCCTGGCCAGAAATTTATTCAAGAATGGAAAGCACTATTCAATAAAAGAAGCTAACAAAACTAGTGCATGAAAGACTAATGTCAAATTGTATGAACTTGCGGATAGGTAGTACGTTTGGAAATACTTTTGAAGGTATGGTGGATTATTCTAATAATATAGCGAAAGTGCTATCAGACTAAAAACACTGAGACAACAATCATTTTTAAATGTATGATGCCATTGTTGAGCTTCAACAAGATGGAATACATTAATGCTGAATATCTCATCTGGCAACTATTTTCCGGAGCTGGGGAAACATCAGTAGCTGTCGATGTATATCGCTGCATGATAAATTAATGTGTGCGCTGATATGTTCTTTCTAATATTCATGGCACATTAAGTAAAGTGTGCAGTATATACTTATTTGGGAAACTGTCCAGGATTCTGTCTTTTAACATTACTTATTTCGGAAATTTACCATTACTAAATTTACAAAGAAAATATTTGAGAAAGTGGACGATAGAGAATAAGCCCGAATAGAATAACTCACAGCGGTGTATTAACGGATATGTAAAAGCCATTATTACAGTGACTGCACACAAGAACATCCATACCAGCGCCTACACATTTAAAGGGAAACAGTTTAACATTGTTCATTCCTTATTTATATCGTTGCTGCTGTATCTGCGTAGACATGCACGAAATCAACTTTGGATGTTTGTTGTTTGAAAGAATTTCGAATAATAAATTAGAAAGGCAGTATCTCTATGTAGTTTTATGCTTAGTGCGTGCGTGTCACACAACATTAATAATTGCTTGTCCACAGAAATTATTCCAACAAATAACATTTTTCCCTTTGTTATCCTAACATGAGAACAGTGAGCACACACAACGTCCGCCTAAAAAAGTATACACGCTTCAGGAAAAAAATAAATTGTGTAGATTTTGTAATAATAAATTTAGATTAATGCAGATTAATTGAGGGCTCTAAATTACAAGAGAAGCTCAAAAATGGTGGCTATTAGCTTCCAGACATTTGTTTCTACGATGCTCGACTGCTTAGTTGGGCAAGGTTGTCCAAAACGACTGCAGTCATTATTGCACGTGAAGTTTCAATTTCCTGTCTCAAGACCGCCAATATAATATCATTGGTGAGAAAATATCGTCCTACAGTAAACAGTGTTATCGCAATTTGATAAGCTGCCTCAAACTAGATGTTCATTTGCTGAAAGGTGTATGCATTTCTTTGCTTACTCTGTATTTATTCTACATCTGTTATTATCAAGTAAAATAACTAGTAACATGAAAACAGTGCACCAATAGGAAGACACGTATTATCCGGATGCGTTTTTTTTTCTATCTATTTAGAAAAAGAGAAAAAAATTTGAGATAGATACATAAATCGGTATATACATATATTAAAGAGAGCAAGACTACAACTGAAGAATTATTATCAAATATTATTATTATCATCATATTTCGTTTTTTTTCTACGGTCCTTCTACGTACAAAATCTGCGGGAATACTTAAGGCAGTTAGTGTCGTGATGTTATAGTTATATTTAATTAATGGTTTTTCTAACGTCCATAACATCACTAACGTTACATGGACAACGTTTTTGCCGAGTGTGGGGGCTGCATTTATCGAGACATTTTTTGTATTTCTCTAAAGATGAGATTTCCAAAGGCTTTTTTAATGTATTGTTGCGTTCCTTTTGTATCATTCCCAGCGGACTGATACTATTCTGATTTTCAATTT
Source organism: Ascarosepion bandense (assembly GCA_037127315.1). Lineage (NCBI taxonomy): Eukaryota > Metazoa > Mollusca > Cephalopoda > Sepiida > Sepiidae > Ascarosepion > Ascarosepion bandense. The sequence goes on from JBBBDQ010000663.1 coordinate 77,481, forward strand.
GCGCATATTTTCTTTTTCCAGTTTTCTTTATTCCTTGCTTGCTATGTTATCGACGGCTGGGAAATCCATATCAGCTTGTAGACAAGATTTTTCTTTTCGGTTTTTGACAATAATGTACTGTTTAATTGCTTGTTATTTCCTCTCTGTAAAGATAGTTTAATCCTATAGAAACACTGTAATCATTTCTGGGTGTTGTTCATACCAGTGTTTGTAATGTATTTTTGCGTTTACACATTGTACTGTATAAATATTGCTCCACTCTATCGTGACGATTTTTATATTCATTTGGAGCAAATACAGGACATTCTGTGATTAGATAGTTTATGGTTTCCTGATATTTTTCACAGAACTTACATCTTGAATCTTCATTATTATGTAAGATATTTTTTTGAAAGTTCTTATCTCTGCAAGAATAAATCTTTCTGTTTCAGCCTTTAATCAAGATGCTAGTAACGGTTTATGAGTGTTATATTTATCAACATTGGCTTTATTATCACGTTCTGGATATTAAGCGTGTAGAGATTTGTCTTTCCTGCGTTGTTTCATCTGTTAAAGAGCTATATCCTTGGCCTTTATTTTCATATTTTTCTGAAGCAGTTGGCTCACAAGTTCTGTTTTGCTTTTCTACAGAATCTAATAGATGTAAATCACGTTTATATTTAGAAACTTCTTTCATTCTTGAAGTTTGTCTTTCTTTTTTCATTTTGTATCATCTATCTTTTGTTGTTTGCATGTATGTTATGCCAATACGTGTTGTCTTGTATTAGAATTCTAGCTGAATAAGACTTCTTCCATCTCTTTACGAGTTATATATATATATGGATGGTTTGCATTAGGATGATGCAAGTAATGCTTATAATATACTTTCTTGTCATAGAATTCATTTGTTTGAGTTCATTGGATTCCAGTTCAAGATGCTAAAAGATATTATATTGAACCACTTAGAATGCAAGCCTATTAATGACCATAATTCCATTGTGAGAAATCAGTTCAATTCTTAATATCAGTCCTACCCATTTATGGTACACTTTTCAAATATTTCTGTGATTTTTTATGGTGAATTCCTTTACATTCGCTCTCATGTAGAGCGAGGTACTTATAAGAGTTTTTTATGCTCTAAATATTTTATTTTTATTGCAAGGTCTAAGCTGATGAGGAGGTTTGTTGTGGTGATTATAATAAAAATGTGCCTTTATCCTACTTGACCAATTTTACTGTTTTAATTGACCTTCCAGCTCATTGCATTCTTAGCATACTGCCTTATTCATCCACGTAAAATAAATGGCTTAATTTCGTTTAGATATTCAGTCCTGTTGGGTTCACTGGATAATTGTAAGGGAGACAAAGAGTCACCTTGAAATATTCCTCCCTTGATGTTTTTTTTCACCAGATATATAGATGTAATTTATATGACTAATTTGAACTTTTGTTTTATATATCGACATGTTTTTGTTTCAATTAACTGATGACAAGTGATACCTTATATATATATTTAAAAACTTTTAAAATCCAGGGAAGTGGTACATAATTAAATATCTTACGATAATATATCAAAGCAGTACTAAGATCTTTCTTTGTATTGAAGCAGTTTTCCACATCATCCTATTAATGAATAATTAGTCTTTACATTCCTAAGTGCCATTTTTACACCCTTTTTATTCAAGAAATAGTATATGATTTATTCTAAGATGGAATAAGTCTGTTTTGTCAGAATATATGTCAGCACTTTGTAAAGTGTGAAGACATGTAATTGTTTATTTTTGGGACAATTGTGCCATTATTATTGGATAGAAAGAAGTTAATTCTTTTAGTTACCCATGTCCTTTCTTGACGGTCATTCGCATTTTTTTGTAATGAATTTAGCTAATAGAACCAAAAGTTACGATTTTATCTATGGAACTTTCCAGTTGAGTCTTTTTTCAGTGCCGATTCAAAATAATATTATATGATTCCAGCCCATATTTATTTTTTTGTTTTCATCCATTCAACCCCAGGCGTAATCTACTCTTCTTCTTTGTTATGTTTCTAAGGGCAAAACAATGTTTTTTCACAGAATTGTATACCTGCATTCATTGTCACTTCAATTTTTGTTTGCCTATTTTTCTGTAATATTTATTCTCCTCAGTTTGAAAGATCTGAGTCTTTCTGTAGAATCCTGATCCTTTTATATAGCGCCCGATTCTTTGAACATTCAGTTGTATTGTTTGTTTATTTTATTTTAGCTGATAGAAGTAGATTTTCCTTCTTAAGTTTCTATTTTCTTTTGACTCTTCTGCCTTTAATAATCCTTACAGTTGTTCCTCTTGGCAGTTTATAGAGTACTGATAATTCACTTCTAAATTGTTTAATTTATTTCTATATTTCTCTTTTACATAGTGGGTCTTTATGTCTGTGTCACAGCCATTTTCACTTCGATATTTGCTGAAATTGCTAAGACATATATTTATTCGTTGAGATTTATATGTAGATCTACTTCATTCAAAATTAATATGAGTATTATGCTTTGTTGGTTGTAATTTCGGGAGTTATTCTAGTTCCCTTTGTTACTTTTTGTGTCTGACATATATACCTCAAGATATTTTCCTTGTCTTCTTGCATACTATTCTTGTTTCCTGGTCTAATGTATAATAATAATAATAATAATAATAATAATAATAATAATAATAATAATAATGTTAAAAACCAGAAGGAGAAAACTTGTCTATTAATTGATATGGCTTGTCCAGCGGATTGTAACATAGCAATCAAGGAATTTGAAAAACTGTCAAAATATAAAGACCTGGAAATTGAAATAGAAAAAATGTGGAAATTGAAAACAAGAGTTGTGCCAGTGATAGTAGGTGCACTTGGAATGATAAAAAATGGAACAAAACCACACATTGAAAGAATCCCTGGAAACCCCAGCTTAAGAGACATACAAAAAAATTGTCTAATTAAGTACAGCCCACACACTAAGGAAAACTTTATCTATGCAATGCTAGGGATGATAAGGAAGATAGAAAAACATGAAATGGAGTCATAACAACACGCCACGACCTGCCTTAGGTCTCCCCGCAGACTTGGTTGGTAGTGAGACCAAAGCAGAAATCGAAATATGATGAAAAATGACATAATAATAATAATAATAATTATTATTATTATTATTATTATTAAGGTGACATATTTAGTTTCTCTACTAGAAATTGTACTTATGAATGTTCTTCTTGAGAGAAACAGCAATATGCCTATCGTGCCTTCTAGTAACTACAAAAAAACTACAATTTCTCTTTCGTTCATATCTGCCTCTCCACCAGCTATAATCTACAGTGATTATTTTTCTGGTTATTTTTCAACTTGGTATTTCTGGGAACAATTCAAACTTTTTGTGAAGAAGAAAGCTCAATTAGTTTTTAGGGAGATTATGAACATAGAAATCAACATGTTATGTCTGTTGGTCTGAAGATTGCGCTGATGTGAGAAATTAACAATTATTATGCATTGTTAATACATTTCCCATACTATCTATCTATCTATCTATCTATCTATCTATCTATCTATCTATCTATCTATCTATCTATCTGTGTATGTGCATATATGTATGTAGCATTTCAACAATAACTAAATACATATATGTAAAAAGACAATATGAATAAAGACAAAACGAAAAATTTCGTCCTCTTATAAAATTAATTAAAAATTGATTTAGGTCACAATATTCGGCTTTTCAGTTTACCGTTCCAGCGTTCTTAAAAAAAAGCCGCGACATATAAAAATATTTTTCAGCCTTCTTAAAATAAAAACCCACGACATTTTTACTTTTGTATATAAATACTTGTTGCAGAATCAGACAGGACTTGATGTTTGCATTTATTTAAATAGAGGACGAAACACATCAGATAAGATCATTTTTTCTCTTTTGTCTTTTTATATATATATATATATATAGTGCTCACCATGAACATGAAGTACACCTCAATGTTCTGAGATATGTTTACTGGGCCAGATTATTGTTAATGTTCTGGCACAATACTTTAAAACAAGTCCTTGAATATACATGCATATATTTAAACAAATAATTATGGTGGTCCCGTGACAGGCGGACCACGAACGTCTTCATGATTTAGCGCTATTTTCATACCATGCTTATTAGTTTGTACCTCCATCATTTATATAGACTGATCAACGAACCATTATGGATAGCATGGTCAGGTTTCTCTATTTTATTGTGATAACTAGCAATTATTGATTTAGCGAGAATAATTATTTTATATTTTATTCTAAACGCTTTAAAATTCAAATACTTTTGAGGTAGAACACGAGTATTTATCACTATTATAGTAGTCTGTATGTTATTTCTCTAACTAATTATGTATTAGTGATTATGTAGTATATTACCTCTTTATTAATTAATTATTCGCTGTTTATTAGTATTGTTAAATATACTTAGTTGTTCATATGTATGCATTCATAATTATATTTAGTTATTATTTATTGACTTAATTTGTTAGTTTATTTTTTCTTTGCGGTTGTTATCCTATTTTTGATAACTTATTTTGTTTTGTTTTTATTACTTATATTATTTAAAGTATATTGCATTATCTACACTTTTTATATTGTATTTTTCGCATTGTTTATAGTGAATATATTTACATATTTATTGGGAAATTTATCAACATATTCGTTTTTATATTTCGATTAGAAATAACATAAAAAATCCCTTTCGTGATTTTAATTGGAGACACAGCATGATCGCTTATGTAGTAAGTGTTGTTGGTCCTGTAGTAGATTATAGCTATTTTCTTTTTTTTTTTTTCGGGTAAAATTAACAGTTTTCAGATTTATTGTTGGAAGCTGATTTCTTCATATCAAGTTTTTTTCTGTAGTATGTATTTGTTTATTTTTTAATTTCATCTATAGTTTTACAAACGACTGGACGATCAGGCTATTTAATGTGTAGTTTCTGTGTAGAGGTTTACTCAGATACATCTATGTATATTTTTCTTCCTTATTTATTGTTTTTGCAGCGGAGTTGTATATTATATTCATTTACAAGCAGTTGGCGTTTAATGGTTTGCTCTACAGTTGCCGTTAAGTTTGGTTTGTGTAGGCAATTTTCTGTTGTGCATTCTTTTTATTTTTTCTTGGTGCAACAGAAGGTATATTTTTAGTGTGATACATTAAATATCTACTGAAGAGCGACTGAGAAGGGAGTGAGTTTCAGGAATATTTTACTTACTTTTTCCAATATATATATTGTGAGTGCGTGTGTGTATATGCATAAATGTGTTTGTACATATATAAATGAATACATAGAGATGTTTTATACACAAAAAAGGTATACAAATTTTGAGAGATAACGATTACTACATATGTATATACATATGTATATATATATATATATATATATATATATATATATATGTATAACAAATGAAAAGTTACACAGTGAACTACTCTCCCCCACACACACACTGACACATATATATATATATATATATATATATATATATATGTGTGTATGGGGGGGGTAATGCATATATATATATATATATATATATATATATATATATAAAGTATATTATGTAAACATTTCAGGAGATGAATAAAAATTTCTTGAACTATCAATATATTCGCACGTGGAGAAATTGAATGATTTCACACACATGCGTGCACTCACAATCGCACAGATACGCATATATTGATATCTATATAAAGAGAGAAAAGCTGAGAGAGAGAAGAGAGAACGATACATACACGTGTATGCTTATCTATATCTTTATTGCTTTATTTATTTAAATGTAACAGTATCACGTTGTGTAGATAAACGAAATCTTATCGAAGTGGGCATTTTCCTTATTTCTTCTCAAATGCGTAAAGTGCCTACATGAATTCACACATTCAAATTATATTTATCAAAATTGCCACACTTCCACAGTTTTCCAAGCAACAATCTCAAAATCAAAGTTGAGCTCAGCACAATGTAAAATCAAAATTTTTCGAATGAGTAACGAAAATTTTTCATTTAAGGAGATTTATTTAAAGAATCCGATGTAACACAGTTAAGAGATAGAGATTGAATGAAAACGGCAGACATAATGTGCACTTCGATAAACCAACAAGTGCATCATACATTGCAAGTAGACACTGAAGTCGGCTAAATGATTGTTTCATGATGGATGCAATGATCATGGCTTGACGATTAAGTTTAGCATGAACCAAACTATAGCCTCTGGGAGTTCATTTCAATGTGCAGTTTTATATTTACATACACTTTATCCCAAATATTGATCTATTTAACCTATGAATATCGCATACATTAAAACTATATTTTATCATACGTATATATATAACCTATCTGCGTTACCTACACAAATATACGAGTTATTCGCAGTAACTTTAATAGTGTAGAATAATTCCTTCTAACTAACTCACCCGATATCTTAGCAATATGTGAAACTAACCATGACCCTTCTATCCCCTCTTCAGAGCTGTTCGTTCCTGGTTACCTTCCTCTCTTCAGGAAGGACTCCAATGTCCATATGCATGGGCTTGGTGTATATGTCAGTGAACAACTCCCCCTATCCAGGGTCACATCTCTTGAATCTCTTGATCATTCCTTCATGTGCTTTCGCCTCTCACTTCTAAGCTCGGTTAGCTATCTCTTCTTCCTCTACCGCTCCCCCTCCTCCTCTGACTGTACGATACTTGATTGCATCTCTACTAATATTGACAGGGCCATTTCTTCTCACCCATCTGCCCATATATTTTTGTTTGGCGATTTTAATGCCCAACACACCAAGTGGCTTGAAAACTCAGTCACCGACCTTGCTGGGATCCGCACCATGTACTTTTCAATAACCCAAGCTCTAACGCAAGTGGTGGACTTCCCCACGCGTTTCTCTAAAAACCCTAATGGAAGGGACTCTTTACTCGACCTTTGCTTTACCTCCATCCCAGACTCCTGCACTACCAGGCAACTCTGCCCCCTCGGAAAACTCTGACCACGCCGTAGTCTTCGTAAACATATCAATCCGCACTAACTCTACCCAAGGAAACCAGACCAGCAGAATAACATACTGCTACCAAAGAGCCGACTGGGACTCGTTCAGGGACTTTCTTTGCGACGTCCCCTGGAACAACGTCTTCGATCTTCCTGTCGAAGACTGTGCCTCCGAAGTCTCCTCTTGGCTTAAAGCTGGCATCGATGCTTTTAACCCGGCCAGGAAATTCCAACTAAAACCAAATTCGTCCCCCTGGTTCTCACCCGCTTGCTCGGCCGCCATTGCCCACCGGAACCATTTCTTCCGGCTCTATCGAAGCTGCTCGTCGAACCAAAACAGGCGCCTTTTCGCCTCAGCACGGAACAAGTGTAAAAAAGTGCTGAACGAAGCCAAGAGGGCGTTTGCTACCAGAATGAGGCAACGCATAGCATCCTCTAAGTTTGGTTCCAAAGATTACTGGCGTCTCTGCAAAAGCGTGCTCAGCAGGAACAAGACTTCAATACCCCCACTAATCAATGAGTTTGAAGTTCTCACCTACCCAGCGGACAAGGCTGAATGCTTTGCCCGTAGATTCTCAACCAATTCGACACTGGACTCGTTAGGAATACCTACACCAGACTTCCCACCCAGAACTAAGGCTCAACTAAATAACCTCCACATCACACCCTCGCCAAGATAATTGCACAACTTGACCCACACAAAGCGAGCGGCGGTGACGGAATCCCAGTCATAGTACTGAAGAAATGTGCCCCAGAACTCTCTCTGTCCTCTCTAAACTCTATAACCTCTGCCTATCTGCTTCCTGCTTTCCTGCCTGTTGGAAGTCCTCCTGCGTAGTTCCTATATTTAAGAATTCTAGCGAACCCTCAGACCCCGCCAATTACCGTCCTATTAGTCTCCTTCCAATCTTTGGCAAAGTTTTCGAAGCCATTATCAACGCCGAGGTGACTCACCATCTCATGGCCAACGGGCTTCTCTCTGACAAACAGTACAGGTTTCGCTTCACCAGGTCTACTGCTGATATGCTAACGACCATTACCGAGTACATATACCGGACACTCGACAAGAATGGTGAAGCCCGAACCGTTGCCTTGGATATCTCCAAAGCATTCGACAGGGTCTGGCATGCTGGCCTCTTGTGCAAACTGCGAAGCTATGGGATAACTGGACATCTGTTTGACCTCATCCAGTTCTTCCTCTCTAACCGCACATTGAAGGTGGTATTAAATGGGCATGCCTCTCAAAACTACCATACGAACGCGGGCGTCCCTCAAGGTTCTATCCTAGGTCCCACACTCTTTCTGATGTACATTAATGATCTCCCCGACACCATTAAATCTCAAGTTGGCATGTATGCCGATGACACAACAATCTAATCTCGCATCGATCAGAAACCAGGTGTGGACGACAAAGTGAACCTCGCTGCCGTACTTGAAAGGGACCTCCAATCCATAGCGGCCTGGGGTAGGAAATGGCTAGTAAATTTCAATGCCTCTAAAACGAAGCTGTTATCAACTAACCACCATAGACAATCGCATCTACCTCCCATTAGCATGGGACAGGCTAGCCTCCCAGAGAGTAAAATACTACGCCTCCTTGGCCTTACACTTTCGGCGGACCTCAAATGGAATGACTATATCGAAACCATTGCCACATCTGCTGCTATGAAAGTCGGCTCCCTGTGCAGGGCCCGGAAGTTTTTCCCACCTGAATCTATTCTGCACATATACAAATCTACCATCCGCCCGTGTATTGAATATTGCTGCCATATCTGGTCGGGTGCCCCTGCTGCTCTCCTTGGGCTTCTTGACAAAATACAAAGGAGGATCTGTAACGTGGTTGATACTGACTTGGCAGACCGCCTGCAGCCGCTCTCTTACCGGCGTGATGTGGCTTCCCTGTGCCTCTTCTACAAGTACTTTCATGGCTACTGCTCCGATGAGCTTAGTTCACTGGTGCCGCCTAAGCACGAATTTACACGAGATACTAGATTAGCAACTAGGTCCCACCCTTTTACAGTTAAATAAATAAGATGTAACCGTAAATTCTACTCCAACAGCTTCTTTTCTTGCGCTTCCCGCCTGTGGAACTCCCTTCCACAACTCTGCTTTCCCGACAGTTACAATCTCCAGGTGTTTAAATGTAGGGTCAATAGACACCTCCTATCACACTAACTCCCAATTATTCTCAGAACACTCTCATCTACTCAACCCTCATTCTCGGTATCCTTACCCGCCTATCACCCACCCTCTGACATTTCCTATATTTAATCATCCTTTCTCCACTCTACGTAGCCCCCTGCGCAGTAGTGGCAGTGTCATGCCTTGCTCGAGGCGAAACGCTTATAAAATATATATATATATATATATAGTCATCCGCAGACAGATCTGTTTCGCTGTATCACAGTTCATCAGTACGGTTAGACTCCGATTGCTTTTAACCTAGGATTGAAACCCGGCCGAATTCGCATCAGTCGGCGATTCTACCTCTGGTCTAAGGTCGTTCGGTAGAAGAAGGCACTCTTTTTAGCGTGTATATTGTCATGATACCCGTCCAATAGCTAGAGCGCTCTAATCCATTACTGAATGAGAGATGCGTACATGCCAGAGTAGCTACTGTTTTTCAAAGTCTAACATTCTTCCAGAGTGCTCAATCAGGGTGTGAGAGCGTCAATAGTATATATATATATATCATATAATATGAGAGTGTGTGTATTCTGGCATTAAGCATTTTTATACATGTTTGTTACAGACTAGGAAAAAGTATGAATTTATTTTTCAGTTTTAATTAAATACGTATATTAACTATGTACATAGTTATAGAAAATGTTTTATTTTCCGAAAAAGTCAGCGCGTTGTGGCCGTATTCGTAATTAACCATCCTTGTTAATGGCTAAATGAAAAGTCGAAAGTGCTAGGATATGGGAAATTCTGGATAATTTTTAAACACTTTACGGCCAGAAAAGATAACATTTCGACGAACACAAGAAAAATTAAATAAAAAGCTTAATCGCAGAACCTTTTCTTTCGTATTTCACGAAAACAATATATATATATGTATGGTGGAATGGATCGATATCATCAGAGTGACGAGGTGAATGATGAACATTTCATAGGCTTACCTACTTCCTAAATTCTGAATTACACACACACTCATATATAATAAGGATTTCGATAAAGATTCGATTATGAAACTAGCAACAATATGTTTGATCTTAGTTTCAGATAGTGAAACCCACATCATCGGCGATCATAATCATCATGGTAAAATACAATTATTTGTTTGAGTGTGTGTGTGGGTAAAGCCAACGGAAGTATGCGCAGCGAAAATCTTACTGAAATAAAATAGAAATTTAATTGAAATAAGTTACAGTTTCCATGCTTTGCTTTGAAATCAATCAGTAAGTCAATTCTATGAAAAGCTAGTCGTCGTATATGTAAAAACAAAAACATCAGTTGAAATGGGTGACCACAAGGTGAAGGCTCATTGGCCGAAGATTGCACTTGATAATTACGTCTTTTCTATTGTTTTTCATTCTTATACGAGCATAGAGTGGAATAGTTCATCGTCTAAGCAAGAGCTGACCGAGCAATTGTTTTATTGTTGTACACTTGCATGTTTTTAGTCTACGAACTCTGCGGCTACTTATGTTCATATCTTGGTCATTCTTTTAACATTTCAGCCAATTTTCGTAAATACTTTACCTCAGTCATTGGTTATGTTGTAATTCTTCTTATTTTCTGATTTCTGGAGCATACTTTTTAGAAAATGGAGTCGCTGTGGGTTTCTACACATTGCATTAGTTTTATTAAGCTTTCATATTTCTTGATATAGTTGATGACCCCTTTTCTATGTTTTAATATGTAAAATTGAGTTTCTTAAACGTAGATTGATGGTCTGCGCTATCATTCACGTTTATTGAATATTCCACATCCACATTTAGCAGCCCTTTCCATTTTCTTTTCAATCACTTTTTTATGATTGTGGTATTCCCAGCTAACACATTAAATAGACGAATAGAAAAACAAGAAACTGTAACAAAATTGTATTGAATTATGTAAACATTAAATACACATTTTACAATGCGTTTTTCGACTACTTTCATTTTCTCACAAGACCAGAATAATAAATACAGCAAGAGTAATTGATTTTGCATTGTGGCCAGTGTTTCTCAAAGTTTTCATAAAAAAAGTGCTCTATTGTTTAAATAGCTGCTTAATTTGTAAACTTTGTTCTTCTAAATAGAAAAAATAAAACAATGTAATTAAACAATATAATTAGTAGAAGCCTAGAACATATTATAAAGCGATGTATTTGTGTTCATTTTGCTTTTACTTTATTCGATTCTTTTAATTTTGAGTACTTTGACGTCACTCAGTGAAATTTCACTAAATTCGCGTATAAACTAGTTTTTTCTTATTCTATTACAAAAAAAGGATAAAATTTCATAAACACCATTTAAAACAAGTTTTGAAGTCATCTTCAGTAAAAAAATATTGGAAAGGAATATGAATAAACGTCAACAAAGTATGATTGAGCCATCGACGATAAGGACATTTTACTCATCAGAAGTTCGCCGTATGAATTAGAAGAAAGGCTAAATAATTTGAACAATTAGAAGTATCAATGTCAGTTGGTCTTAATCTTTGTTGTTGTTGTTATAACAACGTTTCGGTCATTGCGCAGTCAGACCTTTATCAGAGGTATGTTGTTCCGGTTAACCTATAAGGAATTTCGAACTGAACACTTTTTTCAATCTACGGGGATAGATTTTCTTAGTTTTAATGTCCATGTGTAGATATATCTCTTCTATTTCTTTTTTTTATATTACTTCTGAGTTATTTTTTACCTTGTATACACTGAATCCAAGTTAACTATTCCTGGCCCAGGGATTGAACCCACGAATAATATGCCACCAATTTCACGACTTAACGCATTAATCCTTTAGGCGATATCTTGTGTGTAAATAGTGTAAATAATGATACTTTCTCATCTCAGAAATTCAGACAGAATGAAAGTAAACATCTATAATGACAGGCAAATTATAAGACAAGGATTTCGAATAGAGGCCAGAAATTAGTCTTAAAGGCGCTAATTGATGAAAATGACGTTTACTGATTCTCTGAAAAGCGTTTAGTACAAAATGAAAAATAATCTGGAAATATTTAATGTACAATATCGACTTAGATATAGATGTAAAACTTAGACATTAAGAAGATCGCTTGAAAACACATTGTAAAATGCAGAGAAATAAAGGTGTAAGTGAATATTGAGGCTCGCTTGAAGAGACAGACAGAGGCTTATATGTTTTCGATATATGAAATTAATTATCAGCATAGTGGCATCAAAGCGTGGCGAGATTTTGACGGCGCCATTAGAAACTACTACAATTCAGGTGCTGACTAGACATGTACACAAGGGGTACTTAATAATCGATATGTTTTCAGAATGTGATCTTCAAGCTGCTGTTTTTGAGGAAGTTCGCACCAGCCACAAAAATACAAAAATCATTAAATGATTTAAATAGCCTGAAACCATGGTGTACGACTTGCAAAAGCATATGGTACCTCAGACGAAAAGGATAATTTCAGGCCAGAACGCAGGACACAGAAGAAGTTATTTGGAGCCATCAGGAAGTCCGAGTACGTCATCGCTTTTGCCGAGGTTGTCAACAACAACTTTAGCAGAAGCATAAGGTAAGTCGCTAAGGAAATATATATCAGCAGGCGAACAATCGGGTGTATAGTCAAGGAGGACCTGTCTTATAAATCTTATGTGCTTATGAGCCGCTACTTTCTCACCGTATTACTGGTCCCCCAAACTCATTGTCAGACTGCAAGCCTCTCAACTATTATGGAAAATTCAAACAAAGCACCAAACTATTGCTATAAAACACGTATATATATATATATATATATATATATATATATAGATATGTGTTTTATAGCAATAGTTTGGTGCTTTGTTTGAATTTTCCATCTATATACCTTGCCGTAAGATTCATACAAATTAAATCCGCTATACGATACATATTACTGTACACCATTACTCATATATTTGACAATTTTTATTCTAATTTAAACTGGAAACAAGAAAACCTGTTGAGAGCAGAGAAAAAATATTGAAGAATCATTATCAATATTGTTTGATTGTCTTTAACTCAACCTGTACAAAATTATTAAATACATATTCATTTACCGATTGCTTTGATTCATTCATAATGCAGTTTATCGGATTCAACGTTTTAATATTCTTTTGTTTTCCTATTCATTAACCTATGCACTTCATATATTGTATATTTATCTTTTGTATTTGCCGACGAATTTGTTTCTTCTTTCCTTTTTACTTCTTTCATATCACTATCACTTTTTTCTATTATCTTTTTCTTTCATTTTTTTCTCTCATCGATTTTTACTTTCTCTATTTCTTAAATAGACTGCTTGTTATTCACCAAATATCGTTCGGTTTTGGCATAAGGCCACAAGAATGGTGCATTCAAACTTATTATTAATGATTTACAAGTTTATCCCCTTGACCATTACAGCTTGATATGGTGCCTTCTCAAGATACATCTTTCAAGAAAATATCTCAAATTATATTGTTTTGCTTTCATTCATTTTTTTCTCTCTTGACACCTTCCACCCATATTCTGCGCATAGAAAACAGACCCGTGTCTCTACAATGTGTCTAGATGATCAGAACATTAATCTAATGCTGGAGATTAACCTATATTTTATGCACGTTCATTGTCTGCTTCTTTTGAATAAATTTTGGGAGTTGCTCTCAAGACAATTTGCATAAACGAAAGTAACATTTATGATTCCACATGAGTTGACATCACACTGTACATTCTTATGTATATACTTTTTAAACAATGCTTCAAATCCCAGTTCTGGATCAATTATAAAAAATAAACCATGTCGAATCAATCTGTGCAAGTCACATGATCCCCTCGAGCAAGAGAGTGATAATGTTAGCTGGACGCTAGGAAACACCCGGGAGTAAGAGAGAAGGTAAAAGATTTGAGAGGAAACTGGAAACCTAATCCTCAACAGGAAACAAAGAAAGTCGATCCTGTTTAAAGTATTGGGTGCTCTCCTTTTCTACACACCCGCTCTAAAAATTGTGCTTCGTCAAGACATACAGAGCAAACATTCGATTTAAGCTACTGTTTCTGTGGGTAAGAGGGAGCACAGCATCTGGCCGCATCAATCGTAGTTGATTTGTAACTTCTGTTCCCTTACAACGGTACGACAATTTCTAAAATTTTCTCTACTAATTTTCACACATATATATCGCGTTCGCGACAACCCCTGGTAACTTTACCTCCTAAAGAACTCGAACGTAATGGATTTTAAAGCCATCTATCAAGCCAGTCTTGATAAAGTTCAAAATTGTTTGAGCGACTATGTAATTATTGAACTGTTTTTCATTACTACAAATACTTACCCAGAGATGCAAAGTCGTAAGCCTATGTCTATTATATCGCTATTTCAATGGAAAATGATCTGATGTACAGCATTGTTTAATTTCAAGTCTTTAGGCCTTTACATTTAAAAGAGACAACGCAATACGCATGAGCAAACTATCACTTCATTTTCGGACCACAACATTTGAACAGCCGATAAGTTGCAGACAAATCCAAAGGATACGTCCCCAAATACTACAGTCTCCATATCTTCAACTGTAAGTCAACATTTATCTTATCTTACATGTATTCGTAATATGTGCTACTCATCCCCCTTTTGCTCCCAATAAAATAAACTCATTCAGTATTTTTCTAGTAGATCTTTGGCCTTGTCTTGGGTGAATATTAAACGATTTTTAATGCACTTGATGGACATCAATGTAGAAAGTCTAATATTGAAACTATTCGATATCTATAAAACATATATATTAATTTATAGACTGAAAAAAAGAATTGATAATAGTTGTTGAATTTTTTGTTTAATGGCCCAGAATGCGTTGAAATGTAATTACATAATCTATCTAGCCATATCATTTTTATTAAAGTGAGCCATCACGACGATAGAATTTCCATAATCGATTCGGCTTGCAAAGTCACCACTTAAACTACAGTTATAGCAAGTTTTTCTTAGGAATGATAAACGGACTGACACTTCAAGTTGGCTTTAAATTCAGTATCTTCTTTCTTTTTGATTGGTTTGTACCTCAAAGCAAGCAAGCCCCGTCAATTTATCCCGAGCTGGGCAGAGAATAAATAGATTGATGCCTTTCCCAAGGGTTTTGTGAATGTAATTAACTTGGCCTGATTTAAACTCAACACGTCGATTTCTCTTTCTGCGTCTACAGCTATCATACTATCTGCAAACACTTATGTAAGTGCATAACAAACATTAAAACATGACTTACTTCTGTAATTGTTAGATTGAGTCAGAAATAATTTTCGTTGTTTGTTAAATTATTCTTTAAATTATTATTTTAAAAAATAAAGTACAGTTATTTTATTCCATGATATATTGAATATTAATTGCAATGACTTGTTGCCACGTATCAAGCAGGGCTCGATGTGAAACAATTTTAACGTATCTTTAAACGTAGTTTTTATTATAGAATGTTTTCCCCATTAAAACTTTATGCATCGATGGAAAAAAGTAATAGTCGGTTGGTGCAAGATCAGGTAAAATGAGCAAGTTGGTCAGAACAGACCATATAATTTCCACTTTTTTAAAACACTGTTAATCTTGCTCTAAACGACCTTGCGTCTTCATTAATGAGATCATAAATTTTCTTTTGATGAAACATTTGGATACCTTAAAGCTGTTGGTCGTCTAGATATATATTTTCATTTAACGTTTCATTGGATCAGAAGAACTCTAAGTTAATAATATTCTCTTGAACCCCACACCACTTACTCAATATTGAATTTTTCCCATGGAACACGACATTCAGTGTCGGTTTTTAAGATTTATCTTTGTCCGTCAACTGCATTTTGAATTGAATATTGTTTTGCATAACACACTTTTTATCATTGGTTATATTCATAAGAACAGCTTGACAACCTGATATATTAATTATAACAATCGTTTCCCATAAACGGAATATAATTATGACTCAGCTTGATAAATTTTATCCAGTTTTGTAATTTATTAAAAATTATTTAAAAATAATACCCTATTATTTTAACATGCAAGTTATACGAATATTTAGTAGTTGAATAGATATTTAGGATGATACAAATATTGACAGCGACATGTTCAACTTTCCACAAATTTAAGAAAAAATTACATATATCTAGGCTGTATCAAAGCGCATCAATATGGCTAGACATCCGATTGCATTTTTTAAATAATTTCACCCCAAGCAAGGCAACATCACCGCCAATGGCGCACAGGGGGTTACATAGTAGGAAAGTGATGAGAAAGAGGTACAGGTTATAGGAGATATCAGGAGTTAGATAAGAGAAGCATGAGAATACTGGTGTGATGAGAGTGGACAAAGAAAACAGTATAAGAGAAAGGATGCGAGTTAGTGGGATGAGAGATGAATATTGACCTTAAATTTAAATTCTTGGAGAATGTAGCTGTCGGGGAAGCAAGTATACAGCAGCGAATTCCACAGGCGGGAAGTGCGAAAAAAGAAGCTGGATGGAGCAGAAAATGCGGTTACATTTTATTGGTTTCACTGTAAATGGATGGGACATAGTTGCTAGTGTAGGAGCTTGAGTAAATTTATACATAAGGGGGACCAGTGAGCTAAGTTCTTTGGAGCAGAAGCCGTGAAAATATTTGTAGAAGAGGCATAGGGAAGCCACATTAAGCTGGTGAGAAAGTGACTGCATCTGAGCCGCTAATTCCGGATACATCACATTACAGATTCTCCGTTAAATTTCGTCAATAACAGGGGCACCCGACCAGATGTGGCAGCAGTATACAATATACGGGCGGATGGTAGATTTATATATGTGCAAGATGGATTCAGACAGGAAAAACTTCCTGGACCTAAACAGTGAACCGACTTTCTCAGCAGCGGATTTAGCTATGGATTCAATGCGGTAATTCCACTTAAGATATACGGAGACAGTTAACTGATCAGGCGCGGTGTTTTGCTTTCAGGGAGGCTAGCCTGATCCATGCTAATGTGGTGTATGAGCGATTGTCAGTGATGGTCAACAGTTAGCAGCTTCGTTTAGGAAGTATAAGAATTCACGAGCCATTTCTTACCCAATCCACCACAGATTAGAGGTTCTTTTTCAGACTCAGCAGATTTTTGTTCGAGGTGAGAGTAAACGTTGGTATCGTCAGCGTATATGTTTATTTGGGATCTGATTATATCGGGGAGATGGTTATTGAAAATCAAGAAAAGCGTATGGCATAAACTGGAGCCTTGAGGGACAGTCACGTTCGTATGATAGTAGTTCAGTACTACCTTCATTGTGCGATTAGAAAGGAATTACTGAATTAGGTCAAACGACTCTTCAATTATACCATAACCCCGCAGCTTGCGTAGAAGGCCAGCATTCCAGACTCTGTCAAACGTTTTAGAGATATCCAGGGCAATAGTTCGAGCTTCGCCGTGCTTATCGAGAGCCTGGTACATATACTCACTGATAGTCGTAAGCATATCAGGGGTAGACCTGGTGAAACGGAAACTATACTATTTGTCAGAGAAGAGACTGTGGGATGTAAGATGTTGAAGCACTTCGGCCTTGATAATGGTTGCGAACCCTTTGCCAAAATTCGGTAGGAGGCTGATAGTGTGATAATTAGCGACGTTTGAGTGTTCTCAAATACTCCTAAAGGAGGAGGGGTTCCAGCAGGCAGCAAAGCAAGAAGCAGAGAGGTAGTAGTTATAAAGTTTAGAGAGGACAGAGGAGAGTTCTGGGGTACATTTTATCAGGACAACGATTGGGATTCTGTCACCTTCGCTTGCTCTATGTGGATCAAGCTTTGAAATTATGTTAGAGAACAGCGATGGGGTAATTTGGACGTCGTTCAGTTGGGCCTAAGTTTAGGGTGGGAAGTCGGGAACAGATACTCCAGGTAAATCCAGTGTCGAGTTGGGGAATAATCTGTGAGCAAAGCACTCAGCCTTGTCCGCTGAAGAGTTGAGAACCTCAAATTCATTGATAAGAGTGGGGAGTAGGGATTTACTGTTATTTAGTACACTTTTACAGAGCCGCTAATAGTATTTGGAGCCGAACTTATGCACTGCTTCATTCTGGCAACAAACAGCAGTGTTCTAAAATCTTTACAAAACTTTTCCCTAATTTTGAAATTGTTTCTATTGTCAGAAAATTTCAATCGTGCGTTCGTAAAAAATGACTGTTTGAGCGTTATATATATTATTTTACGCAAGCAAGTTGGGGCCACCACTAGTGCCCAGTGGGTTACAATAAGAGAAATTTAATGAAATGAAAAAAGATGAAAGAGGATGAGTAGATCAAATATGGCAATTGACGTTGCATTTTAATTTATTAAAAACGTAGCTGTCAGGGAAGAAAATGGATGTAAGGTAGTGCCACAGGCGAGGAATACAAGAAATATTAATGCCGGAGTAGCAGTTGCGGTTACATTTAACTATTTTAGGGTAAAATGGTGGGATCAAGATTCCAATCTAGTAGCGTGCGTAAGTTAATGCTGTCGAGGTACCATGGAAAAAAGGCTCGTCAGAAGAGTTACCATGAAGATATTTGTAGAAAAGAGAGCGAGAAACCACGTCACTTCGGTGAGAAGTAACTGAAATCGATATTCAAAGTCAGGATCGATGACATTGCAGATCCTTTTTTCGATTTTGTCAAGAACCTTGAGATGAATACCAGGTGAACCTGACCAGATATGACTACAGTATTCCATGAACGGACAAATAGTAGATTTGTTAATGTGCAAGATGGATTCTGACAAGAAAAAAGTTCTGACCTGTCTCAATAACCCGCCATTCTTAGCTATAGTTTCACTACGAAACGATTGCAAAAGAGAGGCCAAAAGTAGCGCAGTGTGATTCTCTTCAGAAGACTATCATGATCCATGCTGATAGGGGACAAGAAAGATTCTCTATGGTGGTTCCAGGAGAGCAGTTTCGTTGTGTAGACATTAAAATTTACAAACCTTTCTCTGCCGCAGTTAAATATTGGACACATGAATTTCAGGATTTATTTATGAAAATTATCATTTTTTGAAAACTATGTATACATATAAAGGATGTGCGTTGTGGTACAGTGGATATCGACTCGAAACGAGAAATCGGGGACCCGAGTTCGAATTCCAGTTGAATTCATTGCCTTCACTTACGCGCAAATACCCTTGGGAAAGGTATTAATCTGTCTCTTCCCTCCAGTTATGGGTTAAATGACAGAACAGATTGGGTTCTATAGCCATGGCTGGCAACCAGTCTACCACAGAAAGCAATGGCAACCTACTGCGGGATAATCTTCTGCCCAGTCAGCCATGTCTCGAGAGAGACATGATCGCCCAAGCGTGTTTCACGTATGGTACTAAACTGACTGATACATATAAAATGCAAATTGACGCAGTTTAATTTCCATTATTAAATTGTAAAATGTTCAGCCGTCGCTTATTCTCTTGCTTTAAATGCAACACCACAACTGTTATGTAGCCATTGAGGAGTTCTTACATCTACACTTTTCCTGGAAGTTTGTAACTTGCAGACGATCAAATGTTCCGCTTCATTCATCATTTTTCACTTGATCATCGCTTTCAGTATTTCCAAATTATTAATGAAATGAATGAAAATCAAAAATCTTTTTTTAATTTTATCAGACGGAATCCTATTTTTGCTGTAAGATTGCCGAAAGCCAAAGAAAACCAGCCAAACGGCATACCTTATTAAGTAAGAAACGCATATGAAAAACGTCCTTCTTAATAATGCTTTCAAATCTCTCTTCAACTTCAGAATATTATTTCGAAAGAATTTATCACAATTTTTGTAGAAATAATTTTGAATTTACCCTAGAATCTACTAGTATATGATATTACGTTTAAGTAACAGAAAAATGTTTCTTAACGTCATAATTTAGTTTATCAATTTTGAAATCAGTACTTGTCAACATAATTTAACGACTTTGAACTATTGTTCGTATCTTGTTTTTTTTTTTTTTTTTTTAATTTTTAATCTTATTATCCTATGCATGGCAGTAAAGTGAATAAGACACAAGTGGTTACAGAGTGCGAAAGAATAAGTAAAAGAAGATGCATTAAAGACCTAGAACTATAAAAAGTAATCAAATAGACAGAAGAAAACAGTTGACACTGCATTAAAATTTTTGAAGACCAACATTGGCTTGAAACTATGGAAAGGAAAGAGATTTCAAAAATCGAATAGTTCGGGAAAAAAAAAATAGCATAAAACTTACGGTTATATCTCGCTAACTCAACAGTAAATTGATGAGACCTTGCCGCCGATATAGTCAGTCAGTCAGTTAAGTGCCATACGTGAAATACGCTTGGGCGATCATGTCTCGAAAGAGACATGACTGACTGTGCAGATGATTATCCCGCAGTAGGTTGCTATTGCTTTCTGCGGTAGATTGGTTGCCAACCAAGGCTATAGAACCCAATCTGTCCTGTTATTTAACCCATAACTGGAGGGAAGAAATGAATTGATACCTTTCCCAAGGGTATTTGTGCGTAAGTGAATGCAATGAATTAAACTAGAATTCGAACTCGGCTCACCGAGTTGTCGTTCCGAGTCGATATCCACTGCACCACAACGCACATGTACTGCGCTTAAATTCATAAAATCTAGGAATCATAGCAAAGAGTTCCAATGATCTAAATTTATTGCAAACCTATCAATGAATTCAATACAATCTGTCCAATACATGTCGACGGAAATTGTAAATGGGAAAAAGCACATCGTGTCACGCTCATGTCGGTTATTATCAGCCATGCTAATGGGAGGCTGAAAGAGGCCTATTAGGTGATTGATAGATAGACATTTTGTCTTAACTTTCTACGGCATATCAACCTCTGCGGGTTATTTAATGCCAAAAAAAGGCGGTTTCAAAGTATTTTTTAAAGCTTGGTGATAGTGAGAAGGTCGATTTAATCGTATTTTAATTAAACTTTTTTCTTTTTATTCTTTATTTTAGAAAACTGAAATGGTCTTCTAGCTGTGTATTCAAAAACGTTTTGCTGAGAATTTTTTCCTTCAAAAACGTGTTATAGTAATTTTTTCTTCAAAAATGTATTGTTAGTAATATTGTTCCTTCCAAAATGTATATTTTTGTATAAAAGTTTATTGTTTTGTATATAATTCTTTAAAAGTGTATTTTTATACTTTTATAGTATTTCGACCCCAGTTTGGGGGTTAAATATTTGCCTATAGATAGGACCCTAACAGGTGTTACCACTCCGGGTCAAGGTAGACCTGAGAACAACAACAATTAAGAGGTTGTTCCATATTACTCACAACTTTTTAATCAGGGGCCTTGCTGCCGGATGCAGTTACTGTCATACCCAGGACTAGGTTATAATAGTGGTCATTACTATTGATTTGTTGATTATTAGGTACTTGATAAAGGACAAAGTGAACTTTTTCGAAGCATTGTTCAAGATCAATCAAGATCTGAAAAATTGTTAAATAATTTCAAGTAAGTAATACTAAAACTTTATGATAAACAAACGTCAAAATCATAAAAGTTTTCTAAAACAAACGACTGATATAGTTCGTGGCAGTGGTGTAGTAGACAAAGGATATGGTTATATTATGCATATTTTTCTGCTGTTAGTTCAGTCCCTGCATTATGAAGACCAAATAACAAATAATCAACAAATATATTCATAACATCTAAACCAGATGTTTCCAAACAGTGTGGCGCGCCGCAGGAAAAAACAGTCAAAGATTTAAAAACAGTTTCAACAAATTCATATACTAAAAATAAATATACTTTCAAAATTTCAAATATAATCATATATTACTTGTAATTGCATGCATTGGTCCCAGTATAAATAGTTATATATAATTATTGACCGACTTTATTGGTGCGACATTTTGCATTAAATCAAGAATTAAGAATTTTTTAATCGTTATACTCCAAGCAAGGCGGTAACGCCACTGATGCGCAGGGGGCTACATAAGAAAAAGGCTGGGGGAGTAGAATTGTCGGCTGCATTTGGTTTATCTAACTGTAAATGGGTGGGAAATAGGACCAGAAAGTTATCAGTGATAACTTTCTAACTTTTAATCTCCAATTATCTCCCTTTAAGCCTAACCTTGTTTTCTTTTTCTATTTTTACATTTACATTTTAAAACGGAATTTTTTTTGAGCGCGAGAAAATTTTAAGTTCAAACATGTATCCTAGAGAAAAAAAATTTCGGGACAACTGATCTAAACAATAGACACTAGATTATGGCAAAATGGCCGAAGGGGTGTATTTACGAAAATAACACCAAAAACAATTTAGATTTACTAGGAAAAATAAAGTATATTACGATAGTTTTCACTAAATCTTTTCCGTCTTTTGTTTATATGGTTTCAAGTTTGTAAAACGTAAAATGAATGAAATTTAACTGATGAAGCTTTGATCATAATTAAACCCTGCTCAGTAATGTACAAATTTTGACAAGCTTGAATTTTTCTGCATTTTAACCGATTAGTTTTCTAATGATGACACGTTGTAACATCGTAAAAGAGATAAATTTATTTTCTAACTTTTTATACTATTAGATATCTAATGTAGCCCTATTGATGCGACAGTATAGATTTTCTAATTTTTATGCTACTACATTTCAAATCCTTCCTTATAGTGTATGTGTAAGTTTCATTTATCGATTAATTTATCATTTGTGGTCTATGATACCGATAAAGGTATGTGGCAGAATATGTATTCTATGTATTCTATGTCACTAGTTTTATGATGCTGTCGCAAATTGTAATTGTAATTGAACGCTTCATTTGTTTTCTAATTAGAAATTATGTCATGTATAATTTTTGTACTTTTATTTTACTAGTTTTCTTCTAGTGCCACATAGTGTACATGACACCATATATATTTTTGACTTTTTATAATATTTTGTAATATCGAACATTGTACATGATAATTTTATTTATTTTTTGAATTTCCGAATCTGTATTGATTATAAGATAATATTTGTAATGACTCTCTCACAGCACCACAAAATATACACACAGTGTATCAATAATGAACACAATTGAATAGCAAAATTAGGTGTTATCAATGCTGTTACATTTACGACAAATTATTGATCTGAACAAAAAAATAAAGTCACGGATTCTGATTAATTAAATTCAGTTTATACGTTGTTATTAACTACCAGTGTATTTATTTTCGACTGTGAAAGTATATATATATATATATATATATATATATATATATATATATATACTAGCAGTATAACCCGGCGTTTCTCGGGTGTAATGAATGCTTTAAAAACTAATTCATGGTCCTGGAGCTCAGACTCTTTGGACGTTAGCACGAAAGACGAAAAAACCAATAGTTGTTTCCAGTTAAAGCGAATCCGTAGACTGAAAGAAAAATGAATGGATGTAAGTCAAATTTTGATTTTCGGTATCGATATCAAACAAGTTTTTTTCGTTGTAAACTGAATTTTGAAGGTTAAATAAGTCCCCTGAGTAAATGGTATCATGGCTGAGACTAAGAACTACAATTATATCTACTTAGAGCCAAACCCGAAGCAAAAACTAAAATAAAAGGGCTGAAAAAATACAGACATACAGGCAGATAAACAGACACTCACACAAACATCTTTTCTTATATATATATATATATATATATATATATATATATATATATATATATATATTATCAATTTTCTGCGCTATTGTAAGAACTGCAACATTGAAGCTTCTGAATATCGTTTCTTATGTCTTTGTCTATGAGTGTATCAAATTTGATTAAAATCGAACCACTCCTTCTATAACTCGTTTTTTATCGATGTTGGATATTTATCGAGGGTACCTCGACACAAAACTTAGCTATGAACACTCGCAGATGCTTTTAGTACAACTGTGCAAATTTTCAAGAAAATCGGTTTAACCGTTTCGGACTCTATATGTAACTGACACACACAGACACACACACAGATATACACACAGACGAAGTTCCATTTATAAATAAGTTCAGAAATATATATTATAAAAATAACTCAAAAACATGAAAATTCACAACCAAAGATACAAAATTGAGCCAGCCAAAGAAAAAGCATCTAAATTCCTCAACATTACTTTCTCAAATATTTCTAACCTTTATCGTGTAAAATACTTCTTTTAGGAAAGATCCGCAAACATGTTACCTCTCTGTGAAACTTAACCTTTCAATACCTTTCTCTGATTTCTCAATCCCTGGTTAACTTCCTCTTTTTAGGAGAGACTCCAATATCTACACACATGTTCTAGGTATTTTTGTCAACGGACCTATCCCTCTAGCTAGGTTGATTTTTCTTGAATTTTTAGACCATTCTTCGATGTGTCTCTGTCTGTCTCTACTAAACTCAACTATATTTTTTCTCTACCACTCCTTTTCCTCTACTGACTGTTCCGTGGTAGACAATAAATCGGATAGTGTAAACAAGGTAACTTCCTCTCACTCGTCTGGTAATATATTTGTGTTCGGTGAATTCAATGCTCATCATGCCAAGTGGCTAGAAAACCCTGTCACTGAACTTGCTTAAATTCTCAATCACTCAGTCTCTCACGAATGTGGCAGATTTCCGCACTTGTTTCCACAATACCCTTGATAGATTCACCTTAGTGCTTGATCTCTACTTTACATCTATCTCTGAAACTTGCTATTCCATGCAACTCTGCCCTCTTGGCAACTCTGAACATATATTTTAATGCTTCCAAAACAGAGCTACTCTCCTTTTATCACCGTAGTGAATCTTTCTTACCTTCCATCAGTATGAATCACACTAGTCTCACAGGAATCAAAACACTGCGCCTTCTCGGCTTCACTCTCAAACTATCTCAAGAGCAATGACTAAATCGAATCAGTCGTGATATTTACTGCTAAGAATATTGGGTCATTCTACAGGACCACATTTTTTCTCGTTAGAATCCAATTCTGCATATTTTTTCTTCTTAGAATCCATCTTGCATATTTATAAATCTACTATTTTGCCATGCACTGAATACTTTTGTTGTATCAGGTCGTGTGCTCAAGCTATGGGTTCTCGACAAAATTCAAAGAAAGATCTGCAGTGTAATAGGTCCTGATTTGGCAGCCCGACTTCATTCACTTTCTCACCGACGGCATATGTATTTGTTTTGTTCCTCTACAAATATGATTTCCCT
Source organism: Ascarosepion bandense (assembly GCA_037127315.1). Taxonomy (NCBI): domain Eukaryota; kingdom Metazoa; phylum Mollusca; class Cephalopoda; order Sepiida; family Sepiidae; genus Ascarosepion; species Ascarosepion bandense. Next base: position 102,717 of record JBBBDQ010000663.1, read on the forward strand.
CTATAAATATATTCATGGCTTCTGCACTGAAGAGATTCATAAATTTACTTCTGCTACTAGATTGGCAACAAGGTCCCACCATTTTACCATCAAAATAGGCAAATATAATCGCCACTCATACTCCATCAATTTTCTTTTCTCGCATTGTCCGTCTGTTAAACTTCCATGCTTGCATCTCTGGTAGCTATAATTTTCAAAAGTTGAAGTGCAACGTCAATTGCCATCTTGTTTCTCCTTGTTTTCTACCTTTCACTTATTCTTTCTTCTCTGTATCTTTTTTCTCTCTCTTTACCGTCGGGCTATAGACAAAGGATAATATATATATATAATTTATAGCATTGTTATATTACAATGAAAACTCTTTTATTAACACCAGAAATATATTTATATATGTGCGTGTATATATATATATATATATATATATATATATATATATGTGTGTGTGTGTGTGTGTGTGTGTGTGTGTGTGTTTAGAGAGAGGGAGAGAGTGAGACATTGAAAAGTAACCCCCGATTTTGAAATACTTATAATTTATTGATCAACTATAATGTTTACAAAAAATCAATATGAGAGGTTAGCGTTTTACATGACGTTTTATTTAATATTAGACATGGGGACCAGATTTCGCTACTATAATCTAGAGCCAAACAGGAAACGCGTCAATTGATTTCACCATGAACGGTTGTGGTATGGATGACATAACTTCTTGCATCCACCTTTCATGTTCGTCCAATATCTTGTTTTGCTCCTTCACTTATATTTTGCTTAGATAAATTATTTAGATTAACTATAGTCATGACCTTTAGTTTTCTTATTTATTCATAATTCTATATTTATGCATATTTTTAATTTACTTATTTTGTATCGTCTCTAACTTTTGGTATTTGAAATAAAAGAGCATTAGATTTCTGTTGCGTATTTTTATTTCTTATTTATTTATTGTGTTGCGTTTATGGGTATTCGCGTTGGATTCCTTTCCTGTCTACATATAAAAATTGTCTTTGACATTTCTTTTTAAGATTTTATCATGTTCTGGAAATGTGCTTTTTGATATTTTCATCTCCAGACAGCAGTTACATTGTTTTGACTTTTGTCTTTTACTGGTTCTATCTTATGTTCTATAATATATATATATATATATATATATATATATATATATATATATATATATATATAGCAAATAAGCTCTCATACTAAGCTACACGGGTATCTTCAAAAAAAGTTGAGAAAGTCTGCCTGGAGATACCTGATGGTTGAAACTCGGGTAAATTAGTGTGACTGCTTATTTGCTAAGTAGATTTTGCTCTACTTTCTTCTTGATGAATTTTGTATCGAGGACTTTTCATTGTATATATATATATATATATATATATATATGTGTGTGTGTACGTATGTATGTATGTATATAGTTATTTAATTACTAAGATTTGATCATAACTAAATTAGACCAGTACACAATTGTATTTAAAAGTGTTCAATACAATTAACTTGTAGAATTATTTAATGTTTTTCATTTGTAAACCAGTTATTACACCATCCAGGTTTCTACCATTTAGTGTCTTCGGGCGATTTACAATAACTAATTTTACCGTCTTTTTAAAGGTCGCTCACGTAACGGGGAGTTTTGACGCGCAATTTTCAAAATTAAAATAATTTATAACGTTATAACATCATATATTTACACACACACACACACACACACACACACACACACACACACACACACATATATATATATATATATATATATATATATATATATATATATATAAACGTATTTCCCTAATTTTTAATTAATTTTGCCTCCGATAAGCAGTAACAGATTTTATTTCTAACAAAACCTGTTGTCCTCAATCAATGGTAACACCATTATTTATATTTGCACATACAGGGTGTAAACGATAAATTCGCAGTAATTTCAATCCGCAATTTAGGTTTTTTAAAGCGGCATTATCAGTCTGAAATGTTAGTTTGTGTACTCTTTCGAGTCTGAAGTTCAGATTAGCCACCTAAAAATACTAACAAAATGAGTGCCAGTGTAGAATTTAACCATAGAATGGTTATTGCTGAATTGTTCCGCGCCGGCCATAAGACATCTGACATTATCAGAGACACTGGCTATGCTCCTAGGACTGTTTATCGTATTGTAGCAAACTTAAGGGAAGGTAAAGACAAGCAAAGGAAGGTTCACAGCCCGAGAAGTGATAAAATCCCCACCAAAAGGTTTGAAATGATCCATTGCAGCAAATCCATCACAGTCAATGGTTGACCAGGTGAAAAAGCGGAATGTAGCCAAAATGACCATTTCTAATGCAGTACGGAAAGATCTTGGGATGAAGTCATATTGCAGACGATGTCGTAACATTCTTACCGCGAAATCTAAGACCATTCGTAAAGAGAGAAGCCACTTGCTACTCAATCACCCGAAACATCATGGTGGTACCGTTCGCATTTTTGTGGAGAGAAAAAGTTCGTGGTAGACGAAGTCGCCAACTGCAGAAACTCAAGAGTTATCGCCATTGACCCTTCTTGTGTTCCTCCAGTCATGCAGAGTAAACACCCTGTCTCTGTCATGGTGTTTGGAGCTATTGCCAGCGATGGGAAAGTCATGCCCCGTCACTTCATTGAAGTTGGCCTGAAGATCAATATGGCAGAATATCTGAAGATTCTGGAGGAAGTTCTCTTACACTGGATTAAGAAGAACGATGACCCCAACAAAATGATATTCATCCTGGACTCTGCACCTGCTCATGGGTCAAAAACAGTGCAGACCTTCTTGAAGAGAGAGTTGCCGTTTTTTGTGCCCTCAAATATCTGGCCCTCTAGTTCGCCAGATTTGAACCCCTGCGACTATTGGTTATGGGGCGATGTTGAGAAAGTCTCTAATGCTCGCCCCCATAACAGTGTGGCATCACTGAAGACCTCCGTAAGGCGAGCATTCCGCGATATCAAGAAAGAGTTAGCTGTCAAGGCCTGTCGTGCTTTTAGGGATCGCATTCAGCAAGTTGTGGACGCAGAAGGTGGACGCATAGAATAAAATGTTTGTATTTAATAAAGCAGTTAAATAAACATACGCAAATCTTAAATGTCTTTAAATGTCCCTTCTTTATCAGGGCTTAAAATCTGAGATCTCAAACTGCCAATTTATCGTTTACACCCTGTACTCTATACCTAATTTGAGGCAATTCTATCCCAAAATATGGCTTTTGTTTCAACTATATAGATATATATATGTGTGTGTGTGTGTGTGTGTCTGTATGTTTGTGTGTGCCTGTATGTGAGTTTGTATGTTTGTGTATGTGTCTGTGTGTGTCTGTATGTTTGTGTGTGTGTCTGTGTGTGTGTGTAATAAAAAATAACTTAGAAAAGACTATGCAAAAATTTTCTCTATATAAAATATAATAACGTTTGGAAAAATGAAAATATTTTGTATATTTATATGTAATAGTTATGATATATGTATATTCACAGAGAATTATTGAAAGTTGAATATTAAATACTGGTTTTAGAATTAAAAGCTTTTCATTTTATCCTCTTTTGTGTTTAGGATTTCAATTTTGAAAAGTTTATTAACTTCTGACAAAGGATCACAGTTTATCGCCAAGAAATTAGGGATGCCCACACTAGAAAAATCACCCTTAGGTAACATATAGAGAAATGCGGATAACGAAATATGCTAAACTTTTATAATTTCCTATTCTAGAAATGCGACTACAAAGCCAAGAAAAAAAGCGCTGTAATAATAAAAAAAAAAAGAAACTCATCTTTAAACCAAAACTCAGTTCACTGCATAAATCAGAGGCACATCATTAAAAACGGTTTCTGTCATATTTTCCTTATCACAAGCGACGGACAAAACCAATTTCGCTCCTTGATTATATTCTTATATTACGGGTTTAAGTGTCAGCACGTGGGAATATATAAAAACATTTACAAATATTTTGAAAAAAATTTTTTTTAGTTTTAATTATTCTCTGTAAATATGCATTCTTTATGAATATTATATATACATATATGAAATTATTCGGTGGGTTTCTAAATTTTATTATACTTTCTCCTTCTTCCTCTCTCTCTGTATATATATATATATATAGAGAGAGAGAGAGAGTGAGATATAGAGATAATTAGAGAGGGGGAGAGAGAGTATGCAGGGTGCCTACGCATTTAAAATCTTATAAATGGATATTAACCTACATTAATTTAACATTCTTTTCAAAATGCTCTATTTCTCATTTCTCTTTCAAAGGAATCAACAGAATTATCAAGGTATCTTCCAGTCTTGCAAAGTAGATGAAAAGATATATCGTGCTCGTATCACTAGCCACCAGGCATAGTGACTCGAATAAATTGCCCATATTAACGGTAAGAGTAAATTGGTGTGTCTGAACGAGCAATACAGATGTCCCCATAGGGATGCCCACGATTTTCATCTCGTTTGTCTTAGTGCATGGGGTCGTGAGCAATAATTGCTATGTCTTCTCGAAACTCCTCGGTGTGAATACTGCATCGACGAGCCGGTCACAGTGGACAAGCACTGGATCAAAGATGTATCCGTGTGTATTCCTATTTCAATATGCTCTCACTATCGATGTCGTGACTCAGAAATTTCTGGGCGAGAATTGACGATATTATCATTTGCAATGAGATCATCAAGATCTCCTAATTTAAACTCTGCGAACTTTTACGTCTGCGTTATTATCGAGGGAGACACAAAACAACACTCCAACAAAATTTAGGTCTCTTTGAAGATCGTCAGCTTAGATTTGATCAACAGAACGAATAATAAGCACTTGATCTCGGCTTGCACTTTCTTCTGAATAAGCAGGAAAGATATCTTCAAAAGTTAGCGTTGTTTCATGGTATAATCCAGGTTGAACATGAATAATTTATTTATAAATATACTGATTTTTATTGAATATATACAAATCTTGTCCTGCGCACTATTTAATGCACAGGGTGTACTCAATAGCCGAAAAAGAATTTTTTTTATTTTTTTATTTTTTTTGAAAATATAAAGAGACAGAGAGAAATAGATAGACACATAACCAAGCCCAATAGCGAACACTTTCAAGACCCCAGTAAATAGGTTGCATTTTCTTCCTGTTGGAACTTAGAATTATACACAGCGCTGAGGAAAACTTGTATAAATTATTATTATAATAAAGGATTTAACGGTGGTTATTTTACATTGAACACGTTTTTTACCTCCAGTACTGATTGTGCAATATTTGATATTTAGGTTATATATATATATATATATATATATATATATATAGAGAGAGAGAGAGAGAGAGAGAGAAAGACAGACATACAGACAGAGAGGGAAAATGTTTATCTGTTTTTTTGTGGTCTTATATATTTATTCTTGTCTGGACATGCCATGTGGTGTATACATTGTCCGAATGGTTATGTAGGTCAGAGCACTTTCGTCCATTTCTTTATCCAACGTTAAGGGTGAATTTTTGTTTTTACTTTTAACTGAATATTTGCATTGCTTTAGGTATGTTTAAAAAAATATGGGAACACAGGAAAAATTAAATAATATATATATATATATATATATATAATACGGGATTCAGGCTTGGTTAAATTTGCCAATAAAAAGGAATGATATATGTACAATAAGAAGGACGGGCGTTACAAAAGCCTTTGACATTGTGACGCAAAAGAAGTGGATGAATTGTCCCTGCAATTTCGGAGGAGTTGACACCTAGTAGAAAGCTCGAAATTGTTTTGGCATATAATAAGGTAGAATTAAAAAAACAACACGAGATTTTTATTGGAATACAACTACGCCTTTTGGAAAAAATAAACGATCGCAGAAGGCAATATTTTCCATTAATTTTTGCCTCACCCTATGTGTCAATTGAAATTTTTGTTCACATATCAAGAAGATAAAGATAAAAAATATGATGAAAATAATGGACAGGAAGATAATGATATAAACTAAGGACAAAATAAAAGAAGGATAAAGATAGAAAGACAAGGGGAAAAATAAACCAAAGAAAGATAAATATAAAAAATAAGGAATAAATAATGGAAAAGAAGATAAATATTAAAAGTAAAGAAAAAATAAGGTAAGAAAGATAAAGATAGAAATTAAGAGGAACAGAAGGGAAAGGAAGAAAAATAGAAAGTAGGGGAAAATCAGGGAAAGGAAGATAAAGAGTAAAAATTAGAGCAAAATATGGAATAGAAAATAAAGATAGAAAATAAGTTATAAGTGAAGGTAAGAGTAAGATAGAAAATAAGCAAAAATAAGGGAAAGTAATATAGATATACAAGATATGAGAAAAGAAGAGAAAGAAAGAAAAAGATAGAATATAAAAGAAAATTACGGATAAGAAAGATAAAGAACAAAAAAGGAAAAATAAATGAAAGGAAGATAAAGACAGAAAATAAGATGAAAATAAGAAAATAGAAGATAAGAATAAAAAGAAGTTCAAAATAAAGAAATTGAAGATAAAGATAGAAAATGAGATTAAGACAAGAGAAAAAAGATAAAGATAAAAAAATAAGGAGAAAATAAGAGAAAAGAAAATAAAGACAGAAAATAAGATGAAAATAAGAAAATAGAAGATACTGTTCTGTTGGCTCGATGCAACCACTTCCCCACCATCGAAATGTGGCCTCCCGTTGTCTGTTCTATAAATACTTTCATGGCTTCTGCTCGGACGAACTTAAGTCACTGATGCCTCTTCAATAGGTGTTTACTCGTGCAACCAGACTGGCAACAGGGTCCCACCCATTCACAGTCAGGTTAACCAAATGCAGACGACAATTCTACTCCTGCAGCTTCTTTCGCACTTCCAGCCTGTGGAACTCGCTCCCATATTCTTGCTTTCCTGACGGCTACAACCTCCAGAAATTTAAATGCAAAGTCAAAACTCATATATTAACCACTGGACTCTAGCTCTCTCCCCACCCCCGTATAACCTTCCCTTTCTCTCCACCTATGTATCTGTCATCGCACCTGCATTCTCAGCTTTCTATTGATCCTTTCTAACTATTTTGTACTCCTCACTTTTTTCTAATTAATTTTTTTACAGTTATGTAGCTCCCGGCTCATCAGTGGCATTTCTGCCTTGCTTGTGGTGAAATGATTAAAAAAAAAGGATAAAAAGAAGTTCAAAATAACGGAATTGATAATAAAGATAAAAAATGAGGTTAAGATAAGAGAAAAAAGATAAAGATAGAAAATAATTGGAAAATAAGAGAAATGAAAATAAAGACAGAAAATAAGATGAAAATAAGAAAATAGAAAATAAGGATAAAAAGAAGTTCAAAATAAAGAAATTGAAGATAAAGATAGAAAATGAGGTTAAGATAAGAGAAAAAAGATAAAGATAGAAAATAAGTGGAAAATAAGAGAAAAGAAAATAAAGACAGAAAATAAGATGAAAATAAGAAAATAGAAGATAAGGATAAAAAGAAGTTCAAAATAAAGAAATTGAAGATAAAGATAGAAAATGAGGTTAAGATAAGAGAAAAAAGATAAAGATAGAAAATAAGTGGAAAATAAGAGAAAAGAAAATAAAGACAGAAAATAAGATGAAAATAAGAAAATAGAAGATAAGGATAAAAAGATGTTCAAAATAAAGAAAATGAAGATAAAGATAGAAAATGAGGTTAAGATAAGAGAAAAAAAGATAAAGATAGAAAATAAGTGGAAAATAAGAGAAAAGAAAATAAAGACAGAAAATAAGATGAAAATAAGAAAATAGAAGATAAGGATAAAAAGAAGTTCAAAATAAAGAAATTGAAGATAAAGATAGAAAATGAGGTTAAGATAAGAGAAAAAAAGATAAAGATAGAAAATAAGTGGAAAATAAGAGAAAAGAAAATAAAGACAGAAAATAAGATGAAAATAAGAAAATAGAAGATACTGTTCTGTTGGCTCGATGCAACCAGTTCCCCACCATCGAAATGTGGCCTCCCTTTGTCTGTTCTATAAATACTTTCATGGCTTCTGCTCGGACGAACTTAAGTCACTGATGCCTCCTCAATAGGTGTTTACTCGTGCAACCAGACTGGCAACAGGGTCCCACCCATTCACAGTCAGGTTAACCAAATGCAGACGACAATTCTACTCCTGCAGCTTCTTTCGCACTTCCAGCCTGTGGAACTCGCTCCCATATTCTTGCTTTCCTGACGGCTACAACCTCCAGAAATTTAAATGCAAAGTCAAAACTCATATATCAACCACTGGAATCTAGCTCTCTCCCCACCCCCGTATAACCTTCCCTTTCTCTCCACCTATGTATCTGTCATCGCACCTGCATTCTCAGCTTTCTATTGATCCTTTCTAACTATTTTGTATTCCTCACTTTTTTCTAATTAATTTTTTTAAAGTTATGTAGCTCCCGGCTCATCAGTGGCATTTCTGCCTTGCTTGTGGTGAAATGATTAAAAAAAAAGGATAAAAGGAAGTTCAAAATAACGGAATTGATAATAAAGATAAAAAATGAGGTTAAGACAAGAGAAAAAAGATAAAGATAGAAAATAATTGGAAAATAAGAGAAAAGAAAATAAAGACAGAAAATAAGATGAAAATAAGAAAATAGAAGATAAGGATAAAAAGATGTTCAAAATAAAGAAATTGAAGATAAAGATAGAAAATGAGGTTAAGATAAGAGAAAAAAGATAAAGATAGAAAATAAGTGGAAAATAAGAGAAAAGAAAATAAAGACAGAAAATAAAATGAAAATAAGAAAATAGAAGATGAGGATAAAAAGATGTTCAAAATAAAGAAATTGAAGATAAAGATAGAAAATGAGGTTAAGATAAGAGAAAAAAGATAAAGATAGAAAATAAGTGGAAAATAAGAGAAAAGAAAATAAAGACAGAAAATAAGATGAAAATAAGAAAATAGAAGATAAGGATAAAAAGATGTTCAAAATAAAGAAATTGATGATAAAGATAGAAAATGAGGTTAAGATAAGAGAAAAAAAGATAAAGATAGAAAATAAGTGGAAAATAAGAGAAAAGAAAATAAAGACAGAAAATAAGATGAAAATAAGAAAATAGAAGATACTGTTCTGTTGGCTCGATGCAACCACTTCCCCACCATCGAAATGTGGCCTCCCTTTGTCTGTTCTATAAATACTTTCATGGCTTCTGCTCGGACGAACTTAAGTCACTGATGCCTCCTCAATAGGTGTTTACTCGTGCAACCAGACTGGCAACAGGGTCCCACCCATTCACAGTCAGGTTAACCAAATGCAGACGATAATTCTACTCCTGCAGCTTCTTTCACACTTCCCGCCTGTGTAACTCGCTCCCATATTCTTGCTTTCCTGATGGCTACAACCTCCAGAAATTTAAATGCAAAGTCAATACTCATCTACTAACCACTGGACTCTAGCTCTCTCCCCACCCCCGTATAACCTTCCCTTTCTCTCCACCTATGTATCTGTCATCGCACCTGCATTCTCAGCTTTCTATTGATCCTTTCTAACTATTTTGTACTCCTCACTTTTTTCTAATTAATTTTTTTACAGTTATGTAGCTCCCGGCTCATCAGTGGCATTTCTGCCTTGCTTGTGGTGAAATGATTAAAAAAAAAGGATAAAAGGAAGTTCAAAATAACGGAATTGATAATAAAGATAAAAAATGAGGTTAAGACAAGAGAAAAAAGATAAAGATAGAAAATAATTGGAAAATAAGAGAAAAGAAAATAAAGACAGAAAATAAGATGAAAATAAGAAAATAGAAGATAAGGATAAAAAGATGTTCAAAATAAAGAAATTGAAGATAAAGATAGAAAATGAGGTTAAGATAAGAGAAAAAAGATAAAGATAGAAAATAAGTGGAAAATAAGAGAAAAGAAAATAAAGACAGAAAATAAAATGAAAATAAGAAAATAGAAGATGAGGATAAAAAGATGTTCAAAATAAAGAAATTGAAGATAAAGATAGAAAATGAGGTTAAGATAAGAGAAAAAAGATAAAGATAGAAAATAAGTGGAAAATAAGAGAAAAGAAAATAAAGACAGAAAATAAGATGAAAATAAGAAAATAGAAGATAAGGATAAAAAGATGTTCAAAATAAAGAAATTGATGATAAAGATAGAAAATGAGGTTAAGATAAGAGAAAAAAAGATAAAGATAGAAAATAAGTGGAAAATAAGAGAAAAGAAAATAAAGACAGAAAATAAGATGAAAATAAGAAAATAGAAGATACTGTTCTGTTGGCTCGATGCAACCACTTCCCCACCATCGAAATGTGGCCTCCCTTTGTCTGTTCTATAAATACTTTCATGGCTTCTGCTCGGACGAACTTAAGTCACTGATGCCTCCTCAATAGGTGTTTACTCGTGCAACCAGACTGGCAACAGGGTCCCACCCATTCACAGTCAGGTTAACCAAATGCAGACGATAATTCTACTCCTGCAGCTTCTTTCACACTTCCCGCCTGTGTAACTCGCTCCCATATTCTTGCTTTCCTGATGGCTACAACCTCCAGAAATTTAAATGCAAAGTCAATACTCATCTACTAACCACTGGACTCTAGCTCTCTCCCCACCCCCGTATAACCTTCCCTTTCTCTCCACCTATGTATCTGTCATTGCACCTGCATTCTCAGCTTTCTATTGATCCTTTCTAACTATTTTGTACTCCTCACTTTTTTCTAATTAATTTTTTTACAGTTATGTAGCTCCCGGCTCATCAGTGGCATTTCTGCCTTGCTTGTGGTGAAATGATTAAAAAAAAAAGGATAAAAAGAAGTTCAAAATAACGGAATTGATAATAAAGATAAAAAATGAGGTTAAGATAAGAGAAAAAAGATAAAGATAGAAAATAAGTGGAAAATAAGAGAAAAGAAAATAAAGACAGAAAATAAGATGAAAATAAGAAAATAGAAGATAAGGATAAAAAGATGTTCAAAATAAAGAAATTGAAGATAAAGATAGAAAATGAGGTTAAGATAAGAGAAAAAAAGATAAAGATAGAAAATAAGTGGAAAATAAGAGAAAAGAAAATAAAGACAGAAAATAAGATGAAAATAAGAAAATAGAAGATAAGGATAAAAGGAAGTTCAAAATAAAGAAATTGAAGGTAAAGATAGAAAATGAGGTTAAGATAAGAGAAAAAGATAATAATAAAAAAATAAGGAGAAAATAAGAGAAAGGCAGAGAAAGATAAATATTAAAGGGAAAAAAGGTAAAAGAGTATAAAGATAGAAGAAAATAGAAAAATAAAGAAAGGGATAAAAAGATGGAAATAAGCGGAAAATAAAGAAACAAAAGATAAAGACAGAAAATAAGAGGTAAGTAAAGGAAAGGAAGATAAAGATTGAAAAAAAAGGAAAAACGGTAAGGAAGATAAAACCAAAGATTAAGTGGAAAAGAAGGGAAAGGAAGATAAAAGGAGAATATAATTGGAAAATAAAGGAAAGGAAGATAGACATAGAATATAAGGGAAAAAGAAAGGAAGATAAAGATTGAAAATAAGAAAAAATCAGTGAAAGATAAAGATAGAATATAAGGGAAAAATAAGAGAAAGCTATACAAAGAGGAAAAAAGTGAATAGCAAGATAAATGTAAAAATGAGGGAAAAATTACGATTGGAAGGTGCACATAAAAAACCATGGAAAAATAAGCGAATGAATGATACAGATAGAAAGAAAGGTTAAAATGTTGGTACAGAAAATAACGTTCTATCTTATTTATAAATGGAACATTGTGTGTGTGTGTGTGTGTGTGTGTGTGTGTGTGTGTGTGTGTGTGTGTGTGTGTGTGTCCGTTACCTATAGACTCCGAAACGGCTGAACCTATTTTCTTGAAAATTTACACAGTTGTACTATAAGCGTCTGCGAGTGTTCTTAGCTAAGTTTTGGTCGAGATACCCTCGATAAATATCCAAAATCAATAATCGAAAAAATCGGGTCATAGAAGGAGTGGTCCGAGTTTAATCAAATTTGATACACTCATAGACAATAACATAAGAAACAATATTCAGAAGCTTCAAGGTTGCAGTTCTTACAATAGTGCAGAAAATCGATAATATATATATATGTATGTATATATATATATATAAAAGGTAAGATGTTTGTGTGTGTGTCTGTTTATCTGCCTGTATGTCGGTATTTTTTCAGCCCTTTTATTTTAGTTTTTGCTTCTGGTTTGGCTCTAAGTAGATATAATTGTAGTTCTTAGTCTCAGCCATAATACCATTTACTCAGCGGACTTATTTAACCTTCAAAATTCAGTTTACAACGAAAAAAAAATTTGATATCGATACCGGAAATCAAAATTTGACTTACATCCATTCATCTTCTTTCAGTCTACGGATTCGCTTTAATTGGAAACAACTATTGCTTTTTAGTCTTTTGTGCTAACGTCTAAAGAGTCTGAGCTCCAGCACCATGGATTAGTTTTAAAGCTTTCATTACACCTGAGCAACGCCGGGCTATACTGCTAGTAGAAAATAAGAGCAAAATAAGAGAAAGTAATGTAAAGAAAGAAAATAATTGAAAATAAGATACAGATAGAATATAAGATGCAAATTATGGAATGGATGATACAGGTAGAAAATAATGAAAAGTAAGAAAAAAGGAAGGTAAAGATAGAAAATAAGAGGAAAATAATAGAAATGAAATAAAGATAAAAAGGGTAAAATAAAGGAAATCAATGAAATGATATAAAATTAGAGGAAAATATTGTAAAGTAAGAAAAAGATAGAAAATAAGGCAAAAATACGGGAATAGGGGATAAAAATGATAAAAAAAGAAAGATAAAGATAAAAGAACAGGGAAAAGTAAGGGAAAAAATTTATAGGTAGAAAATAAGGGAAAAGGGCAAATATCACAGAAATAAATCAAGGATGCAATGCATGTACTGCGTGAATAGATAAATAAGAAACAGCCACTGAGATCAGGGGTCTGGTTTCTTTTGATTGCTGATTCGCAAGGCTAGCCACCTCCATGAACAAAATAACATAGTTTTTAATTTCTGTATATTCCTAAAATCAAATTTCTGCCGTATGTATCTATTTTATTTATAATCTAGTATATGTGCGTTGTGGTGCAGTGGATATCGGCTCGGAAGGAGAAATCGGGGAGCTCAGTTCGAATTTCAGTTGAATTCATTGCATTCACTTACGCGCAAATACCCTTAGGAAAGGTATTCATCTGTCTCTTTCTTCCAGTTATGGATTAAATAACAGGACGGATTGGGTTTTATAGCCTTGGCTGGCAACCACTCTACCGCAGAAATCAATGGCAACCTACTGCGGGATGATCTTCTTCCCAGTCAGTCATGTCTCTTTCGAGGCATGATCGCCCAAGCGTGTTTCACGTATGGCACTTAACTGACTGATAGATAGTTCAATATAAAGTAAAACTATAGTAAATATAGAGTGATACGTATACTTGTAAAATATAGATTGCACAAATGAGAATGAGTGCTGTTGCAGAAAAATGTAATTCAGTTGCACAAACCCTAGAAACACCCTCGTAACGAATTCTGTTTTGGTACGAAACGCCACGAATTACGCTTAATGCATAAAAAATCGTTCTGTCGACTTAACAAGAACTCGGCTTTTTATATGTTCTCACCGAGCCAGAGAGTTTGCATATTGGGCACGCCGTCAAACTCAGTTCGACTTACTAAGGCTTGCCCCTCGTCATTCCAGCGCCGGTGCTTGGAGAGTCTGCACCTGAGTAACTTGCTCGCACCTATTGGCTACGCTATTGTGGTCCTCTTGGATCTACGAGGTAATTCGCCAAACTCCCCTCTGATCTCCTGATCAAAAATGTAGCAGGTTGGCAGTGATCATCTTCACTGAGTGCTTTTTTGCAGTGGCGGGGGGTCTACTTCTTCTTCAGGTAAATTGTACGTATCAGAATTTCCGTTTTCAAGAAACAGACTCTCAGACTCGCTTTCTGAAGTACTGTCAGAATCTTCCTCTAAAGTGATAACACTGCGACGTGGGCGTATGTCTTTCACGTGACGGGGAATTATGTTCACTAGACAAAACTGCAGGCTGATAACCTTCGTTATCTGCCCACTACCAAAATTCGTGGTGCACCCAATCTGCGGAGTTTTGAGCTACACTCGATCTCTGACCTGGTAAGTGCTACTAGCAGGAACAGAGGGAGTCATCACGGTATCAATCCCCCTCACCCAGACTTCATATCGGTAAATCGCATTGACTGGTGCGGTCAAGTGTGAGTTGTCATCTTTCGGGGTCACATTGGACAAGTAGACAGCCTCTTGTATGGAACAGTGCATCCTAGCCGAAATTCGATTCACTGAACGGTGAAATCGCTCCGCTATAATATTCCCGGCTGGAACGTACGCGCAAAGAAATAGCAGGTTTATTCCCCACTTCTGCGCAAATTTTCTGAACACCCTACTGCAAAAGACAGTGCCATTGCTCATAAGGAGCTCACATAGTGAGCCACGCTCAAAGAACACCGTCTCCAGCTACCGACTTAGACTTGCTGAGTCTTGCCTGGACAACTGCTTCCTAATGGAGAAACGTGAGGGCCGCAGTCTGTGAGGGTTAAAAATTGGCAGGAACTGAAATGCGTTATGTACATTTCTAACCTCTGCCAATTCTTGTTCACCTCCAGCTTTCCCTTCTTCCAGCAAACTAGTGATGGGTCTATCGGTTGGCATTCTTCGCGCCCCCGTATGGTTGATTTTACTACTGCTTTTGTTATTCCTGGGCGAACTTTCTTGATGAAGTAAGTGGTGCGCCGTACTCCCGTGTGTCCAATACACCAGTGGATTGACAGGATTTGACTCGCGCCCAGCTCATCCACGTGGACAGCACCGATCAATGACCCGGATCTATTTTCTCTCCTCATTGCGTTAAACTCCCGCCGGAGCACCCTGGTCAGTCGGTCGGCCATGTTTTCAGATAATGCAACCAACATCACGTCTACAGTCAGCTCGTACTCCATAACTAGTTCCTTGAATGTACTCAACCGTCTTCTGATAAGCATCTCGCTTGATACCTTGGTATGCGCTCTCACCTTCCAGCTAAGAGTGTTTGATTCCCATTTGTACACAGTGAGAGAGAGAAAGAGAGAGTCCGTCTTGATGTGCAGCACCTTGCTCTGCCATTGAATAACATGTTAATGCCTATTAACATCTATTTCGGTCAGGTTTATATGATGTCCATCGTTTTCAGGTTGCAGTCAACAAGCGTCTTTTATTACAATCCCTTGCCTCTCCAAAGCCACACTGATTGCTAAAGAACTTGGCTCCATTCACACTTTTATCTCCAGACTGTCCACGCACCAATCCCCGCGGGCTGGATTATTCCGCTTCACTGCATCTATAGTCTCACATATCATACGCTGGAGAAGAGTGTCCTTCAACATCCCATCCCTTCGTGACCGCACTACTTCTTCTCTTGTTAACTCGACAAGCCACACGAAGCCACTCACACAGTGGAAAGTGCCCGACAAGCCTCCCTCACAAGGAGAACACGTTCCTTCGTGTGGCAATGTCGGGATCTTCTGGGAACATGCTTCTGCACTTCCACCAAAGTTCACCGTGTTCCATCCTAAAAGCCAGTCCTAGCAACCGTGCAATGTCCTCTAACCTATCTGGGTCTTTGCATACAAGTCCATTTTAAGCCAAGTGTTCTCTGACGCAGATGGAGGGAACGACATCTTCTTTGACATAAATATTGTTGTAGGATCGGCCCCTTTTTTATATGATAATGGACTCCGGAATCACAGTTGTAGCTGCAGATTACAGTGGAGAGTAATCGTAGAGAATTGTGACAGTTATTGAAGTGTTCCGACAGATACCGAAGTTACTCAGAGACGAGATTAGGTCTGAGCTCTACTCAGCTACCTGGAGATACTATTTCACTTTAAGACTTGTATATATTTATTTCTACTAATAGTATTGTCCACAACAAATTGGCGACGAAGACCCGAATTCCCGTACACGTATACCTCGAATAGACACAGTATCTTGGCGACGGAAGATTCAAACTTACATATACCACACAACAGCAGAACTAATACAAAAAACGTAAAAACTATAGTGCTAGGTCAATCCAAAACAATTTGGCGACACTATCGCAGATAATCTGCTGACATAATAACTTTTGAACAAAAAGAGATAGAATAAAGATCTGTAAAAAGAGAATTGAAAGTCAATATTTTTGTCTCTTTCAACAGAATAATTTTCTACAAAATTTTCTACTAGATTAATTGCCAGAAATACTAGTTAAAAACCCAAACCTCTCACGGAATCAAAGCAGCAAACCATGGATGACGTTCAGAAAGGAATTCTAGAAATCATAAAAAGAAGTGAAGAAAGACAATATAAATTGGAAGAAAGACAAATGGAAATGCAAAAGGCAAATGAAGAAAGACAATTACAACTACAAGAATTATTACTAAAATTACCAAGCAACACAATAGAAAAGAAAAGGAAAAAAGAAGAGACATTTTCGCAAGATGCTGTGTAGAACGCGATAGAAACCTTTAAATACTCGATTGATGAAGACAAACATTTTGGAGAATATTACAGACGATATGTAGATATTTTTAATGTCGATTGTCAGAACTGGACAGCTCCGTGGTTTTCTCCTGCCTGCTCAGCTGCCATTGCTCACAGGAAGCATTACTTCCGTCTATTCCGGAAACAGTCATCTGATCACAATAGGCGCCTGTTCACGTCTGCCCGCAATGAGTGCAAGAGAAGCCTAAATGACGGCGCATAGCTGACCGCAATTTCAACTCCAAGGAATATTGGACGATTTGCAAACGAGTGCTGAACAATAGAAGATCCTCAATACCTCATTTAATCCATGAATTTGAGGTTCTCACGTCATCTGTGGATTCTCATCCAACTCCACATTTGACTCATCTGGAGTACACCCACCCGACTTCCCTATTAGAACTGAGGCCAAACTGCACGAAGTATATATTACCCCGACAGTAGTATCCCGAGTAATCTCAAAACTCGACCCCAATAAGTCGAGTGGAGACGATAGAATTCCGGTGATAGTCCTTAAGAGGTGTGCTCCTGAACTTCCCCTGTCCTCTCTAAACTATTTAACTACTGTCTTTTTGCTTCCTGCTTTCCTGCATGCTGGAAATTCTCTTCAGTCGTTCCTGTATTTAAGAATTGTGGTGAACCCTCGGACCCATCCAACTATCCTCCTATCAGTCTTCTACCGATATTCGGGAAAGTATTCCAGGCCATAATCAATGCTGAAATAGTCCAACATCTTACTGCCCACAAACTCTTCTCTGACAGGCAATATGGATTCCGCTTTGCCCGGTCCACGGCCGATGCTAACAACCGGAACTGAGTATATGCTCCAGGCCCTTGATGAGTCTGACGAGGCACGCCCGGTTGCTCTGGATATCTCCAAGGCTTTTGACAGGGTTTGGCACTCTGGCCTCCTATGCAAGTTACGGGGTTACGGTATTACCGGTCGCCTGCTTGACCTAATCCAATCTTTCTTAAATAACCGCAAAATGAAGGTCGTTTTGAATGGGCGTGCCTACAGAACGAATGCTGGTGTCCCACAGGTTTCTATCCTGGGCCTGACGCTCTTCCTTATTTTCATTAACGACCTCCCAGATGAAATCAGTTTCCAAGTAGGCATCCACCACAATCTACTCCCGCAGCAGAAAGAAACGTGTCGTGGCGGACAGACATAATCTCGCTGCTGACCTTGAACAGGATCTACACTCTGTGGTGAAATGGGGCAAGAAGTGGCTTGTCAACTTCAATGCGTCTAAGACCATGCTGTTGTCTGTCAACCATCACAGGCAACCTCTCCTCCCCCCCATAAGCATGGACCAAGCGATTCTCCCTGAGAGCCACACACTACGCCTCCTCGGCCTTACCCTTTCCTCAGACCTCAAATGGAACTACTATATTGATTCCATAGCTAAATCTACTGCTAAAAATGTTGGGTCACTATGCCGATCCAGGATGTTTTTTCCTCCTGAATCCATCCTGCATATATACAAGACAACCATCCGTCCGTGCATGGAGTACTGCTGCCATTTATGGTCAGGCACCCCTGCCGTTCTCCTCAGTGTTCTCGACAGGCTCCAAAGGAGAGTCTGTAATGTGATAGGTAGTGATCTAGCGGCTCAACTGCAGCCACTTCCCCACCGTCGAAATGTGGCCTCTCATTGTATCTTCTATAAATACTTTCATGGCTTCTGCTCGAACGAAATTAAATCACTGGTGCCTCCTCAACAGGTGTTTACTCGTGCAACCAGATTGGCAACTGGGTCACACCCATTCACAGTCAGATTAGTCAAATGCAGACTACAATTCTACTCCTGCAGCTTCTTCTCACGCACTTCCCGCCTGTGGAACTCGCTCCCATATTCTTGCTTTCCTGACGACTACGATCTCCAGAAATTTAAATGCAAAGTCAATACTCATCTACTAACCACTGGACTCTAGCTCTCTCCCCGCCCCCTTATATCCTTCCCTTTCTCTCCACCTATGTATCTGCCATCGTACCTGCATTCTCAGCTTTCTATTGCTCCTTTCTAACTAGTTTGTACTCCTCACTCTTGTCTAATTATTCTTTTTACAGTTATGTATCCCCCAGCTCATCAGTGGCATTTCTGCCTTGCTCGGGGTGAAATGATTAAAAAAAAAAAAAGAAAAAGTTAAGCTTTTTGCTCAGAAAATTAGGTACGGAGTAATACACTAAATTTTAGATTATATTCTACCAAAGAAGACGAAAGACCTCACTCTGTTATTTAGCCCAAAAATTTCTTAGTTTCACAAAAGGTGGAAATGCCTTAACCTTCTGACAGACGAAAACGAGGACTATTCAACATTTGCAGCTATCATCAACAAACATTGTGACGACTTTAATTTGGCTGAGATAACTATAGAGAACATTAAATGCCTCATATTTGTCCAAGGACTAGTCGCTGCTAAAGACAGCCAAATGTGGAAACGAATGCTGACCAAACTCCAAAATGAACCCGGTTTAATGAGGTAAAAACTATCAGAGGATTGCCAAAAATGCCTAAGTATTAAAAAAAACAGTAAAGATCTTAAAGAATCAGGAGTCGTGCATATTCATAAGGTAAACAAAAATTTACGTTTTTCACCCTCCCCAAAAATACAACAAGATTTTAACGACAAAGAAAAAAGATATAAAACAACTAGTGACATAAATCAAATAAAAACAAGTCCCCGGATTCTGCATGTTACAGATGTGGTGGATTGCATTGGGTTAGTGATTGTATGTTCAAATACAAAAATTGTCAAGCGTGTGGAATGTTGGAACAGAAGGCAGTTGTATGCAGAAACAAAAGCTAGTCTAGTAGTGTAAGATCTACTAGAATGGAATATGAAAACAACCAAAACACGAGGAAATATGTAGAACTTGAAATATTGAATAAGAAGATCAAATTAAAACTGGATTCAGGTTCGGACTTAACAATAATCAACCTACAGATATAGCGGAAGCTGAATAGTTCGACCATGTTACACACACAAAAGATTGATAAATTGATACCAGGAAACGGATCAATTTCGAAGGTGACATAATAGTAACAAAAAGTTAAAAATATATGTTATGAAAGACACATATAACCTTGTTTGAACAGACTGGATGCAGAAATTTAATATATGAGATTTACCCATTAGATCTTGTAAAAAAATAAAGAGCGTGTCGACAGAAACTACGAAATTGAAAAATGAATTACACAAACAAATTCTAGAGGTATTCTCAAACAGTATAGGACGACGTAACAAAGTCGCAACAAAAATCGAGTAAAACAAGAATGTGCAACCAGCATTTATTTCACCCATAGTTACGAAAAAAACATTCAAACCAGGTGAACACGTTTACTTCAGAATGTTAAAAAATTACATGGCAAACTGGGAGCCGGAAACAATTATAAACGGACTAGAAAATGCGATATACACAATACAGGGAGAAAATCTATCCATAACAGACACATCAACCAAATACAAAAAAGGGAGTAAATACCCAAGCTCGTCACCCTACAAAAACGATGTCGTGATGAAAGAAATTTTTGAAGCTGTTGAGAATAATAGAAAACAAACGGAAAAAAATATTAACTCTTCCCAAAAATGAAGCTAGGAGGAGTGTTTTAGGATCGCCCCCTTTTTGTATATGATAATGGACTCGACCTGCCATAGAGAGAACAGCGATCTGGAATCACTGTTGTCGTTGCAGTTTACAGTAGAGGGTAATCGTAGAGATCCGTTACAGTTATCGAAGAGTTCCGACAGATACCGAAGTTACCCAGAGACCAGACGAGCTCTGAGCTCCACTCAGTTAAAATAAGTTACCGGGGCATACTATTTCTCTTCAAAACTTGTATATATTTATTTCTACTAATAGTATTCCTGATTGTACTAACCCGCCTTCCAGTTTGAATATTACGTTCAATATAACCTACTTTTTCTCCATATCACTTTTTGTTGTTTATTATTTGGTGCGGTTCCTCATCCGGAATCCACAACAAATGTCATTGATGTAAGCTGATGCCGCGCGGTCAATATTTTTTTGCGACATCACTGCAATTACAATGACCTTCATGATAAGGAGAGCCACATTTAAGCCAAACCCCAAACCTGTCATGTAGTACCGCTTCCTTTCGAACTTTACGATCCGGAATGGCTACAAAGCCTCATGGACTTTGAGGTACGCTCCCCTGAGGTCCATCAGAGATACGTTCGAACCTTTCTGCAGCCATTCGCGTACTTCAGCTGCACAAATATCTGTGTTATCAGTGAATGCGTCAAAGTGACGGTTGAGCACCCGATAGACCATCACAGGACGCACCTTTTCTTTGTTCTACTTCAGCATGGCCATTAGAAAAATTAAACTTTTAGGAGGCCCCAGCCATTCTTCTGGGTATGACACGAGCCAACCATTGTAAGTCCATGTGTGGAGCTCCCACTCATAGTCGTCCCGGACCTCTGCAGCTAACGGATATTCTGACACACCATTTTTCTGTTCTTCCAGTGCGCAGTCCTCTGAGCCCTTGAATGCCGCAATCCACATTCGGCTCTGAAGGTCGAAGGGGGCGGTGAAATCAAGTTCATTCATAGAAATGGCTGAGCACATAGAGACCTTCCCATCGCCGATCTGCGCTGATCCTGTTGAGCCAACGACAACGCCTGCCAATGCTTTTATCGCATCGATCCTCAACGGCAGATCAAAACCTAGTGATTTGCCACGTACTACTAAAACATCAGCCTTGGCAGAATCGGCCTTGTCCAAGGATAAAGTGTCTACTTCGATACCGCCACACGCATTTGACATAGCTGTAATCGTCCTGACATCCACCCTTTCCTGCTTCCAGAATCCGCAACGATCTTTCTCTACTATCTTCTGCGATCAACCGGAGTCGATAAACGCGAGAACACCCCGTCCGGTAAAAGTAAATATTAGTCTCCGGGAGCGTTGAGTGTCATTTTGGCGGGGAAAAACGCTCGTGCTGATGTCTCGTCTCCTGGTTCGTTTCCCGGACAGTCCCGATCCCAGTGCCCAATCTTGCTGTATCAATAGCAACGTGTTCCACGCCGTTTGCAATCATTTACTGTGTGGCTCTTGCTGCTGCACTTGTAGCAGGTTACACTGGTACTGTAGCCGCCTTTGGTAGGGGTCATAGTATTACTCGAGGTTGGCGCACGGCTGCGACCAACTCATGACTTTGGTTCCCGGCTATCGTCAGTAGTCGCGCTCTCGCTATCAGGTCCGCCATAGAGAGGGTGTCAATGCTTGGAGCCTGTTGAAGTCCGATGGAAATGGAATCAGGGAACCCGGTGACAAAAGCAAGTTTGCTGATACTTTCCAGCCCAAATCTCGCCAACCCGCCCAACCCGGCCAGCTGCCTGACCCTGTTCGCGTAGACCTCTACCTATTCGCTAGCCCACCTGACGAGATTCAGATTCCTGTAAGGTGTAAACGCACCATCGGAAAACACCTCCTTCAACCGGGCTTCTATCTTATTGACATCCCTTTGGTCATCTTCATCCCTCTCCATGTAGAGGGCTAGTGTGTCGCTTTTCATATACAATAGCAGCAAACTTGCGACATCATCCACCAGATGATGTCTCGCTATCAACCACAACTTTTTCAACCACGCTACTACGTCTCACTCACCAGTAAATGGCTTTATCATGTACCTGTTTATACACATCTTTGCCATGGTAATGATGCCGAAATAGCTTGTTGCAGAGAAGTCAGTTGCACAAACCCTAGAAACACTCTCGTAAAGTATTCTGGTTTTGTACTCAACGCCGAGAATTATGCTTAACGCATAAAAAAATATCGTTCTGTCGACTTAACAAGAACTCGCTTTTTTATACGTTCTCGGCTAGCAAGAGACTTTGCATATTCGACTAGCAAGAGACTTTGCATATTGGGTATTCGATTTGACTTAATGACGCATGCGCCTCTTTATTCCAGCGCCGGTGCTCGGAAAGTCTTCATCGTCAGAAAATTGCTCGCACCTATAGTCTACGATAATGTGGTCATCTTGGATCTACGAGGTAATTCTGAAGGCTAGCCACCTCCATGAACAATATAACACAATCTTAAATTCCTATACATTCTTTAAATAGAATTTGTGCCGTATGTTTTTATTATCAAGTATAGATAGTTCAATATAAAGTAAAACTATAGTAAAGACACCGTGATATGTAAACGAGTAAAATATAGATTTCACAAATGGGAATTAGTGGTGGAGAAGAAAATATAAAATATTGACAATCTATCTATCTATCTATCTATCTATCTATCTATCTATCTATATATGGATACCGGAAGCAAGAAAGAGGAAGGAATTCGATTGTTAAAAACTGTGCGAAATTGGAGAAAATGAGCGTGAATTCCAGAAAATACAAGAAAATAGCTTAATTTAAAAACGGAGGCGCATGCGCATGGTTGCAACGATTTTGTGTCATCCCATATACATTCTGATGTAAGTAAATTATACCTAATGTACAAAAGATAAATAAGTAAAAATACTTTTTGATTTACAATCTTTTCTAGAGAAAATATGAAACTAATTTAACGACATAGTTTCAGTTTTATCACTAGATACAAGTCTACATATAGAATGAAGTACTTAAGCTCTACTGATCATATTATTGCCTTACGGTACAAGTGAGATGCGCGTGCGCACACACACAGACATATATATTGTCTTACATCCTAAGTCTATTGCATAACTTAGAGTTTCACGCACTAGGCAATCATCACGTGCATATTATGAACTGACCGTTATCGAATTTCAATTTCTGGTTCTCGATTTGTTACCTCCGCTATATATAAAAGACATTGTGTGTAAGTTTCTATATATATATTCACTCATTTTTTGTGCCCAACATTTCAATTGCAATTTTTAATTTTATAAAACTCAGTTCAGGAATAGCTCACTCCAGATAGCAGTGCTAGTGTTGAATGAACTAATTATTTACAACATTTATTTATTTTACAGAAATATTATCACATATATGTTTTTATAAATTAACTGAATGAAACATAATGATAAAATTTTCATGACTTTAGTAGTCACTTCCTAGAAAAGAGTGAATTGAAAAAAATCTTGAAAATCAAATCTGCAGCTTCTCAAATGTATTGTGATTTCAATGATTTAAATTTTCTGGAGTCTTTTTGGGGTCTTTTTTTATTTCATAATGAAACTTGCAGATAAAGAAGAGAAACAAAAATTAGGTTGAGTAGAAAATGCAAACACATCAGTTTTGGAAAATGTAAATATCTTGTTAGTTGAATTCAAGAAATACAGAGGTATAAAACAACTTGACATGAGAGAGAAAGAGAGAGATGTATGTCAAGATTTAGTTGAGGAATGTGAGACAGGTGTGAGGTTGGTTAGGCAATGATAGAAAGATGGAGGTAACAATAAAATAGTAATGATAGTCAGAAGGAGGAAATGGTAGAAGGAGAGAAAGCAATGATATAGAGGAGGAAGTAGTGCTAGAAAAAAGAGAAAAAG
Source organism: Ascarosepion bandense (assembly GCA_037127315.1). Classification (NCBI taxonomy): domain Eukaryota; kingdom Metazoa; phylum Mollusca; class Cephalopoda; order Sepiida; family Sepiidae; genus Ascarosepion; species Ascarosepion bandense. The sequence goes on from JBBBDQ010000663.1 coordinate 126,681, forward strand.
AGGCAGTGACAAGCAATGAATAGAGTGGCAAATCTGAATACTAGAGAAAAAGTGTAAAAAAGCGTGGCATTAATAGAAAGTCAATAATAAACAGAGGGAAGAAATTATATATATATATATATATATATATATAGAGAGAGAGAGAGAGAGAGAGTGAATGATAGAAAATCTACTTTGAAATTAGTTGATTCTTTTGATTGACCTTTTGAGCTCATTTGGGAAAACATCTTCTGTGGTGTTCAAATGATTTTCTTTCCATTTATTCGTGGAAAGTTAAATGCAAGCAAAAAACGCTTTTATTTTAAGAAAATCAGGGTGAGAAATAACACAAACTTGAAAATGAAACAAAAGTTGTCTTTCTTGCAGCAGGTGATGATCAAGGCTGAATATTTCAGATTGTAAAGAATCTTTCAATTCATTTCTATTTCACTTTGCATTCACCACTTTTAGACAGAAACAATTAGATTTTCTCATCACTTTATTTTCTTTTTATCAACTTCCTGTATAATGTTAATTAAAAGAACCTCAGCTTCAGTTTTTTGTCTTTAAGTTTTTGTTAATTATTGATTCCAAGTATTAAGATAAAAATAACTCAGTTTACCATGAACTTTTAGGATCTAACTAGATTTTATCATAAATTTTATGTAGAATCCATCGTGTGTAAGTTTCTGTCGATATATATTTCTCTCCTTTTTCGTGTGCATCATTTCAGTTTTAATATAATAGAAAAAAATATAATATAATAAAAAAATAGAGACTTACTGGCAACTATAGTATATATGGGAAAATTTGGCGACTTACTGGTAAATATAACAACTATGATATGGTCGTAAGTTATATTTTTCCGTTTTACGAATTCCAAGGTTACTGTTTGTAGGGAGTGTGTGAAGGCTTAGTTAAATGCACGTATGCATAGCATGGATTATGTTGCTGTTCAGACAAAGCTAGGATGCGGGTCTGTAAATGCGAGGTATACATGCTTTCCAATATGTAGTTAACCTGTTAACAGATTGTTTCTTCTTTATATGAAAACAGATAATTTATAAAAGTATAAGATGAGTAAAAGTATAATATAAATAAATAATAGCAAATAATATATATATATATATATATATAATGAAATGAACCAACAATCCAAACAGATTAAAACAGCAGGCGAACGAAAAGAACCGAATATTTCAGGCAATAAAGAGATAGACAAATTACATTAAACAATAATTGTATTCTTAGGTCACGAGGAGTGTGTGAAGGTTTGTTTGAATGTTTACCACATCTCTAACATTTATTTTGAAAGGATGAAAATTTCCAATAATACCGTCATTTTCAATAACAATAAATCAAAGAAACAATTATTTTCAAATATAGGAATATATTTACCGAAACCTGTATTTAGTCATAGACAATTATATTTAGCTTTTAGTAGAGCCAGAAACCCTGAAAACCTCAGTATATTAATTAAATTAACTCATCACCTGAGAATGTGAGTGTCACATATCAAAATATTATATTGAGAGAGCTTTTAAATTAAATGTCATTTTTTTCTATATGCTTGTAAATTCATATATATATATATATATATATATATATATATATATATATATAAATATATATATATATATATATATATGCCATTATTATTGAATGTACGGTTACGTAAGTATATTATGGTACTGGTATGCTATTTTGAAATCCTTAATTTTTTAATTCTATGATTTAATTTAAACTTAAGCTTGAAATTAAAAAGCAAAAACTCAAAATTTGATTTAATGAAGGTAATTTTTAGGGCAGAGAGTATACTGTTTACGCATATGCATCAAAGGGAATTACTTAATAAAAAGTAAGTAAATAATAATATTAAAAAGTTATATATTAATCCAGGTCAATGTATTTCAGCAGCTATTTATTTCTATATTTGCATATAATCATCAATTTATTTCATTTTTTTTTAGTAAATGAGGGTTATTTAAGTGTATAAATATTACTGTTTTTTTTTTAAAAGACATAGATTTAATCAGCTTCCTTTGCTCTTATAAACTTTTCTTTTCGCGATGATATCTCAGGTAATAACTGGGATGTTTATGTTGTTTTTCAGTTGTCAGAAATATTTTGAGAAGACAGTTTGTTACTGTATTTAATATTGTCTAATGAACCAAAATATAATTGAACATAGCCATCAGAATATATGCTAATTCTGTTAATTATTATTTCATTCATGCACTGGCCATTTAGTGTTCAAGCATTGTATTTGAAGCAGTTACATTTATTTGTAGTACAGTTACTTTTATTTTGTAGGTAGGCATGTTTTTTATCATATTTTTATGTCGTTATATATATTTATTGATATTTGTAACTCAGTTATACATAACCTTAATATTGGTTGTGTCAAAAATTCTATGATTACGTAGAAGAATGTCTGATGTGCTTATTTATTCAATTTAGAAAATTTATTAGGTATTTGTTAATACATTAGAGAATAGAAAGATGGTTTATACACAATGTTTGCATTTATGGTGTTTCAGTATATTTTTACTTTTTTTGTTCAAATGTATGTGTTCGAAACATACATTGTGGTTACTTTTTTCTACATCCCTTATATATATATATATATATATATATATATATATATATATATATATATATATATATAGAGAGAGAGAGAGAGAGAGAGAGAGAGAGAGAATTGTTATTGTGAAATACTTCCTTACGACATGAGTTTGTAGATAAGCTAAATTAGGATGATTTATGTACATGTTCTATAATTATATAGTAGTTCTTGTTGATGTATGTATGGTAGTGTGAATCTTCGTTATATTGTTTATACTGACCATAATTCAGGTCCAAATTTACATCGAGAAAATTGACCGCTTTGGCATTAGTGGGTTTGATAATATTTAGTTTGTCTTTAAAATTTGATTAAGTTCTTTTTCTCTAGGTCTGTTTGCCGTAGACCTGTTTTATAGAGAAGCCTTAATCCGTAGACACGATAGAGTCTGGTGTTTTTTATGTGGAAGATGAAATTGAGTCTCTATAGTAGCATTTCAACTAATTCACAAGCCTAAACAGAAGCATAGGCGCTCATAGGGAAATGCCGAAATCTGGGTTAATATATATATATATATATATATATATATATATATATATATATATAGCAATCAGCAGACAGTCCTGTTTTGCTTTATCAAAGCTCATTAGTACAGTTATGCAGCCGATTGCTTCCAGCCAGGATTGAAACACGAACGATTTGACAAAGGCGGAAATTCTAACCCTAACCTATTAGCGCTAGGTAGAAGTAGACAGATTTTAGTGTGTTATATACGCAATGAATACAAACGAAAGTAGCCAAGAGTGTTCAATCAAATGCTGGAGAACGATGCCTAAATAGTGGTGAGTAGCTACTGTTTTTAAAGTATAGCATTTCTCCAGAGTGCACACTTGGCAGGTAAGAGCGTATAACGTTAGTTTGTAATGAGGGTTAGTGTAAACAAAAGTTATTTCTCGTAAAGTGCTCGATATCACAATTGGAATAGAGCATTAACAGGATTAATGTGGATAAGTTTGTCACTTATTTGGGAAGAATCATGCAAACATCGATGTTTCATGATGAAACCACCGTAAAGTCATACCTTCTGGAGATTTTTGTAAAAGAAAGCACGAAGGAGTGAGGATATCATAATGGTGCTTTCACGAAACTTCCAAGGCGGCATGACAGTTAAGTGACAAAATCCTCCGCAATAATTATATAAATATATATATATATATATATATATATATATACCATCAAAATGAATAGTGTAATATATATATATATATATATATATATATATATATATATATATATTTGTACATGTTCTAATTTATAATAAATATTCACATTTTTATATTATATATCGACCACTGTTTTAAATTAATATTTTGGACGTTGCAAGTTTGTCTTCGTTCCTTATTCACTCGGATATATATATATATATATATATATATAATGATTTGTTTGGACATTTTTTTTGATCGATACTTGTATTTAAGTAGATTTTCTGTTTATAATCAAACAGTATTTTATATTTATTTCTAGCGGCCTGATTATTCAGGATACGCTTTTATTACGAAAATGTGTGTCCATCGGCAGGTTTCGAACCTGCGACTGCTATCCACATAAGGGAAGCCACTAATTGATCTGACACGTCTTAAACCTCTCGACCACGAATGACCACTTATATATATATCGCAAGGTGGTGAAACCCAGGGTCACAAACTCACACCTATCTATTTGAATATGTTAGCTCTATCACTGATATTGACCGCTTTCAAATAAGTAGCAAGCATATATAATATATAAATAATATAATATATAAACAAATTCCATATATATATATATATATATATATATATATATATATATATATATATATATATATATATATATATATATATATGCGTGGTACCTTCTTCTACCGAACGCCCATAGCTCAGAGGTAGAATCGCCGACTGACACCAATTCGGTCGGGTTTCAATCCTGGGTTAAAAGCAATCGGAGTCTACCCGTACTGATGAGCTGTGATACAGCAAAACAGATCTGTCTACAGATGACTATATATATATATATATATATTTCGCAATTAACTAATTATTTTTCAGGATTTACAGAAATTTTTCTAGTATTGCTTTGAAATTTGTTGATATTTTTATTAAAAAACAATATCATTTCAGGACTCAGAAAACTGAGACAATTCAAAAAGGCTACTTGTCTAATATTAGTAATCCATAACCAGACTGGATACAAAGAGTGTCACTCAATCGATTCTTCAACGAATGCTTTGCAAAAAATATCTAAACCTTGTTAAGTTATTAACACGAGGAAAATTCCTAATTAGTAACTCTTTCATAATCAGTCTTATTATTTGTTATCAATATTATTCTCTATCAATTGCCAGTAATGATGCGCCATCTTGAAGAATAAGAAAGGAGACGCGTAAGAAGGTCAGTTATTAATTATTACATTTCTATTATGGTTTTCAGTGATGCTATATATAATAGGAGAGCTAAAAACTTTGGCTACTACCATAAAGATCTTCTCATTCTATCGTCAATAAAATAATACTTATCTCTATAATATAAAAAAATGTATAAAAAAATTCCACATGGCCATCATTTTTTCTTCCGTCACTAATCAGTCTTATCGACAGTCTCATCTGATTCATATTTACAACATCATCATCATCGCCATCACAGTTCACATCACGAGATTTAAAATTGTAAACAAAATTATTGAAATATTATCAAGAAATCACATTCTTCACAAATTTCTTTGATGGGATGCTAACATTCACTCAGCTACATACCCACAAGAGGATAACAGTTTATTGCATGGTTGACATGATAATGGTTAAACTGAGTGTCTCCTTACAAAGAAACATTAGCTGACAGCACAGTTTGCGTTACTGCCGTATGAAATTTATTAAAATCTTCCTGTAAAACAGTCTTTTCACTAAAAGTACGTTTTACAAGAACGCTATCTAATATCGATCTTAATAATACTGATGATGGACTTTCCTTTCCAACCATTGTTAACGTCAACATCTTGTTAATGTCATTATTTTCGTATCGAGTTAACCATTTTTGTTGTCGACCTTGAAAAATCTATAATTTGGTTTCTTTTATTTGTAATTCTTTGCGATTTTGTAGATGCTGATGAAGGGTAATCTACAGGATTTAACCACTTGAAGATTTTATTAAGCATTAATTAAAGAAAACGTGCCTGATTGAAGACTTATCAATTAATTTGGGAAGACGGAGCTGTTTGAAAGCCATTGATCGTTGTGTTTGCACAACTTTACAACCCAACGCATACTAGCCTTGTTCAACCACAGATTATAACACAGTTTCAGTATAAACCAGAGGTTTTGTCGGCAGAATTTGAAGAAGAAAAAACATACCAGATCAAGCGTCTGCAACAGAGATTAGCTAGACTCTATAGCTAACAGTCATACCCGGTAAATAGCATTACTTTATATTATTACAACCACCATCACTCTATTAACACGTACAGTACCATCTTCATAAATTTCGTTATGTTATTTTAAGCATTACATAATGTTCACTTTTATTCATTAACGATATCGCTTTATTAGTACCAAATTTATTTCATGATCATTTTTATTCATATCAGCTCTTTTTAATGCTATAAAAGCATGGATTCTTACAGCTTCTGTTATTAACTATGAAATAAGAACTAAATGAGATATTCCTATATATGTAAAGAGAAAAGCGAACATTCTAACCTGTAGATTAAATAGAGGGTTCAATTTGAAATTCATTGTAGGTTAACTGAATCGATATAAACATGATGAAAGCTGAAGACCACAATGACGAAAACACTGTAATAACAACAATAATGATGAGAACAATAGTCTGCATATAAATAATGTAATGAGTTGCAAGATTATCTCAAGTGCCTAGATTTTCAACAAAATTTAATGCCTGCTCTTCCCAAATATTACTATTTTCACGAATATGTTGAATCAATTTGCCACTAACAAAATCATCCGATCCAGGATGTTATAAAAACCAGAATTTATTAACTCATGTCATAAACTATTCTCTTTGTGTCATCATTTCTTCATTATCATATTTAACACAATTTCAGTCATCATCAATATCATCGTTGAAATTTGTATATTCATATTCTTGCGTAAAATCTTTTACAAATCACTATTTATATTGATATTCTTATGCCTTCCTATTTTAATTCCAAGATTATAGCTATTCTTTTGTTATTATTATAAGAGACAATCATTGTCACTATCACCGTTTATTTTCTATTTCCTATTGTTGACATCATCTCAAAACACGCTCACACCAGCTTTACTATCAACAACAACATTATCACCAGAATCTCATTAAATACACAGTAAACACCACCTTCCACTTGCACTTTCCTCCCTCCACGTCACTATCACATACAATTTTAATTTGAAACTCTTTGAAATTATCATAATCATCATCTGAATATTATAAGAATTATCATCCACTCTATCGTCAACTACCACCGTCTTTGTCATTGTCAACGTTGCCATCCTCAATAACTTGCTACCTCTAACACTAATGGTAACCGCCTTCTCATCTTTATTATTAGAATGTAGTTAGGACACTCATCCGCTCCTCTCCCAAAGTATTAATTAACTTCACCTGTGATTGTCTCGATCTTTAATATGATTACTGCTAAAAGACGTACTAACCTCCGCTGCCGCCACCACTATCATATACACTGATACTAATATCATTAGCTTATTTCCTCAAGACCCGTGCATCGATAATGCCATTTTCAGAGCAGCTACATTCATTTACCTATCACTACTACGCCACAGCAGTCACAGCAACACAATCCAAAGTAATAAAAATGCAAGATAGTCGTGACCTAAATGTACGCCATGCGAGTAAACCCTCTTCTGACATCACGCAGAAAGTTTTGTGAAGCAATTTTTGTTTTCTTCGTTCGCTTTAAGTTTATAAAGTGTCATAGTGATTGTTGTAATTCAGTTATCTATATCGAGAAGTTCTATTTGAGAACACGAATCATTTTCGTTCTTGTAAATATTTCTCTTTCCATATCTATCTATCTATCTATCTATCTATCTATTTTTTATATATCTCTGTCTTTCTTTATATATATATATATATATATATATATATATATATATATATATAAACAATAAGCATGGAATAAATCTATACTCCTTTTCAATGCACCAGCTGTGATATATATATATATATATATATATATATATATATATATATATATCAGACCTGGTGCATTGAAAAGGAATATAGATTTATTCCATGCTTATTGTTTAGTATTAGGTTTTCTGTACCTTCTGAAATCTTCTCATTCTATTTCACTCCAAGTAATCTCTACTACGTGTTAAGAAATAAAATTGTCACATTTCTTCAGGTGAATTGATGAATATATATATATATATATATATATATATATATATATATATATATATATATATGATTATCCGTATTTATGAAATTTCTGTCCATTTTTGTTTCCGTACGTGCGTCTATCTAATATATAATAGTTCGAATAATTTCTTCCTGGGAATCTGCAATTATTTCACTATAGATTAACAATTACATCTTAAACTGAGAATTTGCATTTAATTCATATTTCTAACTCTTATCTATCTATCGAAATGTTTATATTAGTTTGATTCTGTGTTCATCTTTTTACCGTTGTTATTGGATATAACGTATATTTTTGGAGGAATCGATTTCACGCTAGTTTCAATATAAACTGCCAAGATTTCATACACATTTTAAATAGTTATACTTACTCTAGAATCATCTTCCTTTTCTCGGATTAAGCTTTGGATAATTTTAAAGAACTTTCATGCAATGTATGCAGCTGTGTTTGCTTTACTAAAGATGAAAAAAACATCAAAAGTGTCGAAATCGTAAAGTATTTGTGGCACCTCTAGGTAAACTGAATACGAGATGAAAAATTTCACAATGTTAGTGGGTTGACGTGTCACCCACGGTAATATTCTGCCTGTGGCTGGTGGCAAGCATGTCTGCAATATTTGTGATGGAAAGTGTTATTCACTTGGTGGGTTTAAATACCAAATTCATTTTGTACACGGGTAAAACATTGAAATGTAAGTCAGAAGAATTTCTCCGTCCATTTAACATGCTGCCTGACAAAATATTTTAATGTTCTGAATGAAAGCTTATACAAAATGGTATCTAAAAATCAACCTAGGAATTTTCTGAAATTTTCCCTGTAATATGAGACACTGATGTAATTTATTGCTCTATCGGCCAGTATAAGGAATATTTTGACTTTCTCAAATATCAAATCTGAATATACACTTAGCAAACACTTGACTTGCCGAATCAAAAGCGTTTACGTGTCATTTTATTTTATGAATCATTTCTCACCGTTAAACTCTTTCTTGCAAACGAGATATAGCAAACCTCTTACGACTGGATCACTTTTCCCATGGATTATGTTCTTTAGAGCTATATACGCTTGATTAACTAGCTTTGAATTTCACAGCTAAGATCTCCCATGCAAAATACACATCGGTACACCATCCATATATCTTGTGTATTCCGTTAGTAAGATGTTCAATTCGCGGTGTTTTTTCCTAATAGCCACTATTGCGGAACAGACTCCGGAGAGAACGGTTTCCAAGGACCCAACAGTCTTGTCTTCATTATATGAAATGCCAACGGTTACGTAACCTACATAACCTCATAATCTGCTCTTATGAGAAAGCAAGTGCATCTTGACAACAAATAACATCATCTAGTAAACTTCTATCTTCTTAGTCCAGCCTGAAAATTGAAAATTGCAGAAAAGTACAAAAAAACATGTACTAAGATATCGATAGTAGGCCAATAAATTGTTTTCCGTTCTCGAACTTCTTTATACTTTAGTCTTGTATATAAAGGACGTGCGTAGTGCTGCAGTTGGCATCAGCTTGGAAAAAGAATCAGTGGAATTCCTTGCATTCACTTACGCGCAAATACCCTTGGGAACGGTAATAATCCCTCTCTTCCTTCCAGTTATTGGTTAACTAGCAGGACAAATTCGGTTCTTTAGTCTTGGCTGGCAACCAGTCTACCGCAGAAAGTAATGACAACCTACTGCGGGATAATCTTCTGTCCAGTCAGTAATATCTCTATCGAGACACGATTGCCCAAGCCTGTATCACGTATGACACTTAACTGACTGACTTGTATATAAATTATCGATATGATGCGGACATTGATGACAACATAATTATTCACTAAAATGTCATATTGATTTAAGAAAGACAATAAAACCTTCTCAAGAGTTCTATAGATTTTTACTTTTTATGAGTTGCATAATCATGTTTTTGGCGATCATGGCTTTCTACAACGTTCTGATATTTGTAGCGCTTAGTAATGATTTGTTTACAATAGATTCCCTATGACGTTCTGTCATCCATAAAACACCAGCTCGTTAGGTTTCTAGCTTTCTGAGTCCCTTATCAATTTTCCCTTCAGAAACTTCTATGAGTGTTGAAGCCTCCAAGGAGACATTCCTAGTTATATGTCCAAGTAATTTCAGTCGACTGTTTATGATTCTGTGTTTAAAAGTCCTCTTTGTTTTTATTAGCTTAAGACCTTGCCTACATGCTCCTTCCAAGGTATTCATATAATCATTCTGAAGAAACACATTAATGCTGTCTCTAGGCTTTACTTTATCTATGAGAAAATCGTCTAGTTTTTACTGCTATATAGAGGCTGATTACATAGCAGTTAGCATTCTTTTCTTTGTTTCTAACGCAGCTTTCTAGTTTTAATACTAATTATGAAAATACGGAAAGCCAACCAATTCATATGTATACGCATAGAAATACGTATCTGTAAGTGCTCAGTATAATAATAAAAAGATGTATTTATTTTAAACAACAAATTGTTAATGCACTTATTTAATGAGTAAAAAGGAGAACAGACTGGGCCAAAGAGGCTTAGATAGAAACTGGTCGAGTAGAAAGAAACAACTACGTCGAGAATGTCAAAATATGGGTTAAATAATTTCATCAATCAAAAATGGGCCAATCATGGTTAATGGTAGACATCATTGATGACGTCGGATTCTTCTGAGGAGTAAGAAAGACATAATCTCGATCTTATCTAATGAAGTTAGATCCATGGTTTATTTTCTTTTTAATGAGGATTATTATTCGTCTATTTTAAATGTTGTTAAGAGATTTCAAATGAAAATTCAGTGAATATCTACGTTTCACTCTTCGGGGTTATTGACTCACTCTTCGATAGAGACACACATCCAAGCATATCTTGGAGGGGACGCTTCGAAGTGTAATATTTGATGTGTATTCCAATAGAGACAACAACAGATACAAGGCATATAATAAACGTACTCCTATCAACAAGCTCCGATGAATGCCAAAAGGTGCATAGTAAGTACCTATGTTAGATGTGTAATTTCATGACAGGTAATTTCATGACAGGTAAAAAACCAAAGTCTGCTTCTGACGTCATGAAAAAAAATAATAAAATAGAAGTTATTATTTTTGGACCCTTCTATTGTCATGTGTGAATGTGTCTGTTGTTCTGGATGGGTGGGGGCACGGAATAAAAAATCGGAGAGCTGATTACGAATTGTAGTCAAGTTCATTACATTCAAGTTTTATTACGCGCATATATTCTTCGGAAATGAATAAATAATACCTCTTCCCCACCTAACCAACTATGTGTAAATATAAGTGTGACAGCCTTGGATGGCAGCCAGGCTAGAAGAAAACAAGACTAAATTTAAAATATGTGGCCCATCGTGTGAAGTCATTGAAGCGCAATGTGAGTACTAATTCTTTGTATTATTGCAACAGTATAATAAAATCATATATGCAGTAGTGTAGCTGTTCCTTTCTAACAATTGAGATTCTGAACACTCGTACGTCGAAAGCTTTAGGAAAGTTTAATATATATATATATTAATAAAAAAGCGACAAAAGGAAAAACTATACTTAGCCGACGCGTTTTGACTTCTGAGGGACTTGATCAAGGCAATATAGGATTTGTTATGCTACACGTGTATATACAGAGAGACGAGGATGTTATTGATTTATCAAGGTTTGTAAATTTAAGAAAATTCATAAAGGTCCATCAGGTAGTTAAAATGTCTATCAAAGCAAGAAAATGACACAATGTATTTTAATTTATAATTTGGTGAAAACTAAAGTGAGTAATATTCAATTTGTTTAATAAATACTGTTTGCATTAGGATTGGATTGTTATGGTAGGGGATGGACGTCTGTGATCTACATCTTCAAAGGCTGAAGGGAAAAAAACAACCATTTTATTTTTACACATTTACTGTTTGGAAAATAGTAATTCTTACAGGAAATGCTAGATTATGAAAAGAATGGCTTTTTGATAATATTCTATAGCCACATTCTCGAGGATTTTCTTTTTACGTAAATTACGCTGTTTTGTAGAAGTGTTGCATTTTTAGATCAAAATTGTGGTTGAATTTATTTCTATGTAAGACTAGAGTATTTGATAAATTGTTATTTATGACATTCCTTTATGTTCATATATTCGTTCAGTTTTTGCATATTTCACCAATGTGTTGTGAGGAACTGTTTTTAGAAATTTATTTTATATATGTCTGCTTCTGAATTTTTTGTTAGATTTTATTTTTAGTTTTGATATATATATATATATATATATATATATATATATATATATTAGTCATACATATACAAGCCTGTTTTGCTGTATCACAGCTCATCAGTGTGGCTAGACACAACCACTTTCTTCTGGCCTGTATCGAACCTCGACCTATTTCTTGTCAGTCCTAGTCGCTACCAACTAAGTTATAGGCGCATGGAATATTAACGTGTTGTATGTAAGCTGTGTATACACACGCCAGTCACCGAAAGAACTCAATTCATTTATAAAGAGTAATGCGTATAACACAGAAGTGGAAACTATTTTTTTAAATTTACCTTTCTAGAGAGGACAATTTTGAGAGATTTTATCGGCAATGTTGTTGTTTTTCAGTAGTTTTACTGAAGAAATATATTTTGGTAAGCAGGTATTTTATCGTAAACTGATCGATATCAGGCTGTAGATAGTGCATTGATAGATACAAAGCGATTGTTTTCGTTATACATTCATACCGACTTCAAAGTTCCAAGAAGGGCAGGTTTTCACTTAATAATAAATATCTTAAAAACAACATTATATAAAAAGGGACCGTAACAAATAAAACTAAAATAAACGTAAAATTTACCGAGATGCAACAGATGGATTGTTTAAAAAATCAATAATCACAAAATATCATTCAACATAGAAAACTTGAAAAACGTTATTAAAATATATATGGACTCACAAAGAAAACATTACCGGCAAAATTAAATAAGAAATTGTAAAAAAACAACCATCATACAGCAGTATTAGCAAAGGTTGTAAATCATGCCTTGAAGAGAAACTAGCTATAAGTAGTTTTAAAACCCAAAGTAAAAAATTAAACAAAACAACACCCTCCCCACAAAAAACAAAAAACAAAAAAAAACAACAAAATCCCCAAAAAATAAAAAACGAGCTAATGGGAAAATGCAGACATCCGAATAAATACCTACTTTGCTACACAAACAACAATAAATAAAACAAGATCATACAAAAACTAAGCATAAAACAATATAAATAAAATAAAAAATTGAGAATTAAGATTAAAAAAATAAAAAGCACGATAATTAACAGAAAAAATAATTAACAAAAACAAAAAATGCAAATAATAAACGAAAATTAAACGTACCTACAAAGTCTTGGGAAAAACACAAAATAACTGAACGTCAACTTAACTGAAAAATAAAGTATAAATAAATAACCCATAACCCAGAGAAAAATAAACCCTCACGTGGCAACACATACCAGAACATTAAGAGAAAGGTCAAACCAAAATAAAAAGAGGTCAATACAGCAAAAGAGCCCATTTCAAATCAAACACCCATTCACGCATACACTAAAAATGAAAATAAACAATCACATGTCATAACATACCAACACATTAAGAAAAAATTAAACCAATGAAAAAGAGGTCAATAAAACAAAAGGGTTCATTCTGGTGATACCAGGGACTGGATGTTTGCCCTCAGAAGTCCAGAAAGCAAATGACCAAAACTGGTCTTTGCGCATGTGGCTCCACTCAGATGTTCCAACAGAAAACCAAAAATAAATAAATATCAAATTCCTTTTACGGACTCTTTTCGCGAGCCGACGCGAATTTTGTTTATCGTCCAATGGGAAGCCCAGAATTAAATCCGGGTGTGAATTCCCAAATGACTTGTTTGGACTCCCAAAGACGAAATAAAAGGCTGACACAGTTGAGAAAGTACGAGCATAATTAACATCATGCCCCCCTCTCCTTTCTCTCTCATCTTCTTCACTGTTCACTGAATCACCTACCCGATGGACTGAGCGGAGACATCAAAGACATTCCTAACAGACAAACGCTCACACATACATACGCACAAACTCTTTTCGGAATTTACTGCTATGAACATTTTTAACGACCTTTGTACCAACCAAAAGACATTTATTTGTAAAAAAATTAATTTTTATATATATATATATATATATATTGTTTCGATACACAATTTGATTTTCTTGTTTTATACCCCCCTTATAGTGGTCTATCTACTAACAAGGTCAAATTCAGTTAATCTGTTTCAACACACAACTACACTTCACTAGAGCGGATAACCCACTATACCATCCCAATCAAACAATCACTCAGTCACACATACACGAAAAATAAAAATAAATCAAACTACTAAATAATAAAAAGGAAGAAAGAAAAATCAAAATCAACCAATCATAAACAAAAAGAAGAATAACCAAACAATCACAAACGAGACCATTCCTGCAATATTACACCATATACTGTTTGCACTAGAAAAAACTGAAACTTAACGGCAAACAGCTCTGACGAGTGAGGCATCATAACGGTGCCTTCAGGAAACTTCGAAGTCGGCAGAAATCTACTCTATTAAAAAGACAAACATTTCATATATATATATATATATATATATATATATACACGAACTGTTTGTTGAATGAATGATGTTTATAGTCAAATGGGAAAATGTCTGGTTTTACAGAGGATTACGAAACCTGAATTTAATGTTTTATATTTCATTTTAGCTTTTAAATACGAAATATTTTGTTTTCATTTTTAATAAATACGTGTCAAATCTAATCTGTAGTTCTATCGACACTTTGTGTAGCATTTTTGAGCAAAAAAGAGGTTTTGTGTTGTTGAAATAAATTCGAAAAGAGAAAAAAATTAACTACTTGTGCTTTTAATTTCCGTTTCTAATTTTGTTTGTATTTCTTGATTTGCTCTTCTTTCATGTCCTCTTTTCTCATCGAGTTGCTTTGTACTTTCATCAAACGGATTAATTCTTCTGATAAGACATTTTAAAAATCTCACTAAACTAAGAAATGTTGGAAAATTTCGTTTTTCCGCTTTTTGTCATATTTCACATTTTATTTTGTTTGCTGAAATTTTGTGTTTTAGCAAGAAATTAAGATAAAGGCTTGTAATTTTACAGATGTCATTCCTTCAATCTATCAGCTACAACTCCTTACTGAAAAAAAATAACGCACACACAAACAGCGGTTTCCGAAACGTAGCGTGGATGTGGCATAAGGCCGAATTCATGGAACACTCAATGACCATTGTAATTACTAGACAATAGTAACTGATCTAGTGAGCTGAGCTTTCTGGCCATTATACTACGTGGAAGTTTGCTGAAATGATCTCGTATTGAACCTATTTCCAAAATCTCAGACAGAGACCAAATATCAGATGTGTTAAATAATATCAAAGTCAGCCTGTGAACGTTACTTTCTGGTATATACTTATTTGTATTTGCTGAGATTTACTAAACTTGCTAGGTCTCATAGCTATACATTGAATTAATAATGAAGATTGTGTTCCGTGAAAATTTAAATAGAAATTGTCTCTCTTTTACTATCTATCTTATGTACATGCATGCTCATGTATATATATATATATGCAATATTTTATTATAATTTGCTGACAAGTTGTTACGGTTCAATTCTTTTATAAAATTTTTCCTGTGATTATATATTTTTTCCATTTGAGAACATAAATTATATAAAAATTTCCATACCAGACTTTTTCTTTCTAACGTAACTAATAGCAACAACAAATATACAGAAAAAAATATCAATAGCAATATTTTATATAAAATCCAAATGCTTAGCAATTATCAGTATGAATCTTCACATAGAAGAAAATTTGTAACTTTAGTTGACATAAAAAGATTAAATTAATTATCTATGAGCAAAATTTTAAAACTGCTAATCTCATCGTCAAAGAGATGTGAAATAATATTGTTTACGGAATTCTTGTCCTTTAAAGAGCTATGTTCTTGACCAATTCAAATTTGTAAATGATTACGTTAGACATACTACTACTCGTTTAACAAAAATATTCACCTCCACGACCATAGCTCAATTCAATATCATTTAAATACACACGGAGATATATCAAACTTTATCTATAAATTACATAGTAATTAATAACAGAAATATAATAGCATCATCCACATAATAATATCATATTAATAATAGCATCTATCAACACGGCAACAATGTGATAACGGTGAATATAAAACATACCTATGAATGCATCCATACACAAAGACGTTATATATTCAGTTAAATGTAAAATAATATTTATGCTTAATAATGGCTAAAATTACAACGGAATGCGCTTTGAGAAATAAAACATTCGGACAATAATTATATAATTTATATTCCGAAAAGAAAAAATTAAAAAATCACATAAATATTATATTAAAAAATGACCATAACACCTTGTCTTTTATTTTTAATGAAACTTGCATTAACAAGAGATTGCTGCCTAAATGCATACACACACAGAGGCCCTCACAAGCACAAATACACACACACACACACGCGAACACACACATACATATATATATCATATAGGTGTATAATAATAAAAAGACATGAGGACGTGTAAACGCTTTCGAAGACTGTCAATGTTAATAAGAGAAGAACAGGCAGATATAGAACAAATATATTAACAATAAAGCATCGTTTTTATAACTTTTAACTGTTGTGTATGGCAACTAGAATGCAATACATTCCAGAGCGTCTTAATAAAGGGGAGGAATGCGAGTTGTGACACAAGGCCAGTTTTTAAAGTGTGGAACACGAGCGCGGACGGTCGGTTAAAAGTTCAAATATTACCCAGCTGTCGCTGACGCAGTAACTGAGCTAGCTATCAGCACAAGTCAAGTGGTCTAGCACATCGTACATTACATAGTGCCGCTTGGAGGGTACTTCAATTAAAGTGCTTGTATCCGTGCAGTGTCTTTCGTCCTTTGGTCTCTATTCCAGTAATATATTTAAACAACCAGTGTGATTTTTCTTTACTTTTAGAATGAAATCGTTTTTGGCGAATCCTTAAGTTGTTCCCATCTCTTTTAGACAAACAATGTTATATTCCACTTGGTCACCTGCCATAGTCGTGGTATCTCGGTCCTTAGATAAAACTTGCTAGTTTCGTGTAGCAATCTGTCCAAGAAAAAAATCAGTAATAAAAGAATGTAAGTAGACAGTAAACCATAGTCATCTTGTGAAAACAGATTCAAATGTCCAACAGTATCAACTTTTGATGAGAGGGGGTGAGCTGCGGCTCGCTGCTCAAATTACGAGTTAAGATTTATGTTTGTTTCTCGGAGAGAATTATGAACATGCCGCATGAAACATATCGATATAGATATATTTAACTACATTCGCGTGTTATTAATATATTCTATTTAATTGCTTCATATTTTTGCTTTTTCATTTGAAAATATTTACCTCCTTACAAAGTAACGTGAAACATTCCAACTATTTATAAAAAAAACTGTTTATTGTTTACATATAAATAATTAATGAGTAAGAAAATTAAAACGTTTTCGGTGATAACTATATGACATACTCATTATTTGGCTCTCGTCAAGAATTATTTTACCTTAAAGTTGTACAAAAATCATTAAAAAATGGGAAATAAATGAAATGTTTTGTGCGTAAATAAAACTGGAAAATGTTCCCTGTCATCTCATTGGAGGTAATACACAATTAAAATACCAAACTTTTGATACAAATTTCAATTACATTAACATGTCAAGAATTAAGCAAAAATACAGGAGCCATAGATTATATATGAATCGTCCACACAGCCGCTAAAAATTTAAAAACAACACAGAATTTAGAAATTAAAACATTGTTCAGCATTATTTCATTCTTAATATTTCTTAACTTGATATCAAAA
Source organism: Ascarosepion bandense (assembly GCA_037127315.1). Classification (NCBI taxonomy): domain Eukaryota; kingdom Metazoa; phylum Mollusca; class Cephalopoda; order Sepiida; family Sepiidae; genus Ascarosepion; species Ascarosepion bandense. The sequence continues at coordinate 144,556 of JBBBDQ010000663.1, forward strand.
CATCAAATGTATACTAATTATTGCAACTGTTTCTTAATTGATGATTCTGCACTTATCTGAATACGTATATTTTGTTTTTGAGTAAACTTGCATTTCAATCATTGATGATTTTAAAATTTCATACATTACATACACTGCAGGCAAACAATTTGTGGCTTCCGGTATTTCTTAAAATACACCTGGAAATTATTTTTTTTTAAATTTTTATGAGCAAAAGATAACATTTCAGTAACTACAATATATATGATTTTATTTTTCAGAGATTTTCTAAGTTCCTCTTAATATCAAAAAGTTTAAATTTGGATTTACCTGTCCACAAAATGTTTTGCTAAATTATAAATATATTGTATTTTTCACCCTGCGTGCGTGTGTGTGTTTGGATGGTTTTGTTTAGTGTTCCTAAATTCAGCAAATGGGTGATAAAAGATATATTTACGCAATGATTCCATAGATCTGTTGTTTCCAAGAGATGCTTAGTATAGCTCAAAGCGTTCAAGTTTAAGTTCCATTAAGCTTATATTCAAGCTTCTTTTCTTTTCTTCAATTATTCTGGTATTATTTCGTTCATTTAAATTTGTTAGAATTGCTAACAAGATACATTTAAAACAAATGCAGAGTAGTATCTGTGGTAAGTACATAGGTTATTTAAAGTCGAAAATATTTTATTTATAGATTGTACGAAGATTTTTAAGATAACAATGGGCTTAGTTTTAAACCCGTAATGGCCCTGCTTAGAATACTTATATAAAACGTAACTGCCTTGTTTAAGTTTGCCTTGTAAAATTGCATGAAAAGAGAGAAATATAATCCTCAGTTTAATACGACGGAGCGAAAGAAATTATTATTAGTGGTATTGTTGATTTTGCAATTCATTGTCAATCGCGATATGAGTCGAGGTTGACAGGAGATTTGTTGCACAAACTTGTAAAATCCGAAAAAAGAAAAACTAGTTGGAAATTGAAGAGAATAGAAAGGAAAAATATATTTTTGCATTGCTCATTCAAAAGTTGATCAGAAGCTTTGGGGTTTTTAGCCGGTGGAAATGAAAAATAGCGGAAATCAAAACTAGATTGTCAACGAATTTTGATGAGGTTAAGAACGTTAAAGCTTTAACTATGGGAATGAAAACAAATTATGGATCTCACTGGAATTAGGGTTTCCAAGATGAAAGCGAGAATTGCTGACGTAATCAGCTGAATGAAGAAGAAGATGAAGAGGAATTACGTCAGAGAAAATATTATTACCTCATTGGTTGAACCAAACCCCCACCTCGAAATTTGATAGTGGAAGTAATCTCATTGGTCAAAGATTTGATTTGCATAAATATCCCGGGTAAATCACGCACCTCCCAAGAGAATTTGGGAGAAGCATAAAAATTGAAATCCCGGCGAGCAAAATCAGTAGGAGCTGTCGAGCGAAAGAGACAAGACGAATTTACTGCCACTGTAGCCACCCAAAACCCCACTTCGGCCGTTTCTGTAAAGCTTCGGTGAAGAGCCCTGAAAAGGCTTTTTCTTTGGAAAATTGAAAGCTCTGAATTATTCTTAAACGAAAACTTTCGCTCCGTTGTGAAAATTGAATTCGACGACTGTATAATCTGCTTCTGTTGCTAATGATTTATTTTTATTTTTTATATATATATAAAGAATACTTCCGCAACTTATTGAAGTATTATCGAAATTATTATTATTATTTTTTTTTTTTTGGTGCTATATCATTTTTGTTTTTTCTGTTAACCAAATGTACGCTCGCGTCCGGCCTGGTTCGACGTGGTAAAGATGCAGCTAGCAAAATTTCGGCGTGCCTTCTTTGGATCAGAATTCACAGCGTGGGCAAGGGGGGCGCCGTTATAATAGACGTCTTGAAGGTTAGCTACTCTGTCGAGGCCATCAGACGACTAGCGACCCGAGGGCGACGTTACATACTAATTAATCAATAGCTGCGGAAGAAGAGATGAATTCACATCTTTCCCAAGTTTATTTGTGCATTATTTAATCTAACAATCCTAACTGATATCGGATCTCGGCAAGACGATTAACATTTCCAAGCTATTATCAATTATACCCTCACACACATATCAGAGATTACAGTACCTGGGATTTCCAAGCGGCCACCCTTTAAGTACTGATCACTTAGCTTAACTTGAGGGGACGTACAGGAGATAGTGACTCGATATGATATGATCGTATGCCAGAACTGTAGACAAAGAAATAAAAGGATATAAAAAAATTATGCTAGCACTTGTATTTGGTAAGAATTTTATGTGAGAATTCTCTGATGGAACAAATTAAGTAGCACGTCTGTGAAATATACCATATGTCCCAAACTTACATTGTTTATGGCACTGATTTTCTTTACGTGAAAACGGGCGTTGTCATGCACCAGCAGCACCTGCCGATTTATTAACCCAGAAAACGTATTTAATGTTCGCATGCGCCATTATATCTTAGTCTGCCGTGAGTAGTAACAGCCTGCTCACATTGAAGTTGATCGTCAGAAAGAATTCACTTTGAAGCCTGAAAAGCGAATTTCTTTTTTTGATTTCTATTCGATTTAGGTTAAGATCATTCTACATCTAACGAGGATTACCTTGGTTTTGAATTCCATTTTGACTCCGTTCAAAATTATTTTCTCCGAATCGAAGAAGACCAGAGATGTTGACCATACTTTTTTCCCATACTTTTACGAGTAACTCATTTTTTGTAGATTCGGAATTCTCACTCATCGATTCTAATCGGCATTATTTTAATGCTTTTAATTTAAATATGCATTTACATTTATCTTAAAAAAATATTTGTTTCATTTTAACGTTTCAAAAATTAGTCAAATTTTTACCTTAAATCGAAGCTATATTTAATTTTTGGCATTTCATGATATTTTGTAATTGTTTTAATTTCCATCACCAAAAACCATGTGGTATAAAGACTTGATAAAATCTAAGTAATTATTCTCAGTTTTATTGTTTTTTTGTTTTCAAATAAAATTTTTAATTTCTTATCAGTAGAAACGGCTTATATTTTGCAGGACGCATTTTGCATATTTTTCATTTCCAGAACAAAATTTCTAACACTCAGCAGTGATTGCCAACATATGTATGCTCAAATAACTAATAAATATTTTTTTTATTTGATCATGTCAGGCACCACCTGAAACTCATACAAAAGTCCTAATTACCTTGAAAAGAATACATTTTAACGTATGAAAAAACAGTAGATGATGAACAAATGTAGAATACCTTGATCAGCCACAATAAATTTTAAAATACAATAATGAAACACTTTTTGATCTTGGTTGCCAAATTGAACTATTCTTGAAATACATACGACTAACTTTTAAATTTAAATCTCTATCAGTTTGAAATCTAGAATTTAAGAAAAAACCTGGCTTTGTCGGCTTACCCATTTCAAAAGCCAATCAAAATTTTATATTTGATTTGTTTCCTACTGCTTATTAGACATTTCCTGGTCATAGAAAATTTGAGATTTTAAAATATTTTTGAGAAAATAATTATTTAGTTATATAAATATTACTAATTAACGGTAAAGGTAAAGGTAAAAAAAATCAGGATTAATACCTTTCCGAGTAAGTGAATATAAAGAACCCAAACAGCATTAGAATTCAGCTCTCTGATTAACAACTCCAAACCATTAAACCTAACGCCAACCATATATCCATGCTTACAGCACCTGCTATTCTCATCTAGGTACAGATCAAGCTAATGTTGCTAACTTTGCTAATCGTACGAAAACCGCTTTTTCCACGTACTGTGGATGTAATCCCATATTAAAACATTAGACGCCCTGATCTTTCAAACATCGCCCAAGTCACTACAAGTTAACCAGTTTGATATCTTAGTCGTTGAAAGATCCAACCGGATACCATTGAAGATTTCAAATCGAATATAAGGTCCTGGGTATGGCAGTAAACTGCACCAGGCAGCAAGGCCGCTGATTGGAAGGTTGTGAGGAGCATGAAACCACCTCTTAATTGCTGTCGTTTTCAAATCTCTCCTGACCCGAAGTGGTAGCATCTATTAGGGTCCCAAATATTGGCAAATAGTGAGCCACCAAACTGGGCTCAAAACACTATGAAAGTATAAAAATAAATTTTTATAAAGATATATACATAAAAATAGAATTTTATTGAATATATACCTTTTTGAGGGAAAAATATTGCTAACAATACATTTTTGAAAGAAAACATTATTACTATATTACATATTTAAGGGGAAAAATAATTGCCATAATACATTTTTGAAGGAAGAAAAAATTACCAGCCATACATTTTTTAATACAAAATTAAAAGGCACCTACATTTTTTTTAAATAAAAAAATAATCAAAATCTGACTAAATCAATTTTTTCACTATAATCAAACATTAAAAAAATACCTTAAAACACCACCTTTTTGGCATTAAATTACCAACAGAGAATCATATGCCGATAAACAAAACTGAAACTCAAATTATTTACAATCAATTTTCTAAAGTTCTAAGTTTGATTTTGATCAATGAGTAAGAAAATGTTATAGATATTCGCTTAGAGTAAATTTATTTTATTATTCTTTACACGAATTTGGGTACACAAAACAAAAATATCCAAACACAGAGGATCGGTGACAAAATAAAAAAAAAAGAATCTAAAATTATATTTGTGAAAACTGTTAAACAGAAATATTTTTAATTTTATACGTGATTAACGTCATTTTCTCCCTTTTATAGAAAAAGTTCTACCGAAGTTTTAATGATTTTAAATTCAATCTTGGTTTTTGGCTTAATTTGCGTCTTTAAACATTGTTGCCTCTAAAGACAGTTATAAATCGAGACCGAATTCCGGTTAAGATCTTACCTGTTATTTTAACTCATGCTTTTTATAAAGCCATATATTTGCACTTGATTTTGATGAAAATGTCTCTGATATTCAAACATTAAACCAAAAGTTTGTGGTTGAATAAGAACTTTATCAAAGCTCATTTCCATAACTAACTAACATAATACTCACACATTTATAAAATTCTGATACAGCGATTTTCAGAATTGACAGCATTCCTTACAACAGTTGGATTCAAAAACGAATTTGTTCTCAATAATTCCACAACATAAATTAATCATCCTTTTTTTTATTGTGTCCGAAACTGTTTCTTGGACCCCACTGTTGTATTATCAACTTTCCTTATTTCAAACCTTTACTTTCCAAATTCCCTTTCATTATTTTCTCATACCCTAGCCATATCTCACAATAATGTTATTCTGGGGCCACACAACGTGCAGGCGTCTTACCACCCCGTCTAATACCGAACAGAATCAAAAGATAAGCTGGGAGTGTTTGTACACGATGATTGATGGAATATACGTTATAAGGATTTAACAGGCGGTCATTATCATTAATAAAAGTGTCGTAAGTAATGGCCAATGTGTTGTTGCCGGTTTCCCTTGCTGATAAATCCAATCCTAAAACGTTAATAGTTTTCTAGTAAGCTATAACTCAAAACACACATAGCCACACATACTTGCGAAAATTATTTGTGCTAACGATGACACATGCACTCCATAACCATACATCGACACATACTCTCACACACATTTTCATTATCAGCAACACGCACGCACACATATAAAAGGTATATAAAAATGAGTGCAATTTTTTAGAGTTATGTGTTAATTTCTGTCTGAAAGGGGGCAGTTATGGATCTCCACAGCTTATTCCATTTTATTAATTTAAGTAATTATTACTCTTTTACTGCCCCTTTTTTGATGCTGTTCTATCTTTTATGTACTCAAGCTCGTTTTTTGAGCTGTTTACTTTTCCTTCTATCGCTTTCTCATTATCTATATCCTGTGAGTGTTTACACACATGATAAAATTTAAGAAAGGTTTGTGTTTGCGTTGCTAAATAAATAACCATCTACGTATCTGGGTTGTGTTGGTTGTCATCTAATGTTGTGTTATTTAATGTCGAAATGAGAGTTTTTCTATAAATTATATTTGAATCTACAAGCCAGTGTCTTAAAGAATATGTAAATATTAATCGTTTTTCTTTACATTCACATTGTAGCTAGCTCTTATCCCTTGTCTTTAAGGACATGTATGGGGAGGTTAACAGAATGCTGCAGTAAATATTGTTTTAGAATGTGAAATCGAGAGCAGAGTTCGAATTCCAATTGAATTCGTTGCATTCACTTAAGCGCAAATACCCTTAAGAACCCGTCTCTTCTCCCTCCATCTATGGGTTAAATAGCAAATCAAATTGGGTTCTATAGCCTTCATTGACAACCAATCTACTGCAGCAATGGCAACCTATTGCGGAAAATATCTTCTCTCCGGTTAGTCATGTCTCAAAAAAGGCTTGATCGCTTAAGCGTGTATCACGTATGACACTTAACATACTGACTGAACATGAAGACAGTGTCTTCTAGGTCAGATTAACAAGGTAGATGTACGTGCTAACATATCTAAACTATCTATCTACACACTCACACATACACACTGAGAAAGAGAGAAAGAGAGAAAGAGAGAGACTTATATACGTAAATAGAAATATATATATATATATATATATATATATATATATATATATATATATAGTGGTGATTTGTGATGATGATTAGTGACAATATTGATGCCTTTTCAGAGAAGAAAAAAGAGAAGTAGGAGAAAAACATTGTGAGCAAACATATCTATCTATCTATCTATCTATCTATCTATCTATCTATCCACACACACACATACACATATATATACACATTATCTGTCTACTTATCTATCTATGCATATATATATATGTGTGTGTGTGTGTGTGTGCAGAGATAGATAGATAATATATGTATATATATATTTTTTTTTTTCTAGACATATGCTATTAAATATAAGAGACAATGAATGTCTATTATGTTTAATCATGAGCCGTTCTAAACGTCGTATTTTTGCTTTAATTTCAGTTGAAAATAAAGACAAAAATTCTCCAACATTTGGATAATTATTTATTGGTTTTCTTCTAAGCTTTCGGCTCACATGAGCCATCTTCAGAGAGGTAGTTTAAACTGAAATATTATAAAATCCACCATCACCGACGATTTTATTTTGTGTTGACATAAAACTCCGCTTGGCAACGGCAATAGTTACCAAAAATAATAAACGCAGTTCTTAAGTTTGCGATGCGGTTTTATGACGTCACACTGCGGGATAGCGCGAAATGACAACAAAACCATCTAGTCAAATGCAATGTAACATGTTATTTCCTGTTTTAAAGTTGATTTTATTGAGTGTTGGTTGCTTTGATTTGATGTACATGGCCTCCAATATCTGCAGGTTCCTCTTACTGTGTGTATGAGTAAGGATCACCGTATTGTTGACCAAAATCTGTCTGATATTACCTACATGTTTATGTTTTTCAGAGAAATGTTGTTTAATAGTACTCTGATCAGAAAGATGACATGTAAGTCTACGGGAGAGCGTGGTTGTGGTAAAACCAATATATGTACTAGGTTTTTGAGTAGTATCAGAAATGCAATCTCTGAATGGGCATGTAAATTGGTACACTACATTGGTTTTTTGTAAAGAATTTAGTTTAGTGCCTGTTGGGTTATTATAAACTATGAGGTCAATTGTTTTAAACTTTTTATAATATATAATGAGTTTAATTTGATTATTACTTTCGACTGGTTTAACATTTCTACGTATTATGTTTTTGAGAGTTTTTTCATCTTGTTTATAATTATTATGTATTTGGTTGCAATAGTATAAGTTAATAGTGTTATCTTTATTTTGATGTAAACCATTATTATTAATATTATCATTATTGTTAGAGCTATTGTTAAGTTTGTTGAGATACATTTTAATTTGTTGATCAATAACGGAGTTAGGAAATCCATTATTGACTAGTGTTTGCTTAATGTTGTGTAATTCTTTATAAAATATAGATTTGGAAGAAGATATCATTTGTGTGCGTTGAAGTAAGTTTTTTATAACAGCTAACTTATATCGTTGGGGACATTCACTATTATAATTAAGAAGACACGAATTTATGCTAGTTGGTTTCCTATATAGAGAAGTAGTAAATTTATGTGTGCTAGAATCAATGAATACATCAAGGAATGGGAGTTTGTTATTAATATTAAGTTCTAGTGTAAATTTGAGGACGGAGTGACTTTCAAATTTGTTTTTAAGATATTTAATTTGATCGATATTCTTAGCTAAAACAAAGATGTCATCTATATATCTTACATATATAGAGGGTTTATTGTTGTCATTAATTATTTTATTTTCTAGATTTGCCATATAATAATTAGAAAAGAGGGGACCTAAAGGAGATCCCATCGCAATACCATCTATTTGTGTATAAATATTGCCTAAGGGATCGTGAAAGGGTACTTGTGTGGTGCATGCTAATAATAGTTTTTTAAATATAGTGGGTTTAATATTGATTGATGGGAGAGTAGTATGGTTGTATACATCACGGATAATGATGTCAATTGTTTCCTGGACGGGAACATTTGTGAATAAGTTTTGAACATCCAAAGATGCAATCATTTGATTATTAGGTTTTACGGAATGAAGAATCTGTAAAAATTCGTCCGTGGAGTTAATGCTATATTTACCAGGAAGATAGGGAGTAATTAGTTTGTTAAGTGTTTTGGAAAGGTTATATATTGGTGTGGGTATTTGAGAAATGATAGGTCGGAGGGGATGATCTTTTTTATGGATTTTTACATTTCCATAAAGGTAGCCGGGCTGATAATCACCTATAATCTTTTGAAGTTTATAGGATCCTATTTCAGCATTGTTTGCAGTAATAAGTTTATTAATATGTTTTTTAAGTTGGGTTGTGGTATTACAAGTTAATTTTTTAAATTTGTTTGGATCGTCGAGAATGGCCTGTAATTTGGAGTGATATTCCTGTCTGTTTAAAATAACAAAAGTATTGGTTTTATCGGCACGTCGGATAACAATATTTTTGTTATTTTTGAGATGTGTGGCTGCTTTTATGAGAGGCATATTTATAATATCATTAGGATTTTTATGGTAACGGTGTTTGATTGATTCAGCTTTGAGTAATTCTTTTAAGCCTACCTGTGTAGTAATATGGTTGTCCTGTTCGAGTTGAAGTATTTGTTGGTATAAAGCTTCAATTTCCATTTGTTTAAACATTGAATTAGGTTTCTGTGCGACATGAAAATTTGGTCCGAGATTAAGGAATTCTATTTAATCTGGAGCAAGTTGGTAATCCGATAGGTTAATGAAGTTGTCATTGATGTTTGGTAAGAGTATTTTTCTTTTATATAATTTGTTTAGCTTTTTTTGGATGACTTGTTTATGGGATTCATGTTCCTTTTGTGTTGTATTGTATAATAAATCCAATATTTCCTTGAATTTTTCACTTGTGGTAGAAGACTGTAAAATTTCTTTGATGTGTACAATTTCAGTGTTGATTTCTTGTAATTCCTGTTTGGCTGTGTGCATTTGACGTTTTATGACGTTTTATGAGGTTCCATTGCAATTATGGAACCTCATAAAACTTCACTCCAGAGTAAGGTCTTTTTCAGATTCAGTACCAACAAATTAGTTAAAAAAGATGTGTGGTGTCTCGACATCATTTTTTCTTTTTTAATTTTACAGGACGGGTGTGAACATTATTTGAAAGTATATGGTAAAAAAGTAAGTAAATTATTATTTGAAAGTATATGGTAGAAAATATCGTAAAGAGAATAAACATGTCAGTTTCGACTGATTTAGGTAATTTAATAAAATTGTGTTTACTTGTCCATTCATTTAACAGAAATAAAAATCCCGTATTTCTTTCGAAGCAAGCAGGTAATATGTAACATAACATTTACATTAGTATACTCAGAACAAAGCCAAACGGACACGCAGAATAGTAAGTTACTGAGTGAGTTTATTGTAAAATTGTACGGGAGTTCATAGAAAGAAGTAAGACATGCATATTGTGATCATGTATATCATATACTTTCTTTGACCCTAAAATGTAAAAGGTTAAGATCATAGTGTAAGAGTGATCATATTGTAGGGGATGTTTCGAAAATGTTACAGTTCTGAGCAAAAAGCTGTCAAATGGAACGTACCTCTTGACAAAAGAATACGAAGTGAATGAAGATCTTTACATGGTAGACACTAGCTGTGATTGACTGAACTAGCGAAACTATGGAATGTAACTTTTTTTAAAGCTTTTAGCCACAAGCAAGCAGAAAATTTACTTGTATGCAGGAGAATAAAGAGAGTGTAAAAATCGAAATTAAGAGAAAAGACTTAATTTAAGAAGACTTAAGGAAAGAACGAAAGATGAACAGGCTTTTTAGGAAATTGTGTTTCTTAGGAAAACAAATAAACGGAAGTAAGTTACAAATGCGGGAAGTATGAGATAAGAAACTGATGGAGTATACGGGGCAGTTGCATTTAACTATTCCAAAGGTAAACGTGTGGTAACTACATGCTAATGTATTAGGACGTTTAAATTCATATAGTCGAAGAATCATGGTAAATAGCTCGTTAGAGCAGCTGCCATGAAAATATTTGTAGAACAGTCAGAAAGAAGCCACGTCACGTCGGAGACAGTGGCTGAAGTGGAGGTGCCAAGTCGAAATTGACTGAATTACAGATCCTTCCTTGGATTTTGTCAAATATATGAATACTAAAAGAACTAGACATATGAGCAGTATTCAATGAAAGAATGAACGGTAAATTTGTAAATGTGCAAGAAGTATTCAGATAAGAAATTTTTTTCTGACATGGCACAGAGACCCCGTATGATTTCCAGTAGCAGCAATTGATTCCTTAAAATCTGTTCAAAATGTGAGATCAAGAAGGTGAAGTGTGTTTTTCTCCAGGTGTCTAGGAACAGCTATATCAGGTGGAAAAGTTTCTCTATGTTGGTTAATTGAGAGATGTTTTATTTTACAAGTTTTACAATTTACTTGTTAGAACATTTACTTTCGAACGATCTGTCTATGTATTAAGGGAATGCGTATTTCTCCGTATAATATATATAAGAATTCATTCCAGAAGAATTTTTCGAAAGATTAATTTATTTGAAAACAAAATGAAACAACTTTAAAATAAGACCATCTATATCAAATCTCTTGGCTGAGTGTTCCAGTGCCTCTTAACGCCCACTGAATAACCCTCCTGACTCTTTGCAATCAATATAAGGAATTCTGACCCGGAATAAAATTATGTAATATATATATATATATATATATATATATATATATATATATATATATATACACGGATGTCCGTGCGGTTCAACTTGAAAACACTGTCGGGTCAGCAACTGATGAACACTTGATAACTAGCAAAAATTGTGTGAATGGCTTCAGTGTGGACCAGTTCATTGTGTTGTCTGGTTCACAGTAAGCATTTAACTTACAGGCGTTGGAGTCAATATATACCAAAACTAGGCCCCCTTCTCTCTGTAAACAGAGAGAATGGGTGCTAGTTTTGCCAGAGAGAATGTGTAATTAAACTCCATATAATTACCATTTAGTGCCGACAAATCCCCTCCCCATTTTTTCTTTTTTTCCCCTTCGTCGTGATTCATCTTATCTTTCATACTTTTAAATATTAAAAAAATAAAAAAGCCCTAGTGGAACTTAATGAAAAACGGGATTTAAACCGGTCGGTCATTTTCTTGTTTGCTACTTTTTATTTCATCATATATATACATATATATATGTGTGTGAGAATGAATGATAGAATAAAATATATTGTCATCCGTAGACAGACCTGGTTGGATTCCCATTGCTTTTTTACCCAGGAGTGAAACCCGACCGAAATGGCGTTAGTCGGCGACTCTACCCCTGGGCTATAGACGTTCGGTGGAAGTAGGCAGACTTTTTAGCGCATATCATTATACGCGCATATATATATATATATATATATATATATATATATATATATATAACGGGAAGATATCCGTCTGATGACAAATCCGTCGAAATTCAATCCTGGCTTAAGGCAAACGGTTAATCTAGCTGCACTGATGAGCTCTGATACAGCAAAACAGGGTTGTATGCAAATGATTATTTATGCTGTCGCTAGTCGATAGAGCACTGTACGGAGAAGTAGATTTCATAAAACAGTAACTATTTACGCATTTACGCTACTTTCTATGGTTAATGAATTGAACGCAGTTCGGTTCGTTTACTAAATTGAACGCTCTCGGTTACTGGCTCTATGTTTACATCCTGTCGTGAAAGCTACTTTTCTCTATCGAGCGCTGATAGCGTAGGAAAAAATATCGTCTGATGACAAATCAATCGGATTTCTATCCCGGCTTGAGGCAAACACTTAATCTAGCTGTAATGATGAGCTATGATACAGCTAAACTGTATATATATATATATATATATATATATATATATATATATATATATATATATATATAATATATTTGATATATAATTAATAAATTTATAAATTTTAATATACAGTATTTAAAGATTAACCTTGAAATACAAAAATATAAAAAGAGAAAAAGAGAAGAGGAGTGTGTGCGTTTTTCTTGTTTATTTTGTTCTTCATTTTATTGATAAGCATATCAATCAAGCCACTAAAACACAAGAGGTTGCAAAGTGTGAAAGGAAGGGAAAAATAAAATATTTTTTATAAGCGGGAACAATAAAAAATAGAAATCAACACGATAGTAGGTAACGATTAAAACTGCAAAATAAAACTTTGAGGCCAATCTAATACTGCGCTTAAATCTATGAAGACTAGATACGATAAAGTAAATGTCTTCAGAACAATTAAAGTGAATTATTTATATAAAAAAGGACAGTGTAAAGCTACATTAAAATGATGGGAAAGTAACTTAATTCGGAATACTAGATCAAGACCAATAACTGTGAATATTACTCTTCGGATTTTATCAAGGATCTCTAAATATATACACCATTGTGCAAATTAATTGAAACAACTGCTTTAGATTAATTTCTTTCACATACGGTCGGTTTTAGACCTATTAGATTGACAGAGGGTAATCAATTTCTATTTTCTCCTCAAATTAGGTAATTTTCAGTGGTATACAGCAATCTGAATCTTTTTCGGGGTGTATGATGAAATTTGTTTGGTTTTGAAAATTATTGCGTCATCCTTGTTTGCATCGGATTTTTATCACGTTTATATACTATTGTCTCAAGTGTCCATTAGTTATCTTGTGATGGACTTAACTTCAAAGATGCGAACGAAAATTGTATCACTGCAAGAAATCACTGGCAAGCCTTAGAAAGAGATCGAGGATATTGTTAGTGTCAGCCTTTCAAATGTCACTGGTGTGGTCAAGGCGAAGAAACTAACTGGATTCATCGGTCCAAACATGAAGAAAAATGTGGTCGGATGAGGAAAACAACGCTAAGAGATGATGTATACAGGATCAGGTAAAGCGTGAACGATTCTAGGAAGACATTATTCATTTTGTTTCAATTAATTTACACTAGAGCTTTTCAAAAAAGTGCCAGACCATATCTTATAAATATCTAAGATAGATTGTGGTTGTTAAGAAATTAAGAATTAAAAGGTAACATTCTTCCTCACGTTTACAAAAATTCGCAATGGTGTGTGAAATCCTGGTTCTGCCGAGTAGAAAAAGAATTGACCACGTGCTTAAAGAAAAGGTCGAAACTGGATTTCGCGGATAAATGTTAAATTAATTTTCTGACTAATGGAAGCGATTTGCAAGACTGAGAGGAGTTTACGATCCAGTGCGAAAACAACTAATTGATTATAACAGGCGAATGGAAGGTTAGCCAGGCAGTTACACTGAAGCAGCAAAAGACGACATGCTAAAATGTAACAAGGGAGAAACTTCAAGTCCAACCGGATAGTCGTTCTCTTCTCCTTCTTTCTCGTGTGCTGATTCCTTTTACTTCTTCTTCTCCATTCTCAATATTCTTATTCAACGATAACATACATACACACATACTACTATGAATTCTTGATTCCCTTAACTTTCTCATTGAACATTAATTTCTATAATTCATGTTATCTTTTTCTATCAGTATATTTCTATATTAACATGCAAAATGTATATTTTTACTCTTTTCCAAATCCACACATTCCAACCTGCTGCCAATCTTCTGATAATAAGGAATAAATCTGTAAGAGTTCATTACGTAAGTTTTAGAGAGTTCGTTACACAAGGCCGAATCTATAAACAATAACTATAACCCTATATCTTCAAGATTTCGGAGAGAAGAATTTTGTTAATTATTAAGACTTTTTTTATATATAAATTTAGAAAATTTAAAACTGTTGCTAAATTTCGTTTCCTCTTTTCAGAAATTAATTAATCTTTTAAACATTAAATAATTTTTTATATTGAGAATATAGCTTTAAATGTCAACAGACTGCATGACCGAAGTAATTATCCCCAACAGTTGCCTTGCATACATATCTCTGTAAAAATACTAACATTCTTCTGCAAAGAGGATGTAAAAAAAATAAGTTAATTTTTCGCTAACGTATGTTTGTTACTCGAATGCTTCCTGCATATATTTTTCGGTATGGCTCTATGCCTAAAATAATACGCACACAAATGCGTATCTGTCTGTTCACACATTCATATATGCACAATAACCTATTTACATCAATAAGTTGTGATAAAATAGAGAAATCTAACAAAAATGCCAAACAATATTCATATTATTTTTATTCGGAATACTATCTACATCGTCTAAAAGTTTCTGAGGTTGTGACTTCCCTCTTAAAGAAGCAATGCATATATAAATTTATTAAACTCTGCTCAGTAGATTTAGCATAGAAATAAATACCGTCATTAATGAAGACAGAAAGCCAAATGACGGTGAAGACAACCTAGGATTACAACACAACTCCAGATCCGACTGGAAGAAATAGAGGAGATAGCATAGAATGTCAAGAGTAACAGTAGCAGCACCAGGTATAGCATCAGGTAGAAAAACACATAATGTTTAATTCCAAAAATGTATGGTTTTCAACAAGATTAAAAAATCTTCATTTTTCTTGTGAAGTAAATAATACATCCACAGCGACAAAAAAGTGCTTATATAGACGCTGTAACAAAGACATCCAAGTAGTCATAAGATTGTTCGAATCATTTTCGTATTCCCATATGCACAATGATTGAAACAACTGTTTTAGTTTGCTTTCATTCTCAATACGGTCAACTGGACTGCAGGGCGTAATATAATTTTGCCAGAAAAAAGAGGGAGGTGATACTAATAAATTTTAAAAAGCAGCAGTGCTAAACAAATAACTTGGAGAGTTAAGTTAGATGGAGATAACTCATGCATTGGCTTCGCACAAAGAATGAGAATTATATACCCCAATAATCGTAATAAAGAGTTTGATTCGAAATTCCTAGCATTTCCTGAAGAAGGCCGGAGCATCCAACAGCAGAAACATAATAGAAATGACGACAAAGATGCGGACGATTGTCCGAATAATGTAAATAGTAAGAAACTATATTATTTACGAATTTAGATGTATTTTGAAGAACTGTGTTCTTTCTCAATCAAATAATAATAGAAAGGATAAAGCCAACAATTGATAATATCAACAAGAAGACGGCAAATATTTTGCTTACCGTGTTCGGAATATGATATACAAACATAACTCTACGCACATACATAAACAGAACACATATTCAGTCACACGTAAAATAAAGCCCATCTTGTTGGAGGTTCTTCTCTATAGTACCTATTTTTAGGAACTCTGTGAAGCCTTCTGACTCGTCTAATTATTACCTTATTAGCCTCTTACCATTTTTTGGCAATATATTAGAGGATATTTTCAAGGCTAAAATATTTGTTCATCTCACTTCTTACAACCTTATCTCTGACAAACAGTACGACTTCTGCTTTGCTCGGTTTACCGCTGATATGTTAACAACACTCACTATATATATATATATATATATATATATATATATATATATATATATATATATATATCCCAGACTTTTGTTAAGAACGGCGAAGCTCGAGCAGTTGCTCTTGATACCTCGAAATTATTTGACATAGTTTGTCAAGTTGGCTTTCTGTACAAGCTCCAGATCTACGGTATTTCTGGACGATTGTTTGATTTAATGTAATCGCAACTGTCAAATCATGAAATTAATGTTATTTTAAACGGGCAAACCTCAAGAGCATTTCATACAAACGCGGGCGTAACACAAGGCCTTGGTCTTACACTTTTTCTAATCTTCATCAATGATCTTTCTCATGTAATCAAACCCTAAGTAGGTATGTATGCAGATGACATCACTATTTACTCACATCTCAATTAGAAATCTGTTAAGGCTGACAAAGTAAACCTTCCTACTGAACTATTTGGCTGAATAGGGTTGGAAATGTTTCTTAAATTTAATGCATCCAAAACGAAGCTACACCATAGAGAGACTTTCCTACTATCAGAATAAATGGCGCTAATCTCCTAGAAAGCAACACACTACATCTCCTTGACTTTACACTCTCAAATGATCTCAAACAGCACGAATACATGAAACTATAGCTGCATATACTACTAAGAATGTTGGGTCATTTTGTCGGGCCAAGAAAATGTTCTAGTCAGAATCCATCTTGCACATTAACACATCTACAATTCGTCTGTGCATTGAATAATATTGCCATATCTGGTCAGTCTTTCCTGATTTTTATGTTGGGGTTCCCGACAAAATCCAAAAGTGAATCTGTAATATGATCTATCCTGACTTAGCATCTCGCCTTCAATCACTTTCTCCCCCTCGTAATGGGGATTCCCTCTTTCTTTTCTACTAATATTTTCATTGCATCTGCTCTGACGAGCTTATTTCACTAGTTCCCCAACCACAGTTATTTTGTCGTACACTAGATTGCCATCAAGGTCATGCCCATTTACCGTCGAAATTGTTAAATGTAAATCCTACTCTAACAGTTTCTATTCTCGCACTCCTCGTTTGGGGGGAAACCCCTTTCATTTTCTTGCTTCCCTGAGAGTTACAATTTTCAAAGTATTTAATGCCCTCTATTGTCAACTACTATCCACTTGATTTCCATTTATCTTTATCATTTTCTGAGCTAAAAATACATCAACATATAGACTTATATTACATAACTTCACCAACAAACAAACAGACAGATGTATTGTTATACATTTCACTTTTTATATGCAAATGAAAATAAAAAATAATGGATACAAGATTTCTAACACATATATGCAAAAATTGTCCTACGTTTTAATACACTTGACGCGCGTATTAATATGCATACATACTTGTAAACAGACAAGCGTTTCTCTACATACATACACAAACAAAATATTTCAAGTATATACATTTAAAAACAATTAACTACTGACTTAGTTCACGTAACGCTCATATAACCAATTAGAATCCTACGCCAAATCACAGCACACTAGTATATTATCTCTTTGTAATTTTTTAAAGATTTTTACTTCGACTTCTGAAGAAGATTTAATAAAAGTTAAATATGTTCGATTGAGATACGTTTCCGACTTTGTTCTTATACATTATTTTATCATCTGGTCGAATTCCTATCCAAAAATCAACTCATATATACTATAGTCATCCGCAGACAGATCTGTTTCGCTGTATCACAGCTCATCAGTATATATATAGTATATGAGACTTTATATTTATTTATTTATATCTACCGACTTGAATATTTGAGAAAGCTTAGAAAAATATAGGCTTAAGTTGAAACGTTTATTTGATCTTACGTCATTTGATCTCACGGCACGAATATACACGAATAGTGCTTTTGAACATTGACCTTATGCCGATTCCCGAAATATACATTTCTGTTCGCTTTCGTATATATATATATATATATATATATATATATAGAGAGAGAGAGAGAGAGAGAGAGAAGGAGCGAGATATAAGGAGAAGGAGAGAGAGAGAAAAAGAAGAGATATAAATTATTGGAGGAACGTACATTCATTTCTCTCTGATTCCACATAAATAGATACTTAGAAAAGGCGCGTGCATATTTAAAGAGAAACTATTTTACACACATATTTTAAACTCACGCAATTACTAATCTATTAAATGTGAATTTAAACATATACACATCGAACTATTCTTGCATTTTCTTGATATTTCATGCTAAGAAAGGTCAGATGATCAGTTTTAACATAAAAAAGTAATTCTAAATAATTTTTGTCGTTTTATTTCTTTCTGAAGGAAAATGTTCCTTTCACAAAAGATACGAAAAAAGCGTATTCTGCTTGTTTTTTACTCGTTTATTTATTTGTGTTATCGTAATTTTATTCTACAGAGGATATTTATAAACTGTCATTTGAGTCCTAAGTGGAAAATGTCCCAAGAAAAAGAAAGAAGGAAGAAAAAGACAGAAACAAAAGATGCCAAATCCTAACCGGCCGGTATATATATATATATATATATATATATTTGTTTTCATTTAGAACATTGCAACACGTCAGATAATACTGTCTGGAACAGTCTTTATCTGCCTAATCCTTTGTTCATTCATTCACGCAAGTACCACTCCTCTTAAATTTTACAGCAAGAATTAACCCAAGGCGATTTTTCAGGTCCCAGAAGTTCTTAAATAAAGAAAGGCGGTGACAGTCAACAAATAAGAATTATTGCTCAAAATCAGTAGGACTTGTAAAATCGTACGTCTCGCACCATTGCTGCTAAATATATGCACTATATCAACATAGTTTCGTGGATTCTCTACTGAAGAGATCATATCCATTTTTTTTTCATACATGATATCACTTTAGGATGCAGGATATTATGTTTCTCCACAGTTTTCTTGTCTTTTATTGTTGTGTGTAACTTCTAACACTTTGTCATTTGTTTTTTCCTTGTTTTGTCTTTAAATAAAAACATTTACCTTTATTACACTTTTTTTCCCTCTATTTCTCTTGCTACCAATATATCTCATGAATTTTAAATAATTTCTCATTTTTACTCTCTCTCTCTTTCTCTCTCTCTCTCACACACACACACATAAACATGCATATATGCACATACATAGATACACATATATATACATATATATTGTGTATATTAGAAGGAATCATTCTTTTATGCAAGTTTCCTGAAAAATGGCAGAGAAAGTGTTAAGTATTTTATATGATATTTCATGTGATCATATAGTTTGTTTACTTTTCAGGACTTAATTTATATGAAAATTGTCTTATTATCAAGGGCTTTCGGCTATAGTTTTAGTCATTATCAAGGATAAATATTCAGTTAAATATAAAACAAAATGTATTGTGTCTAAACGTATAGCCAAGAGCGCTTGGAGAAATACAGCTTTCGGACATTATTAATATAATTTATGTTCTCAAAAATATATATAAGATCTCATAAAAATTATTTTAAAAAACGTATTTATATTACATTGTTTACCATTTTTAATGGAATCTATATACATACATGCATACATACACACACACACACATATATATATATAATTCTATTAATATATAATATCTAGCGATAGATCTGTATAGAAAGTTCAATGAATGTTGTTCAGAGGTTAATGATATCTGTAAAGAAAAACTCAACGATCATAGATGTGTTGAGTTTTCGTCTCTCTCTCTCTCTTTCGCTCTCTCTCTCTATGTATATACATATAGCATTATCTAAAGATTACGTTTAAGCATGAAACAGACTTTTGTCGCTTGATGTTGATCTCTCTCCCCTATGTTTACTAACACACACACACACACACACACACACACACACACACACACACACACATATATATATATATATATATATATATATATGCAAGTTACATGAAAAAATAACGGACAAGGTAATATCATTAAGTTATTTTATATCATTTTCATATGTTCTTCAAATTGTTTTTTTTCAAAACTCAAATTATATAAGAATTATCTAAAGGTTTTGTACTCTGGAGCGCTTCCGTCTATATTTTTAGCCATTATCAAGAATTAATTTTATCTTACTTTTAAAAAATATATGTTAAGTTTATGTATATGGTGTCATGTGTATTGTCATATGCCTGCCACGACGATAACCATTAAAAGGATTACACGTCGTTTCGGGAATATTTACATTTCCACATCTGTGGATAGATATGGGTTATCTCTCCTAGATCATGACAAATAGACAATGATAAACAAAAATATGAAAATGAGATCACTGTTCGATTGATATAATCGAACTGTAATCTTCCCAGGTTTGCTTCAATATCAACACATGCACTGACCAACAATTCAAGGATGAATTACAAGGCGAAATGATTTTTCATATAAAGTTTTAATAAGTAACAAAGTATTAAAATAATATATATATATATGAGTTTGTATAAGAGTGTCCAATGACCTTAACCTCCAAACCTACCTTCAGATACCCAACTCAGTCGAAATAACAATTCACGACAAATATCAAATGAATGACTACAGGCGAATATGAATCCAAGTGATTAACACAAAATAAATTGGGGAGAACTATATAATTATGAGCACATGTGGTATGACGTTTGTGGTAACATAATATTCGTGGAAGTGTATGCATATTTTCTCATGGGCCTAAGAATATGATAACTTATCTTTATGTCAGTTCCTTCTTTCTTATTTTACTGTCATCTCTTATCTTTCTTCCTCTATCTTTATATAACTTCGGCCCACTTGAAATATATGTATCTGTGACTGCCTTTATTTTCTTTCAGTTGGCTGTCGTATTTTCAGCATAGAAATATTTTGAAATATCTGCACTCTTCTTTAGCGATGTATTTTCTGCACTCAAACAATTCTGCGGTTTCTTCACTTTAACACCTCTTCGTTCACACATTAACTTTTCTGCGTCGATATCTTTCTTTGTTTTCTTGATAAACTATCACCCGGTTCACACTCCACCCACGTCTAGTGAACAGGTGTAAAGGCTCATCCCTTTTTCCCAGTTTAGGATGTGGTTTCCGGTTTTCTCTTCCAATCTTCACTTTTTCTTTTTTTTTAAAAATTGGAATAGATAGACTATACTATCGCCCGGTTCACACTCCACCCACGTCTATTGAACAGGTGTAAAGGCTCATCTCTTTTTCCCTGTTTAGGATGTGGTTTCCGGTTTTCTCTTTCCAATCTTTTCACTTTTCTTCTTTTTTTTTCAGTTGGAATAGATAGACTAAACTATCGCCCGGTTCACAAGCCATCCCCGTCTACTGAACAGGTGTATAGGCTCATCCCTTGTTCCCTGTTTAGGATGTGGTTTCCAGCTTTCTCTCTTTTAATCTTTTCACTCTTGCGTAGCCCCCGGCACAGCAGTGGCGTTACCGCCTTGCTCGGGGTGATATGATTTTTTAAAAAAAGACGACTCGGCTTCGCCTTCTTTCTCTTATTTTAACAATAATCAGCATACAAATAACATTACAGTTTCTTCTCTTATCTTCTCTCCGACGTTACTTTTCCTTCTTCCTTGCAAAATGATTCGGCTTCGTCTTCTTCGTGTTTTAACGAATAAGAATTTATAAGTTCGTTTTTCTTATCAGGAGTTGCTTAAGATGAATTGGTCAAATTACGCCATTATCTCAAATGCAATTTCCTTTTTATTCATAAGTTATCAGCGCTTATCAATTGTGATTTGCTAATCCAAGATCTGATCTGCAACTAATTTCCAATCTCTGCTTTCAACGTGACTTGTCTCTGACGCGGATTCTAACTCCTGCTGCTTCACGACCCCTTGTCTTTCTTCTGTCTATTTCCAGTCAAGACATTTGTTATTAAGGGTGTCTCGGCCAACCAACCTTGACCTGCTATCACAAAACTGACTTTAGGTTCCCTTGTGACCATCTCCTTGTTACCACGCGGAGCCCAATCTCAATATATGTGTGTAGGTGTGTGTGTGGCTAACTGTATGTTAAGTTACGAACACGGTAAGCACATTGTTACCCTATTCATATTTGATGTTATTAAGTGTAGGATTTCTTTTATTTATTGGTATATGCAACAAAGATTTAAAATAATGGAGACGAGTAAAATTTAAAAAAAGATAGAAAGAAAAAATAAGAAAAAACAATGACAATTTCTTATAAATTGTCATTGTTTTTTCTTATTTTTTCTTTCTATCTTTTTTAAATTTTACTCGTCTCCATTATTTTAAATCTTTGTTGCATATACCAATAAATAAAAGAAATCCTACACTTAATAACATCAAATATGAATAGGGTAACAATGTGCTTACCATAGGAAAAGTACATATTTGGCATATATTTTTAATTTGCTTGTTCTATATTTCTTTCCTTTAAGATTTTTGTGTATGTTTCATTTGGTGCATGTATTCATTTTTTGTGACATTTCCGGTAAATGTTGCTTTAATGTTTAACTGTGTACACCTTTACACTTCACCTTATTTCTTCTCTGTGCAATTTAGTTTTAATATTCTTAGTTAAATGTAACACTTGATATTTTTTAAGCAGTGTGTAGCCTTTACAACTGACGAAGAAAATTATGGATTTATAACTCCTTAATTATGTGTTTTCTTCTCTATACTTAACACACACACACACACATATATATATATATATATATATAAACATTTGTGTGTTTGTATATATATATATATATATATATATATATATATATATATATATATATATTATAGGGGTACTACATTCAGTTAAAACGATATAAGACGTCGAGGTAAGACGAAGTAAAAAAATTATATTAACGTAAAATTTGAAAATAACATTACACCTTGATTGACAGATTGAAGCTGAACCAGTCTAATATCAGTAAAGACCAGTGGATAAAGAGAAATTTCCACTGCGACAACAAATATATACCAAAAAAACAAAATTTTATCAATAAATTATGTACCAGTTACAGACTTATCCAGTGTAAGCCTAGCAACTATTCCTCCTGCTTACAAAGAGATACATGGTAGGACATAATCTAGATAGAACTCTGAATTAATCTTCCATAATACTGAAAACAGGTTTAAATGTTTTATTTTTGTTTTAATATATATATCTATATATATCCGCAGACAGATTTGTTTCGCTGTATCACAGCTCATCAGTACGGTTAGACAGCCGATTGCCTTTTACTCAGAATTGAAACACGACCGAATTGGCGTCAGTCGGCGATTCTACTGCTGAGCTACGAAAGGCAGACATTTTAGCGTGTATATTATCATTATACAAGCCCAATAGCTGAGAGTGCTCTAATTCATTGCTGAATGAACGATGCGTAGATGCTACAGTAGCTACTGTTTTTCTAAGTCTATCATTCTTCCAGAGTGCTCAATCATGGTGTGAGAGCGTAAATAGTCACGGTGTCCTCACGAATCCTTGTACATTCTATGATGTTGATTCAATTCGTTAATTTCCGGAAATTTCCGTATATATATATATATATATATATATATATATATATATATATATATATATATATAACGGGAATTTCCGGAGATTAACGAATTGGATTAACATCATAGAATGTACAAGGATTCGTGAGGATAAATATCGAAAATCGATATTCGAAAACATCGGGTTATAGAAGGAGTGGTCCTATTTTAATCAAGTTTGATACACATTTGATCAAGTTTGGTACACATTTGATCAAATTTGATACACATTTAATCAAATTTGATACAAAGACATAAGAAACGATATTCAGATGTTTCAAGCTTGCGGTTCTTACAATAGTGCAGAAAATCGATAGTATATATATATATATATATGTATATATATATAAAAAGGCAAGATATTTGTGTGTGTGTCTGTTTATCTGTCTGTATGTCCTTTATACAAATCTACAATTTTTATCCGATTATCACTAAATTTCAAACAAAGATTCTTTAGGCTGATTGTGAACTCCAGGACGATGGATTACTTTTTAAGCTTTCATTACACCCAAGCAACGCCGGGATATACTGTTAGTATATATATATATATATATATATATATATATATAATCTCTTGCAAATTTAAAAATCGCTTTCCGATCGTTAGTATAAATTTTTGTAGCTCCAATTTTATCTAAATTTCCTTTTTGCCTGCATGCTCTTTCTATCCTATTATCATCATTTGTCTGTAGAACATCATCAGCCGTTTCAAGAATCTTCGTCTGTGAAGGACTTGCCATTCATTTTAAGCCATTTCAGAGGTTATATATATATTGCAGTTCAGAAACAATTTCTTTGTTTCTACATTTTTTAATGGAAAATTTTATACTTTACTTTTGCAGTTTTTTATTTATGTTACATTATTCATTATTCAGATCTTTAAACGTATGTATCTTAGTTACCTTGATGTTTCTAATATGTAACTCTCATCACAGACAGTTGTTACTGTTGACAACCATGCTTTAGATTTATTTGAAGTTATTAGTACTTTCTTTCACATGAATCTATTCATTTATTTTTTCACTTACTTATTTAGAAAGTAAATTCGTCTTTTTTAATTCCATTGTACTCATATGATGTTATTCATTTTCATACTTAACTAATTAGAAACAACGCTCCTATATCACACAGCATTTTCTTACCCTTTTAATATCATCGTTCGTTAATATACGTGGCAAGTATTAATCGATATTCTAAATATAATCGCATTCGTTCTCATCCTAGTTTAAGAAGCGTTCAAGTAAATTTACTGGGTCTGCCTGAAGGTTAAGATTTTCCCATGATGTGATTCGACGGGTAGACTCTTGATTAGGTGCCAGAAATATGACACTCTCTGAGCAGAAACCTTTGTCATGTTCATTGTGCAGAATATTCTCATCTCTCTTACTGGATAGGTCGATAGCATTGAATATTTGAATTATAGAGTCGCCTATCATCCATCACCATAATGAATGTTTTCTACGGTAGTAGCATTTGGAGAATTTTTCAAATCTTGGGACAAATTCAAAACCTCTTCTTAAATTCAGCTATCCTATTTTGCACTGTTGATAATGCTGGGGCCCCATCCTTTAATGTAACAACTATATCTGCATGAATGCCTTTAAGAGCTAAACCTTTTTTGAAGGTACTCGAAAAAACGCGATGCCAACTTTTTTCTACATTTTCTAAAAGAATTCGCTACTAGTTTTCTTTGAACAATTACTTTTCAGTTTATCTGCATCCCAACATCTTCAGGAAACCGATACTGCATGACTGTTGAGTTGTACTTTCGTTGATTTTTTGCTTAACTTTTGAAAGACACCATTCGTCAATCTAATAAATTTTGTGATTTGCATTGTTCATCCTAAAACATTTCTTGGATATTTCGTTTTTTTATAAAATAACTGAATAATTTAATTTTAACTGATTAAAACTAGGCAAAGATCTCAAACATGGTAGTTGATATTATCCACGAATAATAATAAACTATTTTAAATTAATTAACAACTAATTAACTATTATTTATTTATTAATTTAGTACACATACAATTAGTACCAAACAATTAGTTTTATTTTCTGTTTAAGCTTTTAAAGATCGTCCTTTCTATACAATCAATCCTGTGGTTGCAGGTAAGCAAACATTCTACGTTTTCTATATCTGACATTTAAAATATCCAAAGGAGACTAAAACTGAGTAACACAGATAAAAAGCAACGTATTACCAACCCTATTTCCTCTACAAAAAATAAGAATAAATATCATACTAATTCCACAGGGCTTTTTGGCATTGAGTAATGCTTGCCGTTGCCATAAAAATGGAATATCGTAAGTGGTGACTAGAATGTTTAACCATATAAGTTCACATTGTTTTTTAGTTTATTGAGCCAGTCATAATGTTTTATTATTTCGCTAAAAAACAAAAACAATCAGATTGTTAAATTAAAACAAAATAAAATGGCCGATGCATATAACGGTGAAAATCTGGAGTCTATAATAACAAATAGGAGTAATATATCCGAGTAAGTCAGAATATAATATTAACAGTTTTATGCTAACATTTAGATATTGTATTTAAACATAAATTAAATTTAATAAAGTCTTTCGTATGGCTAAACATTAAAACGATGTAGTATAGAAAAATAATGTTTGTTCAATGTTCAAAACTGAGAGAGATAACTTGCTTACATTAAAAATAAGCATTCCTTATCTTGCCTTTTCCTGCCTAATTATGGACTATAAGCGCAAAAAATAAATGTTTGACTTATTCATCAAGATATCTTAAGATACATATATTAGTTTTATATTAGTCCTGCACTCATAAGTTGGGGTAGCATTGGATATTATCTGACTTGAAAATCAGCTTTTTGGATTTTATTCCATTTCAAACAACGTCTACTAGCTACGGTGTGGAGTATACAACAACAATCCTTGCAAACTTTACCATATATCGACTACTGATTTCATTGAATGAAAAATCAAAATTAGAATTTTTCCAGTGAGGCAGATCATGACTATCAACAACCTTCATAGGACTTAGAAACGTTTGCCTTTTTACTATCTAGCCTGCTACCTGTTATGACACGCATTTATACAGCTCGTTAGGTAGGTTAATCGCTGTTTCGCACTGCGAATCTGGGAGTAGCAGAATTTATAAGGCTTTTTTCATCAATGTGTTCGAGAAATTTCAACTGTCTCTTTCTGGTTTCAATAAAAGTGACAATTTTAATTTTCCTTAAAACTTTCTTTTCATTCACATATTAAGACCGTTTAATTCTCATTATTCTTTTACCAGGCATATGTTTATTGTCTTAGATATCCTCTTCATCCGTGTCGAAATTGTTCACTTTCTGTGCCTTATAGGAGGATTAGTATTACATAATACTATGGCCCTCTTATCTTTGCTCACAATGAAATTTTCCTGTTTTTTAAAACATTGTTTAATTTTGGAAGGTTTCTTACGCTCTGTCTCTATCACACTTTCTGCTGTGTTTCGTATATGTTTAGATACTTATATTTATGTACTTGCTAGATTCTGATGTCTTTATTTTGTGGGAGATGTCTCAGGTTGTCCCACTTATTAACGATCATATGTTGTCTTTTTTATAGTTGACAGTTACATCTTTCATCTGGCTATCATTTACGGAAATAACAAAGTTAAACCATGCGTAACACTTGGTGCAAGTCTCTTCTTTATCTACGAGAAAATGTATTCATTGCCATATAAGAGAATATAGTTTTAGAACCAGCTTACTTTCTTTCTTTCTTCTTCTTCTTCTTCTTCTTCTTCTTCTTCTTCTTATTATTATTATTGTCATTTTTTATTATTAATCTATTTCTGCTATGGTCTCACTACTTACAAATTCTGCAGTAAGACCTGAGACAGGCAGTGGTGTGCTGTTATAGTTCCATTTCATGTTTTTTCTTATCTAACTAATATCCTCATCGTTACATAGATAAAATTCTCCTTACTGTGTGGGCTGTATTTAACAAAACAATTTTCTATATATCTCTTAAGCTGGGGTTTCCAGGGATTCTTTCAATGTGTCGTTTTGTTTCATTTATTATTATTATTATTATTATTATTATTATTATTATTATTATTATTATTATTTCTTTTAATATTTTTAGCTATACACATTTTCTTCTAGGTCCCAACAACAGACCTAGTATCAGAAATTGCTTCATGACATTTTCGATTTGTCATTTGTGCCAAAACAACAACAACAAAATCAACAGTCAAACTAAGATGACAAATATTTTACATAAATAGATTACTTCATAATGTGTGAAGTGTACGTCTGAGTAGAACTTTATGCATTAATTTAAGGCATGTGCTATCAGGAATCCATTCAATGAGTCTATTGGGTTTTTTCCTAATCATTTCCTGGGCTTCAACCACAACTGAAATTATTGATTTCCTCATGTGCTACAATTTTTAGATTTCTACTCCAAGATCCTTTTAATCTGATAACTTTTGAAGTAATTCAAATGTTATCTACGCATATTTTGGACATTTCGTTTTGATGGCGAGGGTTTTGCAGATGTTACCTGCAGATCCACAGAAAGTTATATTTTGTAGCTATGAGATGCTGCCGTTTCCATGAATTGAACTGACATTATTTTTGGTCCTCTTCGTTATCTTAGCCATTGCTCCTATTACAGAAGAGATAATCATAAATTAAAGTTTCCTCATTTTATTACTTCGTTTTTAGATCTTAATGATATGACACTTTTTAAAGTCTTATTATTATCATTATTATAATTATTAATATTATTGTTGTTGTTATTATTATTGAACGTGAAAACAGCACATCAACAAAGTGACGCTTCGTAACAAGTATACAAAGACCAATCTGCACATCATGACACCCAGTCTGATATGAGCCATGCACCACATACATATTTACGCGTGTGAGATTCTGATAAAATGATCGAAAAATCTTGCAAACAGGAACCAGTTAAAAATAATTTCAGGTTTGTTCACCCAGTCTGTTCCGATGGTTTCTCGTGAAGGGTGATTTCAAATATCTAGATGTGACTACCAAGTTCCCTTAGCTGCCTTATTCTTCAAACTTAAAATGATTTCATTCAGCCATGATGTTTCTCCGGCTCTCCTGCGCATGTGTGGAAATGCCTAGTTCAGCAACCCCTAGCGGACACATCAAATGGTTAAACTCCGTAATGTGTGAAAAAAATTAGACATGAATTTTATATTTTGAATTTAATTTAGATCAGATTAGTTATTTTAACGTGTTTGAATTTGAATTTGTCATAAAATCATAAGAATATTAGAAGTAATATTTTTCTGTTTAAAAGCGGACATGTTAAACGCGCGCATACAATAAGTGACAGCCAAAGGTGTATTTTATAAAAAAAAACAAACATGCTTTACTTGAAGAGCGAATTTGAGAGAATTCTAACGTAATTCGACCTTAAGAGGCCTGTCAAGTATTTCTTTCGGGTTTTTCCTTAATTACAGAGCACAATAAATTCTAATGTAATGAAGGTATTGAGAAAGATATTGTCACTGAAGTATAGGACAGAATTCCTCCAATAAAAAAGATAATAGAAAGCCGATTAGATTTGATCGAAAATCGATCGTATTTTCGATTACAAGAATGGAATTTACGGATATCTTTTCTATTTGCTGATTTCTTTTATTCGTCTATTTTGACACTTTTCCTACTTCGATTTAATGTTTCATTTACTTCAATCAACTTTTTTTACATTTTTAACAATTTATTTCATTGTTAAACTTGCACCCCATCCATTCCACATTGGATCACTATTAATCTTTCTTTCTTTGTCAGTTTTTCTTTCTTGTTCATTATTTTTTCTATTTATTTCGGCTTACGTCCATATCACACTGAAACACAACCGGTACCCGTACGATCACTCAAGTTAAACAACGTCTAGTCTAGTCTAGTCAGTTACTTGATGTTTGACTGCTTGTGAATAACAAGTGACATAAACATGGATACGTTAGTGATGTTATGGTTAATATATCGGAATTGTTCATCAGAGAAACAAGTTCTCATTTTGAGTCGGGTTTGCTTTATATTATTTACGTTCGGCAATGTAAGAATCCACCTCATCTCTCAAGCTATGGGTTAATTACGATCTAAAAATCTAAAGATATTTCTGGCTTTAAATAACCAGGGTTGATAAGACGTAGAAAATGAATTAGTCCATTTCGGTCTTTGTCTTTTATTTTATTTTCTTTGTGACTTTTTTATTTAAGTTTTTCTATTTAATTTATTTGTCTTTTTTATTATTTGTTCTAATTTTATTCAGTTTCTTTGTTTTATCTTTCTTTTCTATTTAAATCATTTTTAAATTTCTTCATGCGTTGAGTTTTTTCTGCCTTTCTTGGAAGACTTTATCTTTTTCTTTCCTTTTCTTCCTTTCTTTCGTCTTTCTCTTCTTTGTTTTTGTTATTCTTCGCCGAGTCCTATATTTTTGCCTAGGATTTTTAGTGTTTTAAAAATGTTTGCTTCTTTTCTCCAATTTAAACTAGTCCATTCCGTTCATCTTAATCCTATTCTTTCTGTCATCGTTTTTATACTCTTTTGTAATGAAAGTTTAGTCTTATTTGTTTATCGTATTTGTTTATCATCTTCCCTTTTTTACTGCTCGTCATGTGATTTTGCTTCTTTTGTCTTCATCCATTTGAATTGTTCGTTTCATTTTTTTGTTTTACTTCATTTTTCTTTCTGGGCCTCTTCTTTTCAGTCCTAAAATGTTCCTTTCATCCAGTTATCTTTTCTTTAAATTCACGATCCTTTCTCTCTTTATTTCTTCTCCAAACCTTTCATATATTTTATCCGTCTCTTTCTCCATTTATTTCTCCACTTCATCTTTTCTTTGTGTCATTCTAATACGCACATTTACTTTTTACATTCTTTGTTTTTTCTCGCTTTTGATTTATCGCTCTTCCTCTTTTAGCTTGCTACTCCATTTCGCCCACTTCTTTAACTTCCTTATTACTCATTTATTTCTCTCTTGCTAATCTTCATCACTTTTCATCTTCATTGCCTGTCTCTTTTGCCTGCTTTACTGAGAAATGTCAGAGAATCGCTTATGGAGACTGCGAGCTTCAAAGTGATTGTGTTTACTGGTCTTCTGCTTAAATATTCTTTGCTGACGATTCGCCTGTCATGTCTTCGGAATTACGCACTGCTACTTGTGTTTATACCTCTGTCGATACTTGTTAGCAGCAAAGATGAAGTAAAGAGAAGAAAGCTTCCGCAAATGCTTTATGTGCGCGTCACCCGGTTTCATGCAAGTTCAATAAAGAAGATTGTTACAGAAACGAGAACAGAATCATACTTAACATTCACAAACATTGGAAAACAGCACGCTAGCTTAATGGCCTTTATGTGTTGCTATGGTATCTCAGGAAACAATGTCAAATGAGCTTAAAACTACTATTTCAGATAAAGAGAAAAACATTATTTTAAGGAAGTTGAAACCAAAACTCAATCTACTGAATGAACCATAGACATGTATTTCAATATAGAATGTATCTTATTTTCTCATCATAAGCGACATATAAACGAGTTGGGAGTTTTTTCATTTATTTGAAGTATAATCGTCGATTCTTAAGAATGTAAACATTACAAACTTTTTGTAAAGCTAAAAGATAAACCGGTTAAAATAAAGTAAAAGTATTTCAAAACAATTTTTCTGAAAGCACACATGTAATTAAAATAATTTGAATAATTCTCTGTAAAATTATAGGCTTTATAAATGATACGTACAAATATATATAAATATTAGATATTTTTCAAATCCTAATTTTTGTACAAACTTTTCTAACAATTTCGCTTTTTACCGATACACACACATGCACGCAGAATATATATATATATATATTTAGAGAACTACAACGATCATTGGTTGCTATTTTAACGATAAAACATTCTCAGCTTTAAATATCAATATTCTGCTTAACTTGTGAAATACGTCTTGGCCATGCCAGTGCGTCTTCGAATTTCAGTGTTGCACTTTCAGTCCTCTTTTAGACCACCTGCTTGATTTTAATATTTTTATTTCTCGAGTTCATTCATTTTTTTATAATCGCTATTGTTTTTAATAATCTACTTTTCAAAATGAATATAAATGATGTTGCATTTATATATTCTATGAATATTAGTCAATCAACATGGAACATACATAAAGAAATGATTAATGCAGTGTACAAAATTTTACGAGAAGGAATGTGGCTATGTTACAGATTTGGAATTTCTCCTTATCAGGCGGCCTCTCAAGATTGTGAAACTGCGTGGTGAGTATGAATTGTTTCTTAAATCTGTATTTTTTTTTCATTTTCACTTTTTGGCATTCATGCTTTATTTGGAAAAAAAAATTAGCCTCCCTGCTTTGGGGTTTTTATTTATTTATTTTATATATTCTGTTATGCCAAGCTACCCTGGCCAAGATATCGGCAGTCAATGGTGACTTGTTACCCCTCCCCTGTGAAATCTCTATGGTCTGTTCTTCAAATTCAAATTTACCAAGCAGCTTAACTCGATCTTATGTTTTGGGAAAAGCAAAAGTTGAAGATAGTGGAACTTTCTTAATTCAAATTTCCTGTGTGAAACTTGTATTGAACAGGAGGAGAGGTGATCACCTTGTTTCTTGTTTAGGAAAGGGCTTCCTGGTCCTTCTACCTTCTCCTTCGGTCTTAGTGTAAGTTCAATTGGAAGCTCTTTGCTGTTAGTGAGTTTGGTGGCAATGTCTTTCCATTCTGAGGGTACCGGATTGGCAGTTTCCTGGTTGCTGCTTCCGACTGGTAGTTAGGAGCCCGAACTCTTGCGTAGCGTCCTGAGAGGCTGCTCTGATCGACAGTTGAATAATATCGGGGTTCCTGTAGTGCCATATCGCGCATGGACGGGCGTCCCTTCATGAATCTCCGGTGGGCAACCCCGAGGCTACATTATGCTGCAGGCTGCGCCAGTCTCCATTCCTCACAGGCTGCAAATAGTAACCAACTGATTCTGCCCTAGTCCTCTCTCCTCAACCAAAACACCATGAAAAAGAACAAACAAAATACCAAAATCAAACCAGTTACTCGGAAAACGCCCAAACTGTGTCTCTTTCACTAACATACGCAGTATCCGCACTAACTTTTATAGCGTCGAAGCATTCCTCCAAACTAACTCCCCTGATATCTTAGCCCTATGCGAAACTAACCTTGACCCGTCTATCCCCTCCTCTGAGTTCCACGTTCCTGGTTACCTGCCTCTCTTCAGGAAGGATTCCAACGTCCATATGCATGGGGTTGGTGTATATGTCAGTGAACACCTCCCCCTAGCTAGAGCAACATCTCTCGAATCCCTGGACCAGTCTTTCATGTGCTTCTGTCTCTCACATCTAAGCTCTGTTAGCTATCGCTTCTTCCTCTACCGCTCCACCTCATCCTCTGACTGTTCGGTACTTGACAGCATCTCTGACAATAACGACAAGGCCATTTCTTCGCACCCATCCGCCTATATTTTTGTGTTTGGCAACTTTAACGCTCACCACACTAAGTGGCTGGAAAACTCTGTAACCGACACTGCTGGTGTCCACACCTTTAATTTTTCGATCTCCCAATCCCTTACGCAAGTGGTGGACTTCCCCACGCGTTTTTCCAATAGCCCTAACAGAATGGACTCGCTACTAGACCTCTGCTTCACTTCCACCGCAAATTCTTGCTGCACCAGACAGCTCTGCCCTCTCGGAAATTCTGACCACGCTGTAGTTTCTGTCAACATCTCGTTCCATTCCACCCCTACCCAAGAAACCCAGAGCAACAGAATATCCTACTGCTATCAAAGAGCAGACTGGGATTCGTTCCGTGATTTCCTCTGCGACGTCCCTTGGAACAATGTTTTTAGTTTTCCCATCGAAGACTGTGCATCAGAGGCCTCCTCCTGGGTTAAGGCTGGCATCGATGCATTCATCCCTGCCAGGAAATTTCAGCTTAAATCCCATTTGTCTCCCTGGTTCACGCCTGCTTGCTCGGCCGCCATTGTCCACCGGAATCACTTCTTCCGGCTTTATCGTAGCCACGTGTCGGACCAAAACAGGCGCCTTTTCGCCTCAGCTCGTAATAAGTGTAAAATGTTACTTAACGAAGCTAAGATGCTGTTTGCTGCCAGGATGAAGCAGCGCATAGCATCCTCCAAGTTCGGTACCAAAGACTACTGTCGCCTCTGCAAACGCGTGCTTAGCAAGAGTAAGTCCTCAATACCCCCACTAATAAACGAGTTTGAGGTCCTCACCTCAGCGTACAAGGCTGAATGCTTTGCCCGTAGATTCTCGACCAATTTAACTCTGGATTCGTCTGAAATCCACACACCCGATTTCCCATCTAGAAGTGAGGCCCAATTGAATGACGTCCACATCACACCCTCGCTGATTTCTAGCATAATCTCAAAACTGGACACTCACAAAGCGAGTGGTCGGGATGGAATCCCAATCATAGTTTTCAAGAATTGTGCCCCTGAACTCTCCTCTATTCTTTCTAAGCTCTACAAACTCTGCCTATCTTCCTCCTGCTTTCCTGCCTGTTGGAAGTCTTCTTCTGTGGTTTCAATATGCAAGAACACTGGTGAAACATCGGACTCCGCAAATTACCGCCCCATCAGACTTCTTCCGATCTTCGGCAAAGTGTTCGAAGCCATTATCAATGTCGAGGTCGTTCAGCATCTCACAGCCCACGGGCTCCTCTCGGACAAACAGTATGGCTTCCGCTTCACCAGGTCCACTGCTGATATGCTAACGACCATCACCAAGTATGTATACTAGGCTCTCTACAAGAATGGTGAAGCCCGAACCGTCGCCTTGAATATCTCTAAAGCATTCGACTGAGTATGGCATGCCGGCCGTCTACGGAAACTGCGAAGCTATGGCATAACTGGACTTTAGTTGGACTTAATCCGGTCATTCCTCTCTAACCGCACCCTGAAGGTGGTATTAAACGGACATGCCTCCCAGAACTACCCTTCAAACGCGGGTGTACCCCAGGGCTCTCTCCTAGGTCCTACGCTCTTTCTAATCTATATCAATGATCTCCCCGATACCATAAGTTCACAAGTAGGCATGTACGCTGATGTTACCACAGTTTACTCTCGCCTCGGTTAAAAATCTGGTGTTGGTGACAAGGCAAACCTCGCTGCCGAAAATGAGAAGGACATCCAATCCGTGGTGGATTGGGGTAAGAAATGGCTCGTAAAATTCAATTCTTTCAAAACGAAGCTGCTGTCAATTAATCACCACAGACAACCGCACCTCCCTCTCATTAGCATGGAACAGGCTTGCCTTCCAGAGAGTAAATCACTACGCCTGCTTGGCCGGACACTCTCAGCGGACCTCAAGTGGAATGACTACGTCGAATCCATTGCTAAATCCGCAGCTATGAAAGTCGACTCTCTGTGCAGGGCCCGGAAATTCTTTCCGCCTGAATCTATCCTGCAATTATATAAATCCACCATCCGCCCGTGTATTGAGTACTGCTGCCACATCTGGTCGGGTGCCCTTCTATTCTCCTCGGGATTCTTGACAAAATACAGCGAAGAATCTGTAATGTGATTGATACCGACTTGGCTGACCACCTGCAGTATCTCTCTCACCGGCGTGACGTGGCATCCCTGTGCCTCTTCTATAAATACTTTCATGGCTTCTGCTCTGACGAACTTAAATCACTGTTGCCCACTAGATGGGAATTTGCACGAGATACTAGATTGGCAACTAGGTCCTGCCCTTTTACAGTGAAACCGATGAAATGTAACCGCAATGACTACTCCAACAGCTTCTTTCCTCGCACTTCCCGCCTGTGGAATTCCCTACCGCATGCTTGCTTCCCCGACGGCTACAACCACCATGAGTTTAAATGTAAGGTCAATAGACACCTTCTAACACACTAACTCCCTTCCACTCTCCCCAACTCTCTCCCTATGTACATCCTAAGTCGTCTATCACCCTCCTTCTGACATTTCCTATACCCAATCCCTCTATGTAATCCCCTGCGCTATAGTGGCAGTGGAATGCCTCGCTTGGGGTGACACGATTAAAAAAAAAGTCTCGCTAAACCCTACTGATTTATATTTATGTTCATGTAGTTTATTTAGCAGATAGTAGATGATTTTTTTGATTTATACATTAATAAGTATGAAACGGAAATAATAATAATATATAAGATTTATATATTTTTAAACTTAAAAACTTAAATTGTATATATCTTGAAGAAGGCAAACATACTGCCGAAATATTGTGTAATATTGTCAATATTGTTTGTTCTTTTCTTTTTTCTTGTCTTAAGTCACTTTCTTAGCTGTTGAAAAGTATTAGAACAGTAGCGTCGATAATTATGTTTGTATAATAATAATAATAATAATAATAATAATAATAATAATAATAACAAAAGAGAATTACAGTTAGTAGATTCTGTAGAAAAGCAAAACAGTAGCCAAGAACCAACTATTGCGGCAAAACATATGAAAATGAAAGCCAAAGATAAAGCTCTTGAAAAGATGAAACAGCGCTGGCAAGACAAACCTCTGCATGGCCAATATCCAGTACGTGCCAATAAATCCAATGTTGACAAAGTTAATACTCATCGATGGTTACGTGCATCTGGATTAAAGTCTGAAACTGAAGGATTTATACTTGCAGCACAAGACCAAAGTCTTTTCACGAGAAACTTTCAGGCAAATATTATGCATAATAATATGGATCCAAAATGCAGGTTTTGTGATAAACACCAAGAAACAATAGACCACCTAATCTCAGGCTGTTCTGTGCTTGCCCCAAACGAATATAAAAATCGCCACGATAGAGTTGGGCAATATTTACATTGGGCAATGTGCAAACATTATGGAAAAGCTGTAAAGAAACACTGGTATGAGCATCATCCAGCACCGGTTACAGAAATAGAAGATGTAACCATTCTGTGGGATTACACCATCTACACAGACAGAAAAATTGAAGCAAACAGGCCAGACATTATTGTTAAAAACCAGAAGGAGAAAACTTGTCTATTAATTGATATGGCTTGTCCAGCGGATTGTAACATAGCAACCAAGGAATTTGAAAAACTGTCAAAATATAAAGACCTGGAAATTGAAATAGAAAAAATGTGGAAATTGAAAACAAGAGTTGTGCCAGTGATAGTAGGTGCACTTGGAATGATAAAAAATGGAACAAAACAACACATTGAAAGAATCCCTGGAAACCCCAGCTTAAGAGATATACAAAAAATTGTCTTATTAAGTACAGCCCACACACTAAGGAAAACGTTATCTATGTAATCCTGGGGATGATAGGGAAGATAGAAAAACATGAAATGGAGTCATAACAACACGCCACTACCTGCCTTAGGTCTCCCCGCAGACTTGGTTGGTAGTGAGACCAATGCAGAAATCGAAATATGATGAAAAATGACATAATAATAATAATTAGACAAACTAAGACAATAGCAATAATAAGTCATATAATTTGATACAAGCGGGCTCTCTAACTTTACCCGCTTCCATAGAATGACCCTGCGCCAGAATGTACATGGAGTTCGACATTTACATTTTGCAGTTCAATAGATTAGAGATATCACTGCTCATGTTTTTATTTACTGCTTCCTAATCATTTTTTCTGAAGTCTGACATTGCTGATTGTGTAAAGTGGCTCCGGTCTTTAACTAAAAGTGGGAATATAATTCTATATATAAATTCCTTCAAAAACGTATATATTAAAATCATTTCAAATGTGGACAATCGTTGGCATCAAAGTTGACAATTCATCAATTTGTTTTAATCTCTACGCGCACATATTAAAATGATTTAAAATGCCATGATCTGTTCCACCATCAGAGAATGTGAACTCACATACAATCCAAACTCCTCCGTGCTAACAACATAAGTGTGTAATCTGTTACCTTGAAAGGCGGATGTAATTGACAGGTACATCCATCCATAGGTAAAGTCGACAAATTCACAAGGATGCAGTTGACAGATAAATCTGGCCGTAGATAAAAGCCAACAAATGACAATGACGCAGTTAACATTTTTATCTGATCTTAGATGATGTCAACAAAGAGCAACGGAAAAAAAAACAAGCGACACCGGGATTAAAAACAATGGTCCGCTGCGTGTGACTAACAGATGAATCCGACCGTAGATTAATTTAACAAAGCGACGACACGAAAAAGCAAAAATGCATTTGTGAAGATCCGTGGCTATGGGAGTCGCGTGGGAGTTTTACGAGTATAAAAAGTGTAGAAATTTTTTGCTTAAGAGACAGAAACTGGCTAATGACTACCAACCGCTCCTTCCTATAAGCGAACTGTCTCTGGTTATTTTCCTGCTCCACATAATATATATACCTGTTCCTCGTTGTCTTTCAAGATCTAGCATAATAAACTACGAATGAACCACTGTTTGTCGTCTTCTACATTCTTTTGTTAAAAATTACTGACAATAATAGAAAATATTCGAAACACTTCTAAAACATTCCCAAGTCTTTTTACAGGTTTCCAACTTACATCGAATGACTTTCTTACTAGTATAAAGATATTTTCTCTTCTAACAAAACCTAAGAAAACAAGACTGATATAACTTCTGGCTCTACTAAATTTTATTAAATGAATGTTTATATATATATATATATATATATTGTTTTGAACATTATTTTAATGGATACTCGTATTTGAATAGATAGTCTATTTTTCTATAAAAACAGTTTAACATTTTAAATACACACCGTACAAAACTTATTCGGAAAAAAAAAACGGGCATCCATACAAGTTACCTAATTGAAATAATGTTCAAAAAGAAAAAATTTAAATAAATATGCCAGTTATTATTAATTTCGTAACTTTCCGTATTATATAAGTATGTGTGTGTGTGTGTGTGTGTGTGTGTGCGCGCGCGAGCGTGGGCGTGCGCCTATCTGTGTGTATCTCTGTGGGCGTATCTGTATATGTATAATTCTGGGTGATTGTGTGTGTCTGGGCGTGTGTGTGTGGATGCGTGTGTGCATGTGCAAAAACGAGGTACATCAACGATTACTTTCGTAGGGAACCAATACGTAGTGTAGTCGTAACAGTAAGGATATTTGTTAGGAAAGATAGAGGGAACCCACAGTTTTGATTGTAAACAAATGCTACAGAGCCAAGTCCGTTCTGCTAGTTACCCATTGCCCTCGGCGAATGTTGGATTTTCAAGCAGCGGATTCATTGGAGATCCCTGATTTTCTTTACTGGCTCGTATACCGTATAGGTATCTGGTCATCGGATCTGATAAGGAGATTTCACTTATTACCCCTTTTATCTCCAAAAATCCCAGCTCATATAAGTTCTTCAGTAAAAGCAATACTTTAATCCGTCGAAGTGATTGTGGAGGAAGAAAGACGTCACACCAAATTTTTTAGTCTTTTCATTCAATTGCCAGAACATTGTTCATATATATAGAAATTGATATATCTTATTCTATCTCTCCCTCTCACACACACATAGATAACTATATATATATATATATATATAATTAGTTTTTGGTCATAATTATATAATGCCTGTATGCAGTTGGATTAAAAATGGTCAAATCAGTCATTGTAAATAACGTGAAGATACCGAAAGGTTGAAACCTAGGTCGCGGAAATAACTCATTTCTAAATATATATATATATATATATATATATATATATATATATATATATATGAATGGGACGTTCTCAAAAACAATAATCAGCATTTTAATTATTCATCCATTGACACTATTGTCGAACAGATTTTTAAAATTTATCTCTTACAAGGGTTAAAAGAGTAAGGATAACAAGCATCACATACGATCACTACGATCACGCGAGCACAAAATACGTATGTCTTGGAGAATGATGAAAATTTATAAACTACATCAAGTTACTCTTTAATTCAATTAATTCTAAAAAAAAAAACGTTTCTTGTAAAAGCATTATATGTCGCTAAGTCTAAGTTATTTTATCTCTTCTAAAACAAGTTTATCCGTCAAATAAAAAAAATGTATTTGACGTTCATGATTTACTACCATTATTTATGTTAGGTGATTACGAAATAAATCATGTAGACTAGACGTGTTGCACATATTATGTGATTGAGAAACCCTGGAAATGAGCGCATTAATATTCCAGCCTGAAACATCTAAGGGTGTGCGTAATGCCATGTCGGCTTCAGTCATATGCTTAGTTTCATATTCCGAAAGATAAGAGATCAATTTTTTTCTGAATTTAGAATTTATATTAATGGTATATGTATGATCACCTTTACTTTTGGACATATGTTAAACGTGTTAAAAAGTCCGTTATGAATGCTAAACAGTAGCAGATACATGCACAATTCGGTACAATGAAAGAAATTGATTATGTAGATTTGGAAATTAAACTAATCTAATGTGTAATAATAGTGATAGAAAGTTTGTATGTATTGCTCCAATTAAAATTGCCGTCATGACTTTGGTGTAACAAGAAAAAATACTACCTTACAGGAAATCAAGCGTTTTTGTTAACTGATAAAAATACGCTTTGATAGATATACAACCTAATAGATATAAGCATACTGACATAGATAGATAGATAGATAGATAGATAGATAGATAGATAGATAGATAGATAGATAGATAGATAGATAAGTGTCATACATGATACACGCTTGGGTGATCATATCTCTATCGAGATTTGACTGACTAGGGGGAAGATTCTCCCGCAGAAGGTTGCCATTTATTTCTGTAGTAGACTGGTTGCAAGTCAAGGCTAAAGAACCCAATCTGTCCGGTTATTTAACTCATAGTTGGATGGAGAAGAAATGGATTCATGCGTTTCCCAATGGTTATTTTCATGTAAGTGAATGCAGCTAATTCAACTGAAATTTGAACTAAGCTCTCAGATTACTCATTCTGATCCGATATCAACTGCACCATAAAGAATATACTTCTATATATATGTCTGAAACCGAGGGTATAATGCCAAATTGATACTTATTGGATTCTTTCGGTGGCTACCGATTTTCTTTTGAGCTCTTTCTGTAACAATTTAAAACAAATTCTCTATGTCTTCTCATTCGCTGGTTTATATCTCCTAAAGCAGGTCTTGCCAATCATCACACATATTTCACTACTCTACCTTTTCCTTTAAGCCTGGATATCGAATGGCTTCCAAGCAAATCTCTTTTTTTAAAAATCACTTATCTATATTCTCAAAACAAGCATTCAATATTTTAGATTTTAAAAAACAACTTACTAGTTATCTCTTCTCACACAAATTTGTTTCATACACAATAACGTAAAAGTGTTTTTACATGAAAATATACAATTAAGTATACATCAAATATCATATTACTCATAGAAAATTCAACTATATAATTCGTCTGTCTATTAATTTAAGCAAAATATTTTTGAATAACATTTAATGTTTTTCTTTAGTCTGTTCCAGATTATCAAAATCAATATTTCCACTTGAAAGTAAATTTCAATAAAATTTCCGAATAACAATGAGACAATTTAACAAATATGTCGCATTCAACTAAAATGCTTGATGAGAGAATACATTTTTCATATTTCAGTGCTCAATGTTGATTTGATCATTGTGCCATGAACCACAATTTATTTTTCTTGTTATTTTAAAAGACACATCTGTTTCATTAAAGATTTAACGTCGAAAGAACGCGGTAAAATCTATCGGCTCAAATGTGGTAGTAAGAAAGAAAAAACGGTTGCAAAATTCCAATCAACTGTTGGGTTACTGATTTGCTCAAAATTATAGAAGACGAATCTTATATATATATATATATATATATATATATATATATATATATGAAAAAACATATTTTTAAGGTGTGCTATAACTATACGTTAAAGTGTTCAATATCTGAGATAGAGCGTATGTAAATATAAAAGTGAACATTGAAATCATATATGTTGTATATATATGGGCAGCAATATATTTTATGCAGGTTTCATTAAAAAATAAACTCTCATTTTTAATGGAATATAGTCATCGACAGACAGATCCGTTTCGCTGTATCACAGCTCATCAGTACGGTTAGACTCCGATCGCTTCCTAACCCAGGTTTGAAACCCAACTGAATTGGTGTCAGTCGGCGATTCTACTTCTGGGCCACGAGCGTCGGATAGAAGAAGGCAGACTTTTTAGCCCGTATATCATTATACACGCCCAGTAGCTATCGTGCTCTAATTCATTATTGAATGTGCGATGCGTATATGCCGGAGTAGCTACTGTTTTGAAAATCCCCCCACTCTTCCAGTGTGCTCAATCAGGGTGTGATTGCGTAAATTATATAGTGATCCACAGACAGATCTGTTTCGCTGTATCACAGCTCATCAGTACGGTTAGACTGCGATCGCTTCTTAACCCGAATTGTTATCAGTCGGCGATTCTACCTCTGGGCCAGGAGCGTCCGGTAGAAGGCAGACTTTTTAACGAGTATATATATATATATATATATATATATATATTCAGAAATTATAACATGGATATGTTACAATATCACTACAAAAGTAGATATTTTGTTTGAACACTTCTTGTGTCTTGTCAAGTGATGTGGTTTATTTTAAATTGAATGGTTTTAAAAGGTTAAAAACAAGCAAAAAACCTTTAATCAGGGTGGTATTTTTGTATGTACAATGTGGACCAGTCAGAGTAAAGCAACTTCTAATTTGGAGAATATGTGGGCAGACTTAAAAAATTCTTGGTGGGCATTGGTTAAATTTGATTAAATTGACATCAGCATTATTAATTAACTATTAGATCTACTTTATTTTTGTTGCGAAGTTTTAAAAAAAAATTAGTTTAACAATTTAGTAGATTTAGAAAGTTATTTCTATATTAAAAGAGGAAGAGAAAGAACGCATACATAAATAAACCTACAAATATCCACACAAGGAAAAATAGATGAGTATATTCGCAAACACTGGCAAACAGACACATATACAGATTAATATTTGACTTATTTTTGTGCAAATGATTTGCAAGTATAAAACAATAAACTTAATACTTAAAGTGTTGATATGAATGTATGCGAAAAGGCAGAAAATATTATGTGCGTGTTTAATTTAACTACTCCGAAAGAAAGTTCAATTTTTAAATTAAAAAATATAGGTTATATACTTGGGGGAGACAGTTTTTTCCATTTTCACGGCCAAGTATTAGTCAGTGAGTGACGTCTAGACTGCTCACTTAACGTGTTATATATCCATTTTTGTTACAAGATTATTGTCTTAGATTTCTCTATATTCTAGCATTTAAAAAATACAAGAAACAGAAAATGAAAGAAAACATGTTATATTTTGATCTGAGTAAAGAGAACGTTGCGTTGAATTATACTATTTTTATTCCTGTTTAGAATACTTTTTCCCAATTTTTTCATAAACACTTAATTTAAAAAAAAATCTATTTAATTAATACTATATTATAATACAAAACAAATTATCAGATATATGTCAGTTAATGTATATTCATTTATGAAGACTGTTTTAACCATTTAATAAGGAAAACATTTTACATTGTTTACACATAACATTTATTCCATTACGTTTATTTTATAGATTATTTTACTTGAATCCAAAGCGTTCGACAGAGTCTGACATGCTGGCCTTCTACGCAAACTGCGGAGCTATGGTATAACTGGACAGTTGTTTGACCTAATCCAGTCATTCCTCTCTAATCACACATTTAAAGTAATATTAACCGGACATGTCTCCAAAAACTACCATTTGCACGGTCCTATGCTCTTTCTTAACGATCTTCCCGATGGTTCATGATCCCAAGTAAGCATGTACGTCGACGACACCACCGTTTACTCTCACCTCGATCAAAAATCTGGTGTAGGTGATAAAGCGAACCTCGCTGCCTAGCTTGAGAAAGAAATCCAATCCGTGGCGGACTGAGGTAAGAAATGAGTCGTAAATTTTAATGTTTCCAAAAACGAAACTGCTATTAATTAACCATCTACCCTCCATTAGCATGGAACAGGCTAGCCTCCCTGAGAGTAAAACACTACGCCTAATCATCCGATACACTCATGACATGCCTTTAACAAAGCTGCCTTAAACATACACACAAACATTTCAGCTTGTGTGCTTGGCCCTGGGTGATACGGCGGTGTAGAAATATGTTAAATGGAGAACATTTTACAAAAGTTTTCGAATTTGTGAACACTGAATATGATATCTGGAATTCCATCTCTTGCGAAGAGTTCGTGTAACTGTCTTCACTATAATTGCAGAAGTTGCTTTTTGGCGCTTACAAATCTCAGGTAACTTAGTAAACCTATCCACTACCACAGGAAAATGTGATTCATTATATTTTTGCAATAAACATGTCTTACTTTGCTTTTTGTTTTATTTCTTCAAAGTAATTTGTGTACTACATTCAATATATTATTTATTTTTAATTTCATTCTTTAATTTTGCAATGAGTATATCATCAAAATTTTAGTATTTTAGTATGTCTTGATAATCCATCCGCATGTCCTAATATTGGAAATTTGGTATTCCATCTTAAAATTGTAAGTTCATAAGATGATTACTCAGCGTTGTAATCTATTTTCTGTATGTATCGGAATTCTTTTTC
Organism: Ascarosepion bandense; assembly: GCA_037127315.1. NCBI lineage: Eukaryota > Metazoa > Mollusca > Cephalopoda > Sepiida > Sepiidae > Ascarosepion > Ascarosepion bandense. The sequence goes on from JBBBDQ010000663.1 coordinate 188,468, forward strand.
GAACCTTAAATTGAAAATAGAGTTTTGTGGTCTGTCTGCACCCAAGAAGTCCATCTCTGTATAAATTTGAAAAACATTCCCTGGTAATATAATTGTTACTCCTCACTTTTGAACAGGCTCTAAATGTTTTGTCTGTTTCTAGTAGCAAACGCGAAGCGTGTGCAATTGATTTCATATTACCATCATCGTATTTATGTAAAAGTAAAGCTCCCATACTAAAATCGTTAGCACCTGAAGCCAATAGGATTTGTTTTGGATTGTAATGCGCTAATGATAAATCTGGAGTTAGTATTTTTGCTATTCATTTGAACGCCTTTTGACACTTATCAGTCCAGTCCCACATAAACCCATTTTTCAGTGGAGCTCATGAATTCAACATATAGATTAGAAGCAGATTGCTTGTCCTAGAAAAGACTATAATCTAGTAAAGTTTGTTAGTGGAAGCATATTCTTAATTGCATTTGCCATCAACGGATCTGGCTGACGACCATTTTCGTCAATGATTTGTTTTAGGTACTGAAATTTAGGCCAAAAAATTGCACTTTTTTCCCTGAGTTTGAAACCCGTATTCTCGTAATTTTTGAAAAATTTTTCACGTGCCCAATATGTTGCTCCTTATATAGACTTTTAATTATTATATCATCCAGATAAGCAACTACAAAATCATAATGTGAAAAAGACGTATGCATAGCTTGTTGAAATATAGCTGGAGACACTTTTATACAAAAAGTAAGTCGGTTGAGTTTATACAATTCTTTGCGCGCATTTGTAGTTCTTAACTCTAAAAATTCTATTACAACCTGAACTTGTAAATACGCCTCAGAAAGATACCGCTTCGAAATAGTTTCTTCAACGTTCAACTTTTGTTGTTTTTGCAGTTTCAGCAACTGCTGCTGTTATTACTGTTGTTCAATTTCTATTATAGAAGACAATACTTCCTCCATATTTGAAGAATATCTATTTTTTCTTTACTCTTTTTCTATTCACAAAGAGAAAAAATACAATGCACTTCAACAATGGTATACTACACGCCGAAGCCACAGATATATTTTCTACTCGGTATGAGTTTCAATATGCTCGTTTCTCCAGTTATAACTAGTACGAGTTTCGATCCTCGTGATCGCTGTTATAGCTCGTTTTTGTCGGTTAGAATATTAAGACTTACTTTGGCACTCGGTGTGACGCCAATAATAAAAAAATCTCGGGACACTGACACCAACGGTTTTTAAAATTGCCTGAAGCTCTTTTTAATCGCGTCTAGACTAGTTTATTAAATGTCACGGGGATGACTGTAATATTTACCAATCGTGTCAGACCGGTATTTGACTTTCTACACAAATAGGGCAATTTGAGAAGAAAATTGACCATCATGTAAAGTTGAGCATTAGAAAAGACCGATTTTTACAAAATAATTTAATTACAGATGGTTCGAAAAACCCAGAACATCTTGTGCGTCCTTCTTTCATGAGGATTTGTAATCAAATTTGAACTGATGCCATTCAAAGCATTTTAATAAACTTGAGATATATTATTATAAAAACGAGACAACCATTTTCAGATACACTGGAGCATTTGTGGTTTCTAGTTACTGTAGCCTGTTTTCAGAAAAACATGTTTTAGCATATTATTCATACGTACGCATTTATTTTCTCATGTTTCCACTTTTTAATCTGTGTGTAAAACAGTTTATTTTCGTCGATCGAGTGAATATCGCTAAGCGGTTAGTATATTCTATATTATTTTTGTTTTATTCTTTATATATGTTTTCTTTTCTTAAAATACCGGTTCACCCTCAGAATGTCAAAAGTTTGTAGAAATCTGGAAATTAGAGGAAGAAATATTACCAAGGAACAGAACGACACCATCCTGAAAACTTACCTGGCCAATTTCATGTTGAGAAGACCCGATAGAGTCGACACAATCGATGTTATTCCTCAGGCGATCGGTGCGTTTTTTCCACCTGAATAATACGATTAATGTTTGTTATTTAGAGAAATAAATATAATTAAGTAACAAAGAACATATTTTTACACATCTGTATTTGTGAAAAGGTTGGAAAATTAATTTATAAAATGGCAACAGGTAGCCTACAGTACCTTAATTTTTATATGACTAGGTTTCTCATGATTTATATTTTATCATATTTGTTTTTCAGGCATTTCATTTAATATTTTCACAGTTTTACTGAAATATCGTTTATTGGCATTACCGTTTTTATTACAGTTTCTTCTATTTTTAGTTTAATTAATTCTGTTTAATTATTTTTCAACCCTTATGTTTATTTTAGTGTTGGGAACCAGGCGAAAAATAAGACAAGAACTAATTAGCTGGTTTTTTAATGTAATTAAAGAAATTAGTCTAAAAAAACGAACATTCTTCGAACTAGTAAAAAAAGAAAAAAAACAAACAGAAAAAAGGGGCAACACATCTCAGGCAAATCTGAAATCTTCTTCACAATGAAATAACTTGCTTTGTCTGATGTTATTCCTTTTGGGTTCTTCACTTGTTCAATAACATCTCTAGATTTTCCTTTCGATTTGACGAAAAGGAAATTCCATTTTAACACATAGTTCGACTTACACAACAGAAGACAACGAAAAGAAAATAATTGCGCAGTAATTTTAAAATAACTAACGTTTAGAAAAGGAAAAAAAATCATTTTGTATTTTTATGGCCGCCGACTTTTGCACACGTACCTGTATATCCGAAGGGTCAGCCCAAAATTCCGAGTAGGAACAATGCGATTCTAATTAATTAAGAGAGAAAAGACATAAAAGTTTTCTTCCCTTGTTTCGCTGTTCGGACATAGTAAAAGAAAATAATTAAAAAGATGTGTTTTTCTTTTTTTATTATAGTATTTGTTTGTTCATTCGGCATTATTTTACATTTAAATTTCTTTTTTTTAAATTGTACATTCCTTCTTTTTGAAAGAATTTTCTGAGCAATAATTTGTCATTTTTAGTTAGTCATTTCTTTTTATACTCCTGGTTTATATATATATATATATATATATATATATATATATATATATATATATATATATATATTTTATTCTTTTATGTATAAACTTCTTTGGAGGGTTCTTTGGACATGGAAATAAATTCCACTCACCATGTTTACATCTTTTCTTTTTTGTTGTCGAAATTAGTTTCTTCTCACATTTATATGCTCTGCATTCATTTAGACTTACTTGTTTGCTTTTTGCTATTATTTCTTTATTTTTCTCTAGGTTTCTCTGGTTCTCTCTTTGTTTCTTTCCTTTTTTGTTTCTTACTGTTGTTGTTGTTGTTGTTGTTTTTAAAATTTTCTGTTTCTTTTCTTGTTTTTCTTTGTCTCTCTCTCTTTGTTTCTTTCACTGATATTTTGTTAATTTCAGTCATTCTTACTATTTAAACCTTTTTTCTTAAATGTCTTCATTTAGATTATTCTATTCTCGTCTATATATCCATTCTTTTGTCTCTTTTCCTGTGCTTTTACACAGTGTTCTTCATTTTTAGGCAATATGGCTACAAAAGTGTTTAATTTATACCCTAATAAAAGCAATTTTCCTAGAATTTATAGTTTATTGAATTTATAGTTTATTGAATTGTCAAAATATAGAAAATATTGGAAATTGAAGTTAATTTAAACGTAAACAAATGTTAGAATCACTGGGTGCTTTCGAGGAAAAATTCATTTCATTGGATAGATAGGTTGTTTGATTTTGCTTAAATGAGATTTTAGATGGAACCAATGATGACTGGTGATCTTAATATGATGCAATGATTCATTGCGTATTTTCCATCGTAACCTGTCGTTATATGTGATTTTCTTTATCACATCCAGGCGTTCGGAGATTTTATGTGTCATTGATGTCAATCCAAAAGTCAGAAATGCTATATAGGTGTTACACATTCATTCGCTGACACTTTAGTGTGTGAGTGCATCATAATTCTAGATTCTACAGCCATTCCTTGGTTAAAATCTGTTAATCACGTTCCATTCTATTGGGTGGTACGATTTCATTTTAAGTTTCGCTACTACTTTACATATTACTGGCCTCTTGGCAATTCGGCTCACACTGTAGTTTTTTAATCACATGCTAGAAAGACACTTCTTATTTACAAGACATTCTTTCTGTTACCAACGTACTGATTGGGAACCATCAGAAGAAATAATTCGGGAAGCCAGTAGATTAATATTTTTAACCTGCCTAGAAAATTATACCTCAGAGGTTTAATTTTGTTTCTATAATATGATGCTATTATTTCAGTTAAGGAAATGCATCATCTATCTATCTATCTATCTATCTATCTATCTATCTATCTATCTATCTATCTAGATAGATAGATAGATAGATAGATAGATAGATAGATAGAAGATAGATAGATAGATAGATACGTGTTTGTACTGAAAATTTGTCCAACCAATTCACTCATAAAATGTAGCCAAATATGTGGAGCTTGTTTTATAATTATTTTCTGAACAACACAAGACGTTATAAAATTCCTTTTCGTATCGTGAGTGATACAGAATAATAGAGGCGAATCGTTAAACTTGAAGTCATTTAATATGGCCTTGACATTGAATTAATAATGTTAGCACCCTTCTTTTCTGTAAGAAAAATATCAATAATTATTCACCTCTGCTTTTGTAACTGTCGAAAAGGCGACATGCCACTTATATTCACATGTGAATAGAAAAAGGCGAGAAAAAAAAACTACTAGAAAGCTATCAAGAACGAATCGAACATCATATTTGTATTAGACGCGACCTCGGTGAGTGCAGTCAGAGCAAACGCCGGGGAAAAATCATTGGAAAAAAGAAAACGGTGATGTGACAAGTGGATATATAAGAATTCATATTATATTTTTGTGTTAGCTTTTATTTCTAAGTTTTGGTTTAATTCTTATTTTGCCGGGAATAAAATAAATTAAACTCAAGTATGAGCATCGATTAAAAATAATGCTCCAATAAATAAATTAAATATTTCGGTTGTTAATTCCATTTCGTCAATCTCCAGAATTTTCCGTGACATGCATGTATATATATATATATATATATATATATATATATATATATATATATATATATATATATGTGAAAGTCTGTCTGTGCGTGTGTTTGTGTGTCTCCATTCTAATGAACGCTATTTCTCTAAAACCCTTGGTCTGTTTTCAACCAAAATTGGGTCACTTGTCAATCATGACATGAAACTTTGATGTACGCATGAAAGTTTACGAATTGATTGACAGGGAACAGCAGAAATCACCGAAACGCTTAAGAAGATGTAATTATATTCAGAGATTAGGACGAGAAGAACTATGGATGAGCATTATATAGGAACACGAGAATGTTTCACTTAACAAGAATAAGGTGATCGTTTAAACTGATACCATGAAGATATGGGTTAAGCTGAAGCTTTTTTCATGCCATATATTGCGTCTATTTTCCGGAAACTTCCTTAATTTCAAATGAAAATTTGAAAATTTCACAACAGCGTTTCGTGAAATCTTCCCTTTCCTAACGATATAGATTATAATTTTGCTTTCTATACATAGAAAAAAAGGCATTCGTTTAAACCTGTATCAGGAATGTATGTGTCTATTTAAATGTGTTGATTTCCTCTACATTATGTTTTATTTTATCCTTTATAAAAATATTGTCTTATTGCTTTTATTTTCATGGTAGTTATTTGGAAGATAATCTGAATTCATTTTACCAACGGGTAGTGTTACTACCTTTGAATTACTACTTGGCTTGCCTGAGACAATTTTCGTCAATATATATTCTCTCTTTCCATCTTTTCATTCTGAAACTTATAAAATCTTATGAAGTAATAAATTAGATAAAAATAAAAAAAAGGAATAATTCAGGAAATAATTTTCTCATGATACTGGAATAATTTTCTTTCTGTTTTACATTTTTGTGATTTTTTAAAAATTTCATTACAAAAAATTACAAACACAGCAAATACGTTTACAGCTTCTGCAAAGTCTATTCAGTTTTTTATACTACCTTTCAAATTATACTATCAATGTCGTGGCAATCTTGAAGATAAAAACTGCAAATTTATTCAGTAAAGGAAGAAAAAGAATAAATAAAAATAAATGGAAGAAAACAAAAACACAAATATATTTTTTCCTTAATTTGGAAAGGAAAAAGAGAACAAAAAGAGTATTTATATTCTACAGTTTCTTTGACTATTTCCTGAAAATCAGTCGACCAAAAAGACAATAGACTTAGAAAGCAAAAGGATAAAAATAAGTGATAGCAGATTGCTTCAATTTAAATATTAACTTGTCATTCAATAGTAAACAGTTTATTTATTTATTTATTTATTAGGTGTCTGTGTGACTTGCTAAAACACGGGTTTTATATTTACAGACTTTGATGCATAACCTCATGATTATATATATATATATATATATATATATATATATATATATAACTAAGAGAACAGCCTTTGCAAAATTGCTGCAATAATTATTTTACTAACTCTCATCGACTGCAAAGAACGACAAGTACATAATGGTCCTCGCATTGTGACTGGGAATACCGCCTTTGGCCCACACATATAATTAGTTTGACTTTAACCATTGCAAAATGTAATGACTCAGCAGTCATAAATATTTACTATTTCTCCATAGTTCTAGAACAATAGGTGTATCATTATTCCCTTTGCAAGCCACAGTACTCAAGATCTGAACATAGACTGTGTTCTTTTACGAAACCATTTCTGAAAATATATGTACATATATATTGATTCAATAGAATATAAGTTTTGATATCTATCTATCTATCTATCTATCTATCTATCTATCTATCTATCTATCTATCTATCTATTCTTTTTCTCTTTATATATATAGTGACGTAAATTAAGAAATATACATATGAAGAGTGTGTACATATGTATAATATTATTAGTATTGTATGACCAAAGTTGAATTATATATATATATATATATATATATATATATATATATATATATATATATGTATATATATTGACTTACGTCTGTGGCAGGACTCGAAATTTCATGCGGTCATCAGGTGCATATTTCAAACTGACATTTATTAGATTTGAATTTAAGTTCACTCGCTGTTCATGGGAATTAAAACTTAAAAAGCTGAGATACTGCTTTTTTAATAACAACGTTAAAACTTTAAATATTCTACGGTTACGTGTAGATAAAAATTAAAATGAAATTTTATAATTTAAAATTCAATTCAAAACTAAAATTAAAATTAAATATAATAAAATGCAGGGAGAAGAAATCAAATGGGCGTAAATCTTGTCTCTGAAAAATTAAATATTCAAATATTACATGTACATAAAATGTAAAGAATATTAGAATTTTTAAATTTTAAATTTTAAATAAAAATAATTTGAAATACAATAAAAGGAACATAAAAATAAAACTTAAGAGGTAAAATTTCGAATTAAGAATTAAAAATATAAGGAGCAAAAATAAAAAAATAAAAATTGTTAAAAGTAATATTGCGGTGGAAAGAAAGAAAGAAAGAAAGAAAGAAAGAAACAAACAAACAAACAAACAAACAAACAAACAAACAAAAACAAACAAAGAGCCAAACGTATAGAGGGATCTATATCAATCAGGGTTTAAGAATTTAAGTAAGTATTTTTTCTGTGACAGATTGCAGTCTTTGATTCATTTATCTGAATAAATAAATATTTATGCTTGCTATGGTATACAATGACAAGTTTTTCTAAGAGGCACAGATTACGTATATATGTGTGAATATGTCTCTCTTAACTTCAAGTTTGGATCAGCCGTAATCAATTCTGCATAACCTCATAATCATAATCTACTTTCATACATACAACGAGCACTCTCATTAATTTTTTATTCGTAGATAATACACTTTGAATTTTTGTTGCGTGAATATTTTTGAAAAAAAAAATTCATCAATATTATTAAATTAAAAATTATTATTATATCATGTGGTATTTTTAATACTTAAGTTGTATTCATAGTTCTTTATCATTTCACAAGCTTAATGACATCAAATAATGTCAACTTCAATGTACCCAATTTGTCTGCTACTGAAAGCCCAAAGAAGCGTTACGCGTCCTAACAGTCTACTTCAAACTATTCATGCAGGCATCGAATATACCAGGCATACGAGATTTGACCTCGATGTAAAACTTAATAAGATATCCGTAAGACCTCCAGGACAGACATATACATTAATATAGAGAGATATTTGCTAATATACGCTCAGTTCATTACGGAGACTAAGATCATTGAATAGCAGCAAATCACACACTAAATAAAATGAGTACACCTACGTATAATAGATATAACCAGTGAATAAAGTACTAAACGAAGAAAATAATGTCAGATTATGATGTAAAAACAAATCTCTGATGTTCCACTGAATTCAGAACAAATTTCTTAGAGAAGAAAAAGCAAATTTGAAGTAGCAGAGTTCTTGTTCTACCGAAGATGAGGGACGAGAATGTTCTTGGAGAAAATCGAAAAAAATTAACTGATAATTGCAATCAGGAAGACACTGCTAATAATTTTGAAACACATAATAAGAAAAGAAGGCTTAAAAAAATTTAACATTCGCAGAGCATATTGAAGACAAGAGAATCAGTAATACCTATAAGTGTGATGATTTTTACAAGGATGCCGACTCTGTACCAGGCCTAAGAATCACTGGGGGTAAATGATTACTAAATAGAACTATTTGTGGAGTATAAATGGGGAAGATAATGGTTGACCGTAGTGTTGAGCATCCTCTTTTAAGTCATTTACACAAAGCAGTGGTTCGTAGAAGAACGTTACTCGAGTGGAACTTATATCCCGCAAATACGATGGGAATGAGAATGTTTTGTATACAATGTGCGTGTTATGGTGAGTTTCAGCCGTGAATGTTAATATCAAATGAAAATGGATTGATGAGCAGAAGCAGCTATATTATAGAGAGTAAATAAATACATTTAGTACCAAAAGACAGGAGGAAATTTGGTAGGTTGCACTATGATCATTCACGTTCTCGGCGATATATCTCTTAAAGGAATTAAGCAGATAATTCATGTGGTGTCGCTAAAAATTTAAAACCAATTTGTACATAAGGATAGAGAACAAATGTGATTACTTCGATTTCTTTTGATAAAGTAATGTTCTGACTAATAAAACATATCATTACAAGCTGAGGGAAAAGTGTTTTAAACTCAAACGAACAACAAAAGCAAATAACGGTTTTCTGCTTTCTGGGAAAAATACAAGAACTGTCTCTGTCTATTTTAATTATCCAAATCAATCACAAAACTAGTAGTGGCTAAGGAGTGTTTGCTGCTGTCACAATTAAGCAGGCAAGTTAAATTTAGGGGTCTTAATCGGGAGTGCTAGTGTCGCGCCAATGATCAATTTGTTCTGTTGTTTCATCGAACTTTTAGTTTAATCAATCGGGAATGATTGAGAACAAGATTGTCTCATATGAATGAGAGAAGGATGCAATAAAAATGTGCATCAACCTTGCTCTTGCTTTAGAAATCTTGAGTCACTAGCATACGCGTTAATCACAATTTTCTTGCAATCAGTTAATGACACAAGGCAAAAAAGTATTAAAAATAACTACCAAAAGAGGGTAGCAGAGGAAAAGATTTTTAGCAATGTATGATCAAGAATTTAACCATCAAAACAGTTTTTCCACCAGCTGAGGTACGAGGTAACAGAGAAATTTGACAGTGCCTTCGCATAGGAAAATGAACCTTCTATTAGTTAAGCAAATTACTAAAAGCAAGGACAACAATAAATGATAAGATACTATGTAATATGAAATGTATATGACAGTTAATGTTGGATCATCTTATTGCAGATGCTGTTACTGTTTTTCTGACAAATTTTAGATCATACTATGAACTGAATATGTCACCTTTATGAAAATAAAAACTGCAAAAAAACTATTGTTAACTAACGTTAGAGAATATTTGTTTTAGTGTTTATTTAACAAGACAGAATATGATGCCGAATATCATTGATACTAAAACTCTTGTATCCTTTTATTTTATTTCATATGTTAATATTGTTTTATGATAAATTCACAGAGCTCAGTTGAACTTGAAGCTGAAACAGGAACAAATTGCCAACTTTAAAACCATAAAAACGTAGATACTAATGTAAAATATGGTCTTAAAATTTGAAGCATTTAAAGTATTTAGACCAGAAACAGTGTGAAAGATGTGAAAATGATTGAAACTGTTTAAACTTTGAATAAATTCTAGCTCATTTTTCATGAAAATTAATGTAATTTATGAAATCGTTACCATTTGAAAGTACATGAACTCATTTCTGGGGAGGTCATATGTTGGAAAACAGCCATAGCTAATTCACGGTCCTAATAATATTCCTGAATTGCTTTTAATTGCATTTAAAATGTTTCTGAAGAGGAAAGATTGCTAAAAAATGTGTACTCGCTCAATTACACACACACACACACACACACACACACACACACCGACTGACACCAAATCGGTCGAGTTTCGATCCCGGCCAGAAGCAAGTGGATATGTCTAGCCACACTGATGAGCTGTGATACAGCAAAACGGGCTTGTATGTGGATATATATACATATATATATATATATATATATATATATATATATATATATATATATATATATATATATATAATGGATTTTTCAAGGCAATGCGAATGATGAAAAAAAGCAAATAATGCTCGGTGACGTAATTTAATATAACATTTTATTTATCTGAGTGAATATGTATGAGCGTAATATAAGTTGATGATTTTTGAGTAAGTAACATGGTTCCATTTTGTTTTCAAAGTTACATTGGCTAAAACAAAACCATTTCCATTGCTTTGAAAAATATGTGTGTGTATGTGTTTGTGTGTGTGTGTGTGTGTGTGGACTTGTGTGAGTGTGTGTAAGTGTACACTTGTTGAATTTTTAAGTTATTATATTCCTTAAGTAAAAGCATTTTTCATCATAATTTTTATATTTATTATGTTTTATATATTATTTTATTCTATGTTTTTATTAATTTTAATAATTTTCTATGAATTTTATTTTTTAACTTAAATCTAGTTTTATATTTAAAATATATGTCAAGGTTTTTCCCACAAATTTTTTTTCTTATAACTTCATCCCATTTATTTAAACCAAAAACCGCTATGATTTATTTGTCAACACGTATATTAACGTTTCCATGGAAATATGTTTTTTTCTGTTTTTCCTTTTTCTTTCCTGTCCTTTCATTTTTCATGGCTTACTTCCCTCTCAACCACCCCTTCCCACTTCTTTCAATGTTTTCATTCCTTTATCTTTCCCCTTCCATTTCTTAGAGTAAAACAAGGCTAAATTTTAACTCACAACTCTTAACTCAGTTTAAAAGTAAGTTTTTCCAAAAATCTAAAAATAGACATTGGTTTCTATCTACTATCTTATTAATTCCACCTCTTTAATTTTTCTGTGATGTATATTTTTTTAAACTTCCGCTGGTAAAATATCTTGGTTTATTTTGAAATAAAGAAGTTTCCGATGATGTGCGAAATTTCTCTTAGGGATTTCTTGTAGAAATGGGCATACAACTGATCTGAACATCGAAATTTATTTTATTTTATAATTGGCCTTGTAATTTAAATATTAATTACATTAAGCCCGCCACCTTGATCAGTTTTAATATCAATGTAATTAATATTAATTAGGATCGGGTTTTTGGGATTTACCTTCCTGCTTTTCCTTTTGGATTAAAGTTTTATATATATATATATATATATATATATATATATTATGATATTATTATTATCATTATTAACCAGATATTGGTCAGAATTAAATTAGAGCAATATACAGTGATATTGAAAATTGCTCAATACATATATAATGTAGGGCTTTGAATTTTTAAACCTTTCGGTATCTTCATATTATTTTATTGATTGATTTCATATGTAAATTCAATATTTTACATTTGCGGAGTAGTCATTCATACAGATCCTCAGAACCCTCTTGAACAATCCCAGCCTCCCGTATATATATATATATATATATATATATATATATATATATATGAAAAATGCTTTTTTGAAAATTTACTTACTGCATAACAATATTCCTTCCTTTCTTGTTATACAGTTTAATCTAACATCCTATTAATGGCTACAGTTAGATAATTAGGTCAACGTGTAATAGTACAAATAATGATGAACACTGGTAGAATATCCATGAAATTCATGATAATGTTGTCTCATCATGGAGAATGAGTGAACTAATGAACAGAAATAACAGGAAAGTTAGTTATTGGCATAACAGAAATATGCAAATGCATATGAATACCCATATTTGTGCTGACAGTAATAAACATCATCGTATTTTTACGATTAAAGTGTTTTCCTCATAATATGAAATTGTCTAAAAATGTTTATAGACTATCAAACTAAAATAGAAATTTTGAATAGAGATGGTAGTGGAGAACGGTTTTATATAACTACTTAAGAGAACGAACAGAATAAATATATTCTAAATATAAATTTAGCTGAAATCATAAGAAATAGGCAAACGCTCTAGTGATGTTAGTTTATTATTGGAAAATCAAATATAAAAGAATTATCTCTTTCAAAGTAAGTCGAAAAATTCTTAAAGAAGTAAATCCTGTAAAAATAGTGTGGACTAGTGCAAAATATATTTAGCGGAAAAATTGGCAATTTTGAAGCTGACTAGAGATGAAAGGTTATTAAATGATATCCAAACTGTTAAGAAAATCTAAGAAAGTCACTAAGTGTCTATTATGTCACCTTCTACGGAAATGAGGTTTTGCTTGCCCATCCAAAAATCTTCGTAAGCCGTCCGAGGGGGTACTTTCTTTGTAATTTTATTTCCCCTCCTATGTTGTCTGCTAATTTGATGTTTTTCTTCGTTTATTTGATTTTTAACGTCAGAAGATCGCTTTAACGAGAACATTAGAAAGTTACGATATTAGATCGGATTCCTTAAGTTCTTTCTTGGGGTTTGTTAAAATTAAGACTCAGTCTGAATTTTAGTTTTTACAGACGTTGTTGCACTTTATATTTTTGCTCACGCCGCTGAGGGTTTTTGTCATTTTACTTACTTGGTAGTAAATTCATACGGTTAATTTTCATACTTCCTCTATAAAAATTACTCGGATCATTATATATATATATATATATATATATATATATATATATATATATATATATATATTATGGACTACCCCGTCGATTTCGACGTATGAGCGCCTAACATAGAATACCACACAAAGAATTGTCTATGGTGGTGAAGGCTTGTGTAGCACCATCCTCACTTTTTGGAACAGCTGATAACAAACAATCGGTGCAGAAGCTTGCTACGGATCGCATGAACAGCAGACCTCAGATATTTAACCCATAACTGGAGGGAATGGACGGATTAATACTTTTCCCAACGGTACCACTGCGTAAGTGAATGCAAAGTGTTTGACTGAAAATCGAACTCAGCTCACTGATTTCTCTTTCCAAGCCGATATCCACTGCACCACAACACACATCCGTTAATAAAATGTGTGTGTGTGTGTGTGTGTGTGTTCAAATATGTTTAAGTAAATAATATAGACATAATATATCTATTTTTAAAATAAATTTTCCAGCTCCTTCTTCATATTCTTGATATTAAGATGAAATTCGTCAACAAATTTGCCGTAGTGTTTTCATACCCAAGCACATTCGATCTAATCCGATATCATGCTCAGTGGTGGATTACATGGGAAAAATTATTTTAACTGTGATCATTGCGATATTGATTTTTTAATTCACACGTGCTGTTAAAATCAATTTAAATTTCTCAAAATTTGAATGTTACAAAATATTTTTTTCCTTGGATTATCGGATACATATTTTGAATCTTAAAGTAGCGTCGTATATTACATTGCGTTGTAGACTCATTGTTTAGTGGGCATACGAGGTTTGGTCTGTAACAGCAAGTTGCAAGCATCATTTGCAGAATTTTGTGTAAATGTGTTGTTTGTGTTTCTTTTTGTATGTATTATGTATGTGCGGTGGTATAATGAATATTTACTTGGGGAGAGAAAGCTTTTGTAACAGTTACAAATTCATCACTTCTCCATCTAACTATGCGTAAGTACTACGTCAATGTGTGTCTATGGCCTTGGTTTGCAACTAGTGTAGGGGAAAGAAAATCTTTGAATTCAATCTAGCCTGGAAAGATAGGCTCTGTCAGATATGACCCTGATAAGTTACAGGACCAGTGATTGTGATCATGTTTTTATCGGAGATAGAGTACTTCTGCAGAATATTTTGCAAGTTTTACTTGCTTCTCGCATGTGACCCGATTATTGATGAATATTTTGTTTATATTATTTTTTTCTTTTATTATACGGTATATATATATATATATATATATATATATATATATATATATATATATTACTTTAATCCGAAACAGAAAAGTAGGAAAGTAAATTCCAAGAAACTGATCCTAATTAATATTAAAAATTTTAATATTAAAAAATGATACAAGAAGAAAGCTTAATGTAATTAAAATTACAGAGCCAATATAAATTAAAATAAATTTTCAAAATTCAAAAATGTTGAGTGAACATTTCAACATGAAATCCCTAAGAGAGAATTCACGTCTCCTCGGCAACACAGTCTATATCAAAAAGGGTTATATCACGTCTCCTCTGCAACACAGTCTATATCAAAAAGGCTATATTAAAAACGTTTTTGCAGTAGCTAAAGCAAGCGATATATATATATTTATTGCTTTAGCTACTGCAGTATTCCCAAATCGATAAATGAAAAATATCACTCACAGTACTTGTTTATGTGTTAACGTAATCCCACGCTGCGTGTATTTTTATCTTTACCACTAGAATCATTGCTAGCAAAGGCTACAGAACACAGTCTGTCCTGTACCTTTTAATTCATTTCCCTCCCCGAAGGTGTAAACTAATTATTAGAGCAGACTGTTTTAGCTAGACTTATGTGGCATCCTGTTTAGATGCACAACACAACGTCACTGCACAGTTTCGTATCCAAGCGTAAACAAATCAAATTTCTAAATACATAATGAATTTTTATTAATTGGCATATTTTAAATCTGTTTAAACGTTTTTGTAGTGGATATTCATATTTAAGTAGACGTTTTGTTTCTTTATTGAAAGCTAGATTTATCTATTGCTTTCTACCGACCTATACACAGTGTTCTTATACGTGGACTCTATAGGGGAAGATTAGAGGAATTTTACAGACTAGAATTTTAGTAGCAAGGCATATACTGTAAGTAGCGTGCGAGTCTTGTACTTATGGATATACTATTCTTCTCAACCTCCGTTTTGGTAATTGCTCAGCTTTTATTGTTACAGCATTTATTTTTGTCTACCCACCTGATTGTTCGAGAAATTTGATTCAAGAATAAGCGCTCTCCGATAACTGTGTAGATATGAAAACATCTTTGACGAATCTCACTTAAAAAGATTTTTTTTTTTTTGCTCAATCCATTATGGTTTCCGTTGCCCAGTCAGTCAGAATGTGTCGAATTTAACAGGATCTTTCTCTACCCATTGAGGCGTAGGTGCGAATCCTAACGGGGAGCGTATATTTTTATGCGACAGACGAAAATGTATAAATATACTGTTTAATACATAAACAGAGCATCTATCAAATATTATTATTCATTACAAATAACGTTTAAAGTGATATAATACTAATTTTTGTAATTGGGGTCTAACTACATTAATGTCTTTGTATGTGAATATTTGATGTTATTCTTATTGATATCAAGTGTATGTGTAACATTGCGCCCATATAGAATAATACTGACGATATAAGATAAATATTCAAACAGACTGCTATCGTCATCATCTATCATCCACATAATTCTATTTGTCCACAATAGAAAATGAAATTATAAAATGAAACATCCAAAACCAAAGATTTACACACGCTACGCTGACAATGTAACGGTATTAGCTAAATATACGACGGATTTTATATTCCGAGAATCATCATTAAATATACATAAGTACTTAAATTCACAAAAATAAGAACAGAATTCATATATAGACACGAATAAATGAAACTAATCACTAAATAGAAATAATTCAAAGTCTTTTATGTCATCACTAACAACGTGACTACAAAACAAAGCAAAAGCAAAAGTTCGACAAATCAACTTTGTCTAGACATTTTCTAACCCACTTGGAGAATATCTATTAATAAGGGAAATTACCACATACATTGGTTAGTTAATCTCTTAAAAAATTGCAACTGCCGAAAAAATAAAACCTATCTATTGAATGGCCAATGTATGTCCGAATGTATTGTTATAGAGTTCGAATTCATTCGGATGATTATGATGTTAAATTTCACTTTGGAAGTACTTCTAACAAATAGAAGATAAGATTAAACAACCGCACGTTGTCTTTAAACAACAGTAAATACATCAAATATACTGCTTTACCCATATATTAGAGGAAATTACAAAAACCACAACTACGAAATTATTTCCTGCAATATGGTAGCTAAATCCAGACCTTACAACAGAATATGGATAAATGTAATATCTCCTTCTTAGAAAAACTTGTCAGCTTAAACCGTATCAATAATCATAATTTGCTTAATAAAAAAAAATGCTTCAATGATCACCTGCTCTCATAGAAAAGAATACTTACTTAAATTCTTAGACCCAGATTGATATAGATCCCTGTTTAAGTTTGCCGATTTTTTTCTTTGTGAGCAAATGATTCTTTGGCTTTGTACAGTATTATACTCTGTCTACAAACGCGCTCTTTCTCTCTCTCTTTCTCTCTCTCTCTCTCTCTCTCTCTCACACTCAAACACAGACATATACACGCACGTTTTTGTGTTAGTCTCTGTGTTTTAGTTTCTGTGTGTGCGTGTCATTACGCGCTAGTATACATGTCTCTGTGTGTGTTTCTGTTTTTGTGCTTATGTGTGATAAACATTTATATAATCAATCAAGAAACCCACTTACGTACACACACACAGACACACACACACACACACACATGTAGAGAGATATAGAGGATTGAAACTGCTAGCTATAGTCAGTGACTGTACACTGATCTCCATCTATCAGCGATTTTTGTTGGCGTTGCTGCTGTGAGATAATGAAGATAAAATGAATTTTCTACGTTGCTAATGGAAGAACTTTTCTGCTCAGTGACTGTAGCGTTCCTATTCCATACATAAAATCAGAATTGCTGATAAGACTATCCCTCCGATGAACTGCGAATGTCTCTCTAGCATGTGACTTAATCTCGTTATACGTTTACTGTTCTCGTGAGCTTTACAGAAACCTACTACAAGAACTGTATCGTATTTAAATATTCATATATTGAATTAAATATATTACTAAAAATTTTGAGATCCTCATGTATATCTGTCTTTATTCTTGTATGTTTGGTTCAGAATGGTTGCCTTACATCTTGATGTAATGAATATGTAATGAATATGCATACACCTTGTTCCCCTTCACAATAATATGATTGGCTGGTGTCAGCCATAAAAACAGACAAAGACGATGACGCAGAGAGGTCTACGTTCATACGACTAGAGGTCTACGTCTATATGACTAGAGGTCTACAGATCTACGACTAGAAGTCTACGTCCATAGGTCTAACGCTATTGACTACGCCTACATCTCAGGATACTGCATACAACGAGTACCGTCCATTACATCTACGTGCTAGATTGTTCTACTCGGTTAAATTTGCCTAAACCGCTTAACTACCTCGAATTATGTATGATACTCCGAAGCGAGTGCTGTTTTTAGCCTTGTGAAATATGTTAGTAGTTTTACAAAAATAAATATTAGTTAATTAAAACCTACAATTAAGACAATACGAATTGCCTCTAAAAATTGTATGTATGAAGAAAGGAAATAACTAAACTCTTAAGGAATATCAGCTATACTCTGAAAACAAAGAGTAAAACGAATAAGAAAATGAAAATAGTGTCTTCTCAAACGAATGAAAGAGAATAGAATAAAATAGAGGAAGTAAAAAGTACGTATTATTGTAGAGATATAACATTTAATTAAAACGATAGGTTAAAGTTAAATTATGTTAAATCAAGAAAAAATAGGTGCTACTATAACATAGCGTGAGGTCTACCTCCCGTTTCGACGACAAAATAAGATCTTCCGCAGTATCGAAACGTAATACAAGATTGTATGTGCATATATATACATATTTATTTAAATTTTATATTAATATTTATATACTATAATGGTAGAAAGTTAAAAATAAACACGCTATCAAATCAATACATGTATCTATTTTAACGATAAAAACACTTCGTATATCTTCTAGGGAAGACACGAATAAATCATTGGAATTTTTTTCTCATCATCTTCCAGGAAAAATGATCAAGATGTGATTCTGATACCTGACTATCAACACCTCACCTTTTCTTGAGATTCATCCTCTTAGTATTCAAGTGTGTGCTCATGTCACTGGATAGCAACGTGAGGAGAGGGGCACGGTAGAGTTCCTCGTTGCATCTGGGTAGACGATATATTGAGATAGACCGCACGCTACAGTAGCAACAAAAATCTTAATAACAAACTGAAGGAGAAATAAAAGAATTGTTTTGTGTAACGTGGTAATATCAAAATTCATGATGAATCAAAAAGACTTCTAAACAAGTTTATCTGTTCTATCTAATCAGAGCTAAATCAAGAACGACAAATTTAGACATCGAGTCAAAATGACTAGCAGTACAAATCAATCAACACATACATTCTCAAGAGTAATATAAACAATTTGCATAGGTACGTGTAGACAAGTGGTAAGGCAATAGCTGAACATTTGCTACGATACTAAAAAATTACCCGGTCTCACAAACAAAGACAAATTCTTTATAGTGAGAAATGGTAATTCTGATCTTTAAGTGGGATTGGTTGGTGCGCTTAAAGCTGATAAGAATATTATATTATATATATATATATATATATGCTTTACACAAAGTTTGATAATTTTCATTTGAAATCCTCGATTTAGGTGTGATGAATGAGGGTCGATAAACCGGTTTAGTTATCTTATTAATCGTTTTCCGATATTAATGCTATATGTTAATACGTGTGGGTTGTGCTGGCAAAATATACATATCGTTAAATCGACTAAAATGACGGCAAATATATTCTTGTATTACTATTCAATATCTTATATTAAGATAAGAAAAATCGAACCCCTTCACTGAGCGTCAGAGGACACACACACGCACACACACACACATATATATATATATATATATATATATATATATATATATATATGTGTGGGGGGGGGGTGGGGGGGGGTGTTTTTGTCTATGCACATTTATATATGTGCGTATGCTTCTGTGTCAGTATTTCTGTGCTTATTTGCGTAAAATTATGCCAAAAGTCGTATACAAGTAGATTCATGAATATGGTACTATTTTGATATGATACACTGTGGAATTTTTAGTCGCGAACGTTTTCTGCTTGTGTTTTGCGTGCGTATATATTGAATTATGTTTATTTGTTCATGCACTGAAATGACTGTCTATTTTGAAATCGTTTATACAAGGCCTATGACATCTTACGAATTCGCACTTACATGAATCGAATATTTTAGCTTTCACAGACATTTTACAAACCTCGCTATTTCGTATCACAGTACAGTTAGACATCCGTTTGCTTTTACCTAGGACACGCACACACACACACACACTAACACATACACACACATGTATATTTGTGTGTGTGTGTGTGTGCTTCTGCGTATATTCATCTGTACATGAGTCTTCATACCAATATATGTCTGCATGTGTATATATTGTCTATTTGTAATGAATTGAGTTCTTTTGCTGACTGTCGTGTGCATACACCGCTTATATATAACACGCTAAATTTTCCCTTCTCTGATGCTATGCGCCTATGGCTTAGAGGGTAACGACTCTGACTGACACCAAATCGGTCGAGCTTCGATCCCAAGTGGATGTCTAACCACACTAATGAACTGTGATACAGCAAAATAGGCTTGTATGTGGATGACGTATATATATATTCTTCATTACCCAATGACATAATTATTGCAAAATCTTAAAATAATAAGGTGCTATTATGTAGCAAACCCACGGCAAGAGATTTTATAAATGTTATTTAAGTTTACTAGCTAGTACAAAATTAAATGAAATTAGTCGACGCGGCCTTGTTTTCTAATAAACTAGTCCGACACTATCTCGCCGTTGTATCTCTCTCCATGAGGGAGATAGGATATATATATATATATATATATATATATATATATATATATATATATATATATATATTACGTTACGTACATGTATGAAATACATTTTGCAAATGGTTTCTTCCTTCTTGTTCATTTTTATTATATATATATATATATATATATATATATATATATATATATATATTTATATTTATATGTGTGTGTGTGCGTGTGTGTGTGCTCAATGCTCAAATGTATATATATATATATATATGTGTGTGTGTGTGTGTGTGTGTGTATGTGTGTGTGTGTGTGCTCAATGCTCAAATGCTCAAAGAGATCGTACAAAGGACATAGGAACTAACACAAGGGATTGTAATTGTAGAGAACCTAAAGATTAACCTCTGCATGACAAATGCCTGGTTGACTCCATAGTTTATCTTTGTACCGTTTCTACAATTGAAAATCCTAATACTATAAAATTTTATATAGGTTCTACTAAAAACTCGTTCAAAACTCGCTGGTATCAACACACACTATCTTTCAATAATAATTCTAACAAATACAGCACTTCATTGTCGAAATACTACTGGTCTCTAAAGGAAAAAACAAAATACCCACTGTTAAATGGAAAATCCTCGCAAGAGCACGAACCTGCAACTCCCTCCATGCACCTTGCTACCTTTGTCTCAATGAAAGATTAGAAATTATCAAATTCATGGACAGGGTTAAACCGTTAAACCAGAGGAATGAGCTCACAGTTCACTGTAAACATAGCTCAACATTTACATTAAAGTCCGGGTTGTAATGAAAAGCTAAAGAAAATATCCCGAACTGCCGTTTTGATGGGTGTTTCTGTTCGTGTTCGTCGGCTTGGTTGATCTTTGCGGGGCGTTTCGGTTCGCCATGTGTCATACTATTTTTGCCGGCCGTTCAGCCTGATACTGATCGGCGGGATGTGTGGTTGTGTGGTGCACCACCCGACATTGGTTTTCACGGAGCCAAGGATTTATAAATAGTGAAAAAACTGTATGGGACATGGGCCCTGAGCAACATGATTATTGGTTATTG
This sequence comes from Ascarosepion bandense, assembly GCA_037127315.1. Classification (NCBI taxonomy): domain Eukaryota; kingdom Metazoa; phylum Mollusca; class Cephalopoda; order Sepiida; family Sepiidae; genus Ascarosepion; species Ascarosepion bandense. The sequence goes on from JBBBDQ010000663.1 coordinate 209,749, forward strand.
GTTAGGAAGTCGTTGCTATAGGGAAGCGTGTTGTGATTTGGCCGATTAATTTGTATTGGTACGAACTCTGTCGTACATTAGCGTGATAATTGATGTCGGTATGGATGCCTCATGGCTGTTCAGTTTAGCGTTCATCATTGGGTTTTGTATGTGCAAAATCCTGTTGTGTTGATGTATGTCGGATCGTGCACCTAGGGGAAACTTCTTGGGGCGTTCAGGTCGGGCGGGAATACACATCAAGTATAGGTAAATTAAGGTCTAAATATTAATGTATGCATATGTATATGTGTGTGTATGTGAGTATGTCTGTATATGTGTATATATAGTTGTATATATATATTTTTCTTTAATCCGAAGTGGAAAAGATGGAAGGTAAATTTCAAGAACCTGATCCTAATTAATAAAAAAAAAAAAATTTTAATATTAAAAAATGATGCAGGAGGAAGCCCAATGTACTTAAGATTACAGAGCCAACATAAATTAGAGAAAATTTTGAAAAAAATTCTCTAATATATATATATATATATATATATATATATATATATATATGTATGTGTGTGCGTATGTATGTGCGTATGCATGTGTGCACATGTTTGTATGTGTATTTAGGCACATATATATATATATATATATATATATATATGCTCTTGTATGGATATATTTATATGTGTAGATTTATAAATACATATGTATATATATATATATATATATGTGTGTGTGTGTGTGTGTGTGTGTGGTTGTATCTGTGTATGCACGAAGGTATCTATATATGGGTATGTGTGTCCACATATGCACGTCTATATTTTTGCGTATTTGTTTGCAAATATATGTGTGTATGTGTATGTGTGCGTGTGTGGACACATATGTATGTGTATGAGGGTATAGGTATTTGTGTATGTACGTATGAATATAGATAGATGGATAGATGGATGGATGGATGGATGGATGGATGGATGGATGGATGGAGAGATAGATAGACAGATGTATTGGGTTTCACGCCTTTTTTATTGTATAACAAACTGTAGTAATTAAAATATTAATTTAAAATATTATCGCCCTCTCTATGAACAGTTGATAGATAGACAGATGTTGTATCTGGCTTCACGGCTTTTGATCGTCTAACAAACTATTAACTAAAATATGAATTTAAAATATTATAGGCCCTCCTATGAACAGTTGTTCAGGGCTATCTGCTGATGTTGTATGTGCATGTGTGCGTATATATGCATGTATGGGCGCGCATACGTGTGTGAGTGCGTGCATATGTGAATATCTGTACGTATATATGTATATATATATATATATGTGTGTGTGTGTGTGTGTGTGTGTGTGTGTGTGTGTGTGTGTGTGTGTATATGCCGGTATGTGTGTGTATTCTAACCGCTGTATGTGTGTCCGTGTGTATACGTGTGTATATTCTAGTTGGGGCCTCTGTGGTCTGACGATATTAGTCTGCTTGTATATGTGGTTTATCTCAGTGCTGTGTGATGGTCCCCTTGACTCTTTGACCGGGCTAAAGAGTATCAGTTTTATTACTATTGCCTTATCTATCTAATTAATCTGGTGGTATTTATATGTCGCGACCGTGTCATGTGTGTATGTGTCTATGTACGCGTACTTATAAAAAAATATATGCATATACATATATTATTATTATTATTATATTTTTTCGCAACAAGAACAAAGTAGATATAAGTGTTTATTAATAATACTGATCTCACATCAATCAAATTTTAATAGCAATGCCTACCAAAATTAATCTTAAGCCTGCCCACATATTTTCCAAATTAGAAGCTGCTTTACTCTGATTGGCCCACACTGTATATACAATAATACCTCACTGATTAAAGGGGTCCTGCTTGTTTTTAACCTTTTAAACCATTTATTTTAAAATAATCACATCACTTGACAAGACACAAGAAGTGTCGATGCAAAATGGCTACTTTTGTAGTGATATTTTAACATATTCATGTTATAATTCATGAATATATATATATATATTCAGGGCTCTTCATGACTGTTATCTTGCTGTTTTTATAAATTAATGTATTTTTTCGATTCTTTGTTCTAATGATCTTTGTTCCGACAAACATTGGCTGATAATTGTTTGACAGGTTACGTGATATTTGTTACTCAACATCACTTGCCTCAATATCCTATGATAATAATTTCTCTAATTATTCATTCCTTATTACATATCACAGTAAATTCTGTTTTCTCTTTCTAATTAACAGTAATTTCTTTATAGTTGCTATTATGACTTTGGAGAAGTTTTCGCTGTTTTCTAACATTTAGCACTCCCAGAACTGCGTGGGTGTAGTTTCAGATAGCAACGCATCTATAGGAAAGACTATAAGCAAGCTTGAAATTCGCCAAAATGTAACCAACTTTGTTTTCTTAGATTTAAACATGTCAGATTTCGTGCCAAAGAAAATGTACTTGCGGGGAATTTTACTGCACTATTCAATTTAAAAGAAATCTGCAGCTGTAGCACAATAGAATTCTTGTTGTGACTAACGGTGACCATACTCTATCAGAAACAACCTGCAGAAATTGGTTACACGCTTCAAAAATAATAATTTCATGTTAAATTTAAAGAACAATGTGGCGCACCGAAAATTTGAAGACGAAGACTTGGAAGAATTACTTCATGATTACTCATTTCAGAATCATTAAAAGTTGATCATACAACAATTCTATAACTTTTAAAAGCATTAGGAACAATTCAAAAGCAAGGACATTGGTTGCCGTACGAGTTGAAGCCGAGAGACATCGAACGGCGTCATGTCATGTGTGACCAGATGCTTCAACCACAGAAAAGGAATGTTTTTGGCATCGTATCGTGATCTGGGATGGAAAGTGGATACACTACAATAATTCTAAGCGTAGTACGTCGTGGAGTAAGCCCGGTCATGCATCAACATTGTCAGCAATGCTGAATATCTATGGTTCAAAGCTTCTGCTCCGCATTTGGTTGGATTAGCTGGGTTTAGTTTGTAATGAGCTGCTCAAACTGAGCGAAACCATGACGTGAGATTTCTATCGACTAAAATTTATGCGCTTAAATCGAGCTTTGAAGAACAAACAGTCGCTGTGTGAGCAGAGACACGACAAAGTAATTTTGCAACATGACAACGCTAGTCTACCTGTTGCCTCGTCCGATTATCACTTGTTCCAATCAATGGCACATGGCCTGTCTGATTGAACTTTTATTATTATGAAAATGCTAAAACATTAGTCGACTCCTGATTTGCCTCAACTAACGTGCTGCCATAAAGATGGGAAGAAATAGTGGCTAGCGATGGACAATACTTTCAGTGACACGGTTTTTACTAGTTATCGTAAATAAATCACACATTTTCATGAAAAATCGGCGAAAACTTATTCAAGGTTTAATATAATCAAATTTCTGTTGTTTCCTATATATTCTGTCCATGGTTTTCTTAATATTCCTTTGTAGGACAATCTTCATTTTCAGAGAAGAATCGTTATTCACCTCTCGGGTGATCTAAACCTTGTTAGATTCCTTGTTTCTACCAGTATATATTTCTACAGCTAGGACCCGCCAGTACAGGTACACAAAATCGTATAACTCTCTTTCTCTTCCAATGGTGCAGAAGAAGTTCACTTCCGACAGATTCTTTCTCAAATATGATAAAATATAGAAATGAATACCGAGAGGGTGCTTTCCCGAGCTCCATAATCTTATCCTCTTCAAGTCTAGGCTCACACAGCTATCTATCCTAAAGATAATATGCACTTCTTGTTCCATGTCTGTACGCACTTTAAATAATTTAATTCATTTTCGCCCTATGATGAGTACTCTTGAGCCTTGGCTTACAAGAAACACAGTAAAGGAACAACTTATACCATTTTTTAATCATTTAATAAATGATTTTCTGAAAGTGAAAACGAACGAAAAGAATTTATTGAGGATAAAGAAAAATAAAATTTCAGAATACATGAAGGCAGAAGATGGCGATTGACGTTGCATTTAATTTTTTAAATATTTTGCCTGACAGATTTGTGGTGTAGTGTATATCGACTCGAAACGACAAATCAGGAAGCCGAGTTTTTAATTCCAGTTGAATTCTGCATTCACTTACTCGCATTACTTGGGAAATGTATTAATCTGTCTCTTCCCTCAAGTTATGGGTTAAATAATGGAACAGATTGGGTTCAATAGACTTGGCTGGCAACGAGAAAGCAATGGCAGCCTAATACGGGACAATTTTCTGCTCAGTCAGTGATGTCTCTTTCGAGACATGATCCCCCAAAGCGTGTATCACGTATGCCACTTCACTGATTGACCTGGCAGAGAAGACAGAAATCTAGAGAAAATTGCACAGGTGAAATATGTTATTAGAATCGGAATTACGGTTACATTTATCTATTTAAGTTAAAACTATGAGACATAGTTGCCAGTCTAGCAGCAGGCTTAAATTCATGCGGTAGATGTACCAATGAAGAAAGGAGATTAGAATAACTGTCATAAAAATATTTATAGAAAAACTGAGAGAAGCCATGTCACAGCAGGGAAACCGTACCTTGAATTTTTTTTAAAATCTCGAGATATATAGCCGGAAATCCAAAGAAGTTATGGCACCAATATTCAATGCACGGAAAAATAGTAGATCTATAAATACGCAATATGGTTTCTGACAAGAAAAAAAAACGTTAGAATGACAAAATGAACAATGCTTTTTAGCATCAAAACTAGAAAATGATTTAATATAATCTCTTCATTTCCGGTTAGTAGAAAAAATAAAGCTAAGATGGTGAAATGAGTTGCTTACCTGGAGATTAGCATCAGCCTTATTGATTGACTGTAAATTGGTTTTCATTTACCAGTAATGGATCCATATATGATAAAATTTGCATCTGTGTAGAAAATTAAAAATTATACTAGCCCGCAATATGTTTCTTGTTTATAAGAATATTATTTGAATTCTTAAACCATAGTTTGTTTTTTATAATCATCATCCGACATTCCTATAATTCAAACAAACTAATAGAAACACCTTGAAATTTCAGGCAAAATTATTTCAATATGAGGTAGGACCGCCGTTGGCAGTATATATGGCTTGAATTTATCGTGGGATCAACTTGTATTAAGTTTGAATTTTTTAATAGGAATGTTTACCCATTCTCCATCCCTAAATTGTCTCCCATTATTTCAATGATGATGGTGGATGATATAGACTCTTCGCTTGTTCTAAAATGAACCAGAAATGCTCAATGATGTTGAGATTTGGGGACTGTTTCAGCCAGATATGATGTTCTACTTCACTAGAAAGTTTCTCGTGTCATTCAGCTACACCTTTAGCAGTATGAATGAGTGCATTATCATCCTGAAAAATGACATTTCTCTCCGGAAACAGTTCCTGAACTATACGGGGAATTGATCCCTTAAAATTTGTATATAGTCCTGATTGCTGATTTTAATAAACTTATTTAAATAATATCTTAAAAAAAAACAGTAATTTTAGCCAAAACCGAATACTACGATATTAATTCAAGAAACATAAAAATAGAAAAGCTTTTCATATCTTAATCAAATTTTTCAAATTATGCTATTAATTTGATAGGTGTTTCCATTATTTTGTCCATACCCTGTAACTTAGTGTCTGGTAATATACAATTTATATGTATAAATATCTGCACTAGATTTCAACGTTCCTGATATGTAACTTTATTTAGTGTTGTCCTTTTAATGATGATCATGTATTCGGTTCATTTTCTCTTCTGATTATGATATTAAGACGGTGTCACCTGCTGATTGTACGTTGTACCGTTATGTCAACTGTTAATGAATTCTTTTGGGTCTTCTAATACTCTTAGAATCATCTTGCCGTGCAGGTGAAAGAAATATGGATCTCAGTGTCGCACTTTCCGTCTTCTGATGGAGCACTTCCCTGTTATATAAATTTCTGTAACTGCTTGATTTTAGTTGCTTTATTGTTCTTTTTTTTTACTGTTTCACTAAATATTCGGATGATTTTCATTAATTTTGCTTACTTTATTAACAACTGTATACTGATATACTAAACGTTTTAATGGTAATATTTAAGTTATAAGCAATTGAGCTTGTAGTATTCACGGCAGCTATCAGTAAATCATCAAATCTCTTTTTCAGCATTCAAGGTAACCTAATAATGCCAACCTAATATTTATCGGCTTTTATTAAAACTTGTTTCCCGGAATCTAATTAAGGCTGACTTGATAACTTATACTGATGTTTTTCATCATTTAGCAGTAGTTTAAATAAATTTGAAATCATTTTTTACTGCCAAAATTTTTACAGATATTTGTGGTTACCAAATTGCTTAATGTTTTATTGCTTTTTAACAAATACCAGACCCAAAATACACACAAGCTGGAGGCTTAGTGCATTAATTTGTTCAAAGTATACTGAATTTAGAATTAAAGCGAGAGGAAAAAATCTCATCAGGAGCTTGTTCCACAAAGTAGTAGTTTCTGCGAAAAAACAGTTCGAATTAAAATAACTTCTTACGAATCAAATACTTAAAGAATGAAGACGATTTGACACTGTGTACGTATTATTGAGTACTTGAACTGTTGGAACTAATGTATATAGCTCACCAGAACTTTTTTCGTGGATATAGCAACAGAACAGCGAGAGGTTTGCGACGTTTATGCTCTAAAAAAAGGGTTGTTATACAGAAAGTAACTAATTACTTACAAAATCTTATGGGATAACATTTAATCATTTTCGAGGTTAGAAAATGAGCACTGAACCGTTTAAGCCCAGGTAAGACGTTTTTGTTTTTTTATTTTTGTTTTTTTAGTTTAGTAAATATCTATAGCAAAGAAAAGATGGTGGTTTCATATAATAATTAAGAATCTAGTTTAACTATGAAAAGTATAATAATGACAGAAGCTCGCTCAGGAATATAACAATTTACAGTTCATCATTTGTGCTTAAGTAAGTGTTACAGATACTAGAATGTAACCTTGTTCCCCAAAATGTCTAAAACATTTAAATTATGCAAGGAATGTTTGTCCATCATAGTCAAACTTCTTTACACCTGGAGCCTTGGGAATGTAAATAATAAGAGAATACCAATCAGATAAGTGGTTACCCAGGAAAGATGTAACCCTAAAGAAGAGCGTTTTCTTTCTTTCGTTCATTTTATATAATCAAAACAAGCAACATTCTCATTATATTCTGTAGTGACCAGACGCAATGTGGCATAAATTCGATGATTAAGTGAAAATCGATCAATGATGAATAGCCGTCAGCGTCTTTGAATACAACTAAACAAACAAGGTAAACTGACCGAAATAATGAAAAAAAGATAAACTTTTTTATTAAACGTCAGAGAAAACATTATATAAGAAGTACTCCGTAATGTTATAGTTACCAGTACGGATAATGGAATCAGCGAGCTGAGTTCATGTCTCAAGTGAGAAATTTTATATTCATTCCATACGATTATTCTAGAGATTGGTAATAATCCACTTATCCTTTTAATCTAGCTTAGATGTCATATCACTGGAATGTCACGATGGCTGAAAAATAAACGTGATGTTTGGTAAGCTGAACAGTATAATCTACGCTTTAAATAAAAGCTGGTACCTTTATAGTTAACAATATCTAGGGGCAATAAGGAAGGTTCGTCCTGCTTATAAGAATGACACGATAGACACTTTTTAACAGTGACTTGCCATATTTTCAGTCGATCATTTAAATATCTTTTAAAATGTATGCTTCGTCATTATTCTGAATAATATTTTCATGCTAAAGTATAAGGTTTATTAAAAAATAAATTGAAATATGTAAAACGTCTTTTTATACATAATTCACCAATGAAATTGAGTCATCCTAAAGAATATTATCTCATAAAATAAAATAATAATTAAAATCTACATTATTTAAACAAAACGTGTTTCAAATTAAGAAGCTGAATGTTTGATATTTTCAAACTATGCGTTGGGATTTTTCAGGATAAACGGATGTGCTTTGTGGTGCAGTGAAAATCGACTCAGAAGGACAAATCAGGGTGCCGAGTTCGAATTCCAGTTGAATTCGTTGCATTCACCTACGCACAAATACCCTTGGGAAAGGTATTAATCCGTCTCTTCCGTCCAGTTATGGGTTAAATAATAGAACAGATTGGGTTCTATAGCCTTGGCTAGCAACCAGTCTACTGCAGAAAGCAATGGCAACCTTCTGCGGGATAATCTTCTGCCGAGTCAATGATGTCTCTTTCGAGACATGATCTCCCAATGCGTGTATCACGTATGACACTTCACTGACTGACTGGTGAAATAAATGAAATTACCTGATCCGATTTTACGAATGGTACGTATACCACGGATGTATGGGAAGAAAATATTGAGTGGTTCAGGTGATTTTGGTTTGGCTGGTTTAGCTTTTGTTCTTAAAATGCGTTTGTTTATTTTGGTAGTGTTGGTGAGGAGAGACCTCAACTAAGGGTGTCAGACAATCATTGACTGCGACATGTGCTGGTAGGGATCTGACACAGGCTGCAGAATAGTGTGGCCTCGGGTTGTTCACCGGGAGAGCTTCCAGGGATACTTATCCATGTGTGTCATGGCACGGTAAGTATTCCGATATTTTCCAACTGTTGATCAGAGCAGCCGCTCTCGACGCTACGCAAGAGTTAATGCTCCTAACTAACAATGAAGCAGCAACCAGAAATCTGCCAACCCCTGTCCCCTCTATATGAAGAGACATGCCACCGACCGCACACATTACAGAAAAATTACAGGAACCACCAATATTTATGTATATATGTTAGAATATGGTGTTGCACTAAAAATATAATATGGTGTAAGATACTTAATAATAATATATAACATTAAATTTAACTTATTGATAACCCAATCATTCTGTAGCTAAAGCTATGTACTCGTCAAATAAATTAAACAGACTCGTGTAAGTCCTTGGGAACGGAATAAATCTACCCTCTTCACCAGCTTCGGGTTTATTAATAATTTGTATCACTAAACCATTACTAAGTCTCCATCGATTCTCAAGCACTAAAAATTTTTTGGGCTTTAAATAATGTGTAATAGGTTGATAAGCCCTAGAAAACGAAGGAAATAAAAAATGTGGATGTCATATGTACAAAACACAGAAAACTCAATAAAATAACTGAAAATTTAGTTTATCTTTTTTCACATGGACGTGAGCGATCGAACACAGTAACAAACTCACACACACAAACACACACACACACACAAAACACTACATATATATATACAGAGAGAGAGAGAGAGAGAGAGTAAAATAATACGGAAAAGCTTGGCACTTATTTGAGAAGTGTTATTTCATGCCGACTACCAAGTTTCGTGTAGGCATTATCATAATATCTTCGGCCGACACGATCATCATCTTTTGTGTTGCTATTTCCATTTTTAGCTGGGTGTATTTATATCAAGTTTCCCATAATTTGATATCTTTGTGTCTGATTGACTGTTTCACATGGTGAGTCTTGTATTTGTTTATCAGTGGCTTTTTACTTTTTCTCATGTGGTGTAAGAGTTGTTTGTAGTTAATTGCTTTTTAGAGTATTTATCACTTTTAAGCGTACTTATGTGTATGCCCGCTTAATTGCTTTATGTTAAGCTGACATTTAAGCTAATTTTACCAATTTTGGATGACCAATTTTTACCGTGTCAGTATATATGCACGTTTATTTTTTCTAGTTCAAAATACCCAACAATATTTCCATAAACCAAAAACAGGAAAAATACAATATGTTTAATTATTATTGAGTTTCTTATTTAAATGTATTTAATACAAAAATAGCAAAAGAAAATTAAAATTCAGATTAAAAAGTATAAATAAAACATTTTTTTTAGAAAACTATGTCTTTAATGTCTCTATATATTTATATAAAAGGAATCCTAATGCAAGCCTGTTTTGCTAAACCATAGATCATCAGTGTGGGTAGACTTCCATTTGCTTCTAGGCGGGTTTGAAACTCGACCAATTTGGTGTCTGTCGAAGTCTCTACTACCTAAGCCATAGCCGCATGGAAAGAGATACAAAAAAATTCTTGCGTCTTATATATATGCGGAGTATATACACGCCAGTCACAGGGGGAACTCAATTTATGATGAAGGGTAATGAGGTAATGAGTAATACTGTATATATATATATATATATATATATATATATATGTGTGTGTGTGTGTGTGTGTGTGTGTGTGTGTGTGTATTTTACGAAATGGATGAACTCCAATATATTTTTGTTTGTTTAAACATTTTTAATGGATACATGTATTTGTGTAGATGCTCTTTTTTTTTTATAATTAAACAGTATATTTATTTACATCTAGTGGCTTGAATAATAGAGAAATCTTGTTAAGAAAATATGTATTCTTTGGTAAGATTTGATCCACTGTCCCATAGTTGAAGCCGTCAACTGATCTGCTGTATCTTCATTGCTTGACCACGAAAGACTTACATATATTATCGTGGACATATAAACGGGTATTAAAGAATTTCCCGGATATTTTTCAATGTTTACGCTAATCTAAATGTATGAATATTTTACTCATGATTAATATGCAATAAAATCTATTCATAATATTAAAAGTTTATCTGCACATTTTTCCATACTCCAGAATCTCAGTGAATATCATTTTCCTATTGCCTATCCATGTGAGATTGGAATAAACATTTCACTGAATGATTTCACAATTTTCAAATGAGTGATTTTAAATTTCAATAATTAATTCACTGCGCTTTCTTCCGTTAAATTTGTGCCGTCAGAAGAAAAACGTGACAGACATGTGATAAAAAAGAACGTTGAAAGATATCGAAATATATCAAATAATATCAAAATGGTATCTTTGCTATATGAGTCATATTTAGAGAACGGCCAAAACAATGCCACCTGGTATAATCAACATTGAAATAAATATAACTTATAGACAGGGCTTTGTGATTTTGTGCCCACTGCTATCGTTATAAAGATTTTCTCGCAATTTGTAAAGTATGGGAGTAAAGTTTGCAAAAATGATTTTTTTAGCAAGCCGCAGGAAAAGACATAGCGGTAGTAGAATGACAAGCCAATTGGCGAATCGTGTGGTCGCGTCTGTCTTCTAACCTAATATTTATCGTGTGATTTTCGAAAGTAAAATAACGAATATCTTGAAAACCCTACAAACGTATTTATCTTTAGGATTACATTCACAGTCAATAGGCGGTTTGATAATCTAGTGTCTGAATAAAATGAAATCTGTTAAGCGGAAAAATATGAGGTAAGAAAACGATATTTACACAATGAAACGATTTGTTGTCATTGTCATTATCATCTCCGTAACCGGCTGTTGTGGTAGGGTCTGTGCAACTGAAAACCTTATCATTTCCCTACAAATGTCTTTTCTGCATGCTCTGAGTCTGAGTTACTGTGAATGATCATTCAGTCTACCTAGTAGCGTTGTTAGGCTATTTAACCTCTGACCGCCTCTTCTTTTGCTTAAGTTGATACATTGTAAAAAACGCCAGTGGAAACATTGTTTACCCTAATATCCATTTTAAATTTCTGATACCCTTTAAAATTTCTCTTTTTGAGGGCAGATTTGTACCTGTTTTTATGGTATCCCAAATCTTTCTATTACTCATGCGGTCTATATACTTGGATTATTTGAAATAATTCTGCTGTTCATTTCCAAGATTTACAGATATAAAGATAGACTGGGAAAGTCAATATATCCAACAGTTTTATCTTTGAATCAAGTTGTGCTTCATGGTTCTTATCTTTGAGGTATTTGGCAGTTAATTTTCTTCTGTTGAATTTATTGATCTTCTGGGTCCTTTTTTGCTGGAACCAAGGTATTTGAATTTTCTCACTACTAAATTCCTGAACTACGATGTTTTCAATGAGAAAAAGCCTGAAAGCCCTTTCTCATTGAAAAATTGTTTTTTAATATTAATCCAGCTATATCTTGATGATGTTTCATCCATGTTCTTTATTATACATGACGGGTTCCTTTCCTTTGTAAGCTTAACAATTTAAGTTGTTTGAAAAATGAATATTTCTCATGTTGCGACCTTCAGTCCAAACTGCTCTTTGTTATTACTCAAGAACGCTTGTCGTGATATGAGGTAATTGATAAATACTTGAATTCTTCGCAGTAATTTTGCCTTTAATATATAAGGATAAAATATATATGGTGAATTTTTAATCGTTGTTTAGATGTGGCCCCAAAGCCGAAAGTATGCTACATCTAGTGCGGATCGAACACACTATTTGATCGCTATTGATGTAGAGCGACAAACCTGTTAGTTATTACACCATGAAGGTGGTATTAAATGGGCATGCCTCCCAAAACTACCATACGAACGCGGGCGTCCCTCAAGGTTCTATCCTAGGTCCCACGCTCTTTCTGATCTACATTAATGATCTCCCCGACACCATTAGATCCCAAGTTGGCATGTATGCCGATGACACAACAATCTATTCTCGCATCGATCAAAAACCAGGTGTGGACGACAAGGTGAACCTCGCTGCCGTACTTGAAAGGGACCTGCAATCCGTAGTGGCCTGGGGTAGGAATTGGCTGGTAAATTTCAATGCCTCTAAAACGAAGCTGTTATCAACTAACCACCACAGACAATAGCATCTACCTCCCATTAGCATGGGAGAGGCTGGCCTCCCAGAGAGTAAAATACTACGCCTCCTTGGCCTTACCCTTTCGGCGGACCTCAAATGGAATGACTATATCGAATCCATTGCCAAATCTGCTGCTATAAAAGTCGGCTCTCTGTGCAGGGCCCTGAAGTTTTTCCCACCTGAATCTATTCTGCACATATACAAATATACCATCCGCCCGTGTATAGAATATTGCTGCCATATCTGGTCGGATGCCCCTGCTGCTCTCCTTGGGCTTCTTGACAAAATACAAAGGAGGATCTGTAACGTGGTTGATACTGACTTGGCAAACCGGCTGCAGCCGCTCTCTCACCGGCGTGATGTGGCTTCCCTGTGCCTCTTCTACAAGTACTTTCATGGCTTCTGCTCCGATGAGCTTAGATCACTGGTGCCGCCTAAGCACGAATTTACACGAGATACTAGATTAGCAACTAGGTCCCACCATTTTACAGTTAAACAAATAAGATATAACCGTAAATTCTACTCCAACAGCTTCTTTTCTCGCGCTTCCCGCCTGTGGAACTACCTTCCACAAGTCTGCTTTCCCGACAGCTACAATCTCCAGGTGTTTAAATGTAGGGTTAATAGACACCTCCTATCACACTAATTCCCAATTATTCTCAGAACACTCTCATCTACCCAACCCTCATTCTCTGTATCCTTCCGCCTATCACCCACCCTCTGACATCTATATTTAATCATCCTTTCTCCACTTTATGTAGCCCCTTGCGCAGTAGTGGCAATGACATGCCTTGCTCGGGGTGAAACGCTTATGAAAAAAAAAATGTCAAAGTGCCCAAAGAAGGAATTATTTATTAACTTCTAAGATCGATCACATACCAACATAAGATTGGGAGATAACAGTTCCTTGATTGCAACCTCTGAAAAGTAAGTTAAAGAAACCTTAGTCACTGTAGTACAAATCGAGAGTAGAAAACGGTATCAATTGTAAGAAAACAGAATATTTGGTCAATCAAGGAGCCAGCCTTATAGCAAACGATATTTCCAAATGATTCCCCATGTAGTTATTAAACCGGTACGATGTTGCTTAATTTAGTGATCGTATGGGAGACAGTCTTTCAACGTTATGTTATCGTAAACCTGAATAAGTCAGATGAGAAAAGTTCTATTTTTGAGAGTCCATTACTCGATCCACATGCATATTATTTGTTCCCAGTGAAAGATATAGAAGATAAAATCTCACGGAACACACGGTACATGTCCCATTCAATATAGTTCTATTTTAGATTAGGCTCTAGCTTTTTTTCCTTCGCAAAATGGTTATCGTTGATGATGTCATTCATTCATCTATAACTTCACCAATACTAATGGGAACATGCATTAATAATTTAGACATTTTACATTTAAAATGAATTTTATTCAGTGTTTTACTACCAGATCGATTAGTTTGAATTCCATGTACCTTCAGAACACAGACGATCAAAGCTCTCCGCAAATTCCTTTTTATAATCTGTGAATCAACATCAATTTTTGTAAATAGTTAAAAGTTTTATTTTTGCCTACTCCAGTTGTGTATCAGTTGTGTGTCAGTCAGACGAGTAGAAGCAGTATAGTACTTCTCATATATTTTTACTAAAGTGCTTCTCATTAGTTGACACACAACTCTGACTTTCTATTTAACCCATAACATTGAGACAAGAGATCGACTCATGTATTTAGTGTGGAAGTTAATACAGTCATCTAAGACTGAACTTGAACTCGTCACCCTTATTCTCCTCTTTGTGCCGATTACTGATTACATTTAGACTTTACGAGTATTCCATAGGAAATATCTCGATATATTTCTAAAAATGAGAATCTCGAATAAATGGACTATGGTACGGTGCTCCTGCTATTTATCTAGAAGAAGAATCAGCAATATTACTGGTCCTGATCTAACGCCTCGGCTTCAGTCGCCTTCCTACCGCCGAAAGGTTGCTTTCCATTACCTTTTCTATAGATATTTTTTGTTAATTGTTCCGAAGAACTTTTCGCTATGGTACGTAGAATTTATGAATTTAAGCTGAGTACCAGACAGTCGGGGAGCCGAGCTCGAATTCCAGCTGAATCAATTGCATTCACTTACGCACAGATACCCTTGGGAAAGGTATTAATCTGTCTCTTCCCTCCAGCTATGGGTTAAATAGCAGGACAGATTGGGTTCTATAGCCTTGGCTGGCAACCAGTCTACCGCAGAAAGCAATGGCAAACTACTGCGGGATAATCTTCTGTCTTGTTAGTCATGTCTCTTTCGAGACATGATCGCCCAAGCGTGTTTCACGTATGGCACTTAACTGACTGACCAGACTGTCGATAAGATCTTATCTATGGATAGGTGAGCTAATTCTATACTAAATTTTGTTACTCGTCTTTCATACTTTAAATATAATGTCAAACTTCATTTCCTGTCATCCAGTTTACATTTTCTCTGTTCTCGATCAGTGAATTTACTACTAAAACAAAGCAGAATTTATTAAACAGGAAACTAAAATATATTGTTTGATATGTTGTAATAAATTAACAAAATGGAAGATATTTGTCATATACATGACTCCCTGAATATAATTGACTAGTATTGTTTTCATTTTTATTTCTTAGTATTGTCTTCAATTTATTTACCTGAAATTACGGACATAGCTGTCATTCGGACTTAATCAGATTCTTTTCGATTCGGATAACCTTCAGAGATTATCGAACTGATTTTTTTTATTAAATCAACGAAGGTAGAAAGTTCTCATTCCGTTGTTTATGTTTAGGGATATCAATTTTTTTATTTAGTGGTGTTTTGGTATTGCTTGAACTGGTTTTACTTAATATAAGTCAGAACTGAATCTGTATCTGTCGTGGGAGTGAACCCGCAATTCAGCCAATTAAATGTCATACAATCATGTCTTAAAAACATGCCTGACTGGGCAGATGATTTTCCTGCAGTAGGTTGCCATTACATTCTACGGTAGACTGGTTGTCAACCAAGGCTATATAGCACAATCTGTCCTGTTATTTTACCATTAGCTGGAAGATAGAGACGTATTAATACCGTTCCCAAGGATATTTGTGCGTAGGTGAAATTGGAATTTAAACTCGGCCCTCCGAATTCTTGTGCTAAGCCGAAATACAGTGCACCACATTGTACATCTGAACTCAAAATTACTGTATCATAAAATACACAAACTACCGTTTTAATTCTGTAAGCTATTGCCCAGTAGGGAAAAATCTGAATATTTAAACCTACTCTGCTTACTACTAAGAACATTTGTCACGCATGAATGCATGGACGGCAGCTGAATTAAAATTGTTGATGAAATAAAATGTTCAGTTTAAAATTCCCTGAAGGTTTCCGTAATCAACAATCACCAGATAAATATCAGAAATCTCAATGGCTGTAACGTTAGGAGAATGAAAACGAAAATAAGGAAAATATTTCGAATGTAAATAATAACACCACATCTCAGAAATTCAGACAGAAACTGTTATCTGTTTAGTAATGGGATTTGTGGAAGACATGAACAAAGATTATTGATGGTACATCGTTAAATTAATGTTAGATTCAGTTATTAGATTTTTGTGGGAATTGCAAAGCAAGTCAGTTTCGGCGTTTTTAAAGCATGTGTAAAGACGTTTCGGTTTGTTCTGACAAGCTACTCTTTGATGCGGCCTGGGTCTTTGAAGAGTTGTCAAACTTGTTTTTGATCCCACACAAAAACAAAACATCACACTGAATTATTTGTTTTGAACACGCCTCTATATTTCTGATCCGGCCTCGTAACAATACTTTATCCTTGACATATCTGTTAAAGGGATTCGATACGGCATTCATATAAAAGCTGTAATATTTTACGAAACAACAAACAGCCGATCAGATAAAATGCTTTTTGAAAAATTCTTCACCAAACATTCATGAGGAAGATACTGCCTGTAAACTAAATTAAAAATCTGCCAACAATAGATTCGACTGATTAGCGCATTATTTTGACAATTAGTATCCGCTGAACCTGGTGCAAAGTAATTTGTGCCTTTCTGTTTTACAAAGATGATTCTCATGTTGCAGCTTGAAATAGAAAGTAGTATGATTGACAAATTTAATTTTAAACATCACTGATTACCAATGCTTAATGTTATCCATTAAAAGTTTATTAAAATAATACTAAATCTTTTATTCTTGAATAATGCCGAAAACTGAAGAATTTAAATGAAAGGTTTTAGTTAATTAATTTGTAGTTTCCTGCCATTTTTTTAATACGAGTCAGTTATTTTCATATACATTTTTCGGATGAGCTTAAGTCAGTGATGCCTCCTCAACAGGTGTTTACCCGTGCAACCAGACTGGCAACTGGGTCCCACCCATTCACAGTCAGGTTAGCCAAATGCAGACGACAATTCTACTCCTGCAGCTTCCTCTCTCGCACTTCCCGCCTGTGGAACTCACTCCCGTATTCTTGCTTTCCTGACGGCTACAACCTCCAGAAATTTAAATGCAAAGTCAATACTCATCTACTAACCACTGGCCTCTAGCTCTCTCCCCTCCCCTGTATAACCTTCCCTTTCTCTCCTCCTATGTATCTGTCATCGCACCTGCTTTCTCAGCTTTCTATTGTTCCTTTCTAACTAGTTTGGACTCCTCACTCTTTTCTAATTAATCTTTTTAAATTTATGTAACCCCCTGCACATCAGTGGCGTTTCCGCCTTGCTCGGGGTGAAATGATTTAAAAAAAAAACAATCTCTACACGATTAATCGATATATTTACTTTGTAGATTGCTTAAAGTCGAAACTTATTTTCGATTATAAAAACAATGAACAAGTGATCATTGCATCAATCTTTTTAAAAATAACAATCATTTTTTCCAGATAAACGTCCACCTATTTAATCCTAAGCTGCTGACACTGACTGAGTTATCAATTTTCTAGTGATATTTGTGCTTATATAAACATAAAAAACCTGATTAGAATTCGAACTCGGCTTTCTAATTTCGATTGAGTATCTGCCACTGTTATGTCACCATAAATTCTATGTATGAAAACAGTCATAATTTAGTCTGTGACAAAGTTATTTAATGACAGCTTTTGGGTATATGGTTATGGTGATTTTTGAGTATGTCTATTACTTTATAACCAAATCAAATCATATTTAAAAGAGAGACGTTCAGGCAGTTAACACTCGTCTGATCGGGACTGGAAGTCTTAAAATCGTATCGTTGTCCTACGTGAAACTTAGAATTACTTTCTCTCGATATCAATATTCTTGGAGTAGTGCTCGTGAAATGTTGTTCAATTTCACAAATTACACACGAATAACGGTGATTAAGTCAACGCCAGCAGTCAATTGCTTTAAATAGCTTACTGTATGAAGCTAAGCAGTGATATTACTCGCCACTTCATAAAATATATATCACTTAGATTTAGACTCACATAACTGTAGTGAGTTTGAACTTCAGCAATTGTTTCAGATTGTGTCAGAGTAGTTTAAGTTTAGTTAAATATTATTCTTGTTACATATTCCATTATTACCAGAGTAGGTGCTATATATATATATATATATATATATATATATATATATATATATATATACTTTATTTGATACGTGTGGTATTATTTATCAAAATATGTTAAATAGTTTTAGGAAGAAATGAAATCGATAAATAAAGCAACAGTTCAGTAAATTCAACAAAAATGGGTTCACTGATTTGCACTCACGCTAATTCCAATATTCCTTGCTGAAATTGCGATGTATGAATGATCAGCGTTAACAAAACCTTATACATATTTAATGTTATGGAGCAATTTTACTCACAAAGAAGATACATCAATTCTGATGTCAATATACAAACAAGTTTGATGGAAAAAAAATTTTGTTAAATCTTTTCCATTTTTTTGAGTGAATAATTGCTGCTCGAATATAACTTATTCACACACACATACATACATACATATATATATATATATATATATATATATATATATATATATTCCATTTTTAAACGAATTATTTCGCTACCACGGTTTCTATCAAGAGTGGTGTTTTCAGGCCATTTTTAATAACTGATTTTACCTTTTACCGTTTTTCTTTTTAAGAGCTCTCTTATAACGGGGTATTATTTGAACGTTCACATGACATTTTATGACAATTTATGAACGCGGGTTGTTTATATTAAAAAGAATTTCGACTTGTTCATCATGGGTGTATGAACCTAAGAAGTATTTCTTACTGCGGAGCATTTAGTCATAATTTCTGTTCTTTCATTTAACAGTTCGTCTTTATTTGTGTATATCATAATTTCTAATTTTTCTTATCTGTTCACCGTTGTAAGTTTTGGCTGTTTTTACAATGCTCCACGTTATGTCTGGGCCATTTTCATGTTTTGATTTCAATTTCCAAACGTGGTTAGCCAATTTTGTATTGTTTTTTAATTTTTCTATTTTAAATGTAGATCTGTGGTTGAACCACCTGGTCTTACAGTGTCTTTGTTGCTGGTTTTGTTTTGTACTATGCTGTTTAAATTTCTGGCGTTTTTTTTTTGTTTTTTTTTTAAACTATCTAAATTATTAGTGCAACTATAACTTAGTTTGATTGTGTTTCTGTTGAAAATTTTGTGTAGTTCTGTTAAATGAAAATTTTGTTTAGTTCTGTTAAATGAAAGAACAGAAATTATAACTAAATGCATTCACACTAAGAAATACCTCTTAGGTTAATACAACTATGGATGAAAACGTCATGATTCGTTTTAATTTAAACAATGCGCTTTCATAAATTCCCTGTGAACGTTCAAATAAAACACCATTACAAGAGAATTCTTAAAAAGAAAAACGGTAAAAGGTAAAATCAGTTATTAAAAATCGCCTGAAGACACCACTCATGGTAGAAACCTGGGTAGCTAAATAACTTGTTTAAAAATAGCAAATATTCAAAAGTTCTACAATATACTTGTATGGAACACTTTTTAATACAAATGTGTATTGGTCTATGCCTATTAGGATCAAAAACTAAGTATTAAACAATCAATATATACATATATATATATATATATATATATATATATATGTGTGTGTGTGTGTGTGTGTGTGTGTGTGTGTGTGTGTGTGTGTGTGTGTATGTGTGTGTACAGAAGTTCAGATAAAATATATATATAAAAGAAAAATATGAATATAGACAGAAGGAAACTTATCTTACCCAACACTTTTTGTCTTTAGTGGAACTTTATCAAAGCAAATGTTAGGATTTTATTTTGTAATAAATATCTGTATATGAGATCAAAATTATTTTGTTTCACAATTTTTTTTTTAAGTTTAGGATTACTCATAAATATCCAGCAGGGTAGCTGAAAAGTCAGGCAAGCAATGAAGAACAAGAATTGACACAATTCAACGTCTAATAAACAGAAGTAAGTGATATTTAGAATCTTTTTACGCAAATTAGTATTAAATTTTTTAAGTTACGGATTAATTCAGGCATTTTCGTCCCTTTTCACTTCTTTCATTTATTTGACAATGTTTTTAGTTTATCAAATCTCCTATTTGTATATTTCCTGTGTTTAAGTACTTTTAGGCAGCAAAAAAATGACTTGTTGTTATGTTGTCAGTTTAATATTTTTTTTGGTCTCTTGAGTCTATTTTAGTTTTTGATCTGAGTTTTATGCAAAGGTTTTCTACTTTTAATACATATACATTTGGCTTTCTCGGCGTTTTTACATGACCAAGCAGCTGCGAAAGTAACTAACACCACAAATTTCAGGAGAAAACGTATTGTAAGTCAAATTACAATCGCAAAAGAAGAATGAAAAAAAATTCAAGGAGACCGAAAACAAATTGAGAGCTAAAATAGACACAAAGTAAAGAAAAAAATAACGTCAAGACAAAAAAGAAAACAAATAGACTTTGAAAATGGCTAGTGTTATCCAAAAGAACTTAGACATGAGGAAACAAATTTATGAAACTAAAATCAGAAAAAAAAAATGACAAAAATATTTAATAATAAAATAAATAATAAACAAGGAACTTTATGTATTTTTATACACAAACGTTCTTGTAACAGCCACATAGTATGTGCATAAACATATATATATATATATAAATATACGTGGACGTCTACATGTGTGTGTGTGTGTGTGTGTGTGTGTGTGTGTGTGTGTGTTTGTTTGTTTGTTTATGTGTGTCTGTGAAGTTTTCATTGAAAATGACAGACAAGTATAAGGTATACGGTAACTATCGCACTTCTGGCCATGATTCTCTTCCGTCTTCAGAAGCGCGACTAACTAGTGTGATAATTTTGACTTTTTCGACAAACTCAAACGGATATTTGGCCCAAGATCAAAAATCGAATCGAGTCGGTTACATTTCGTTTTAGAACTTTATGAATTTCAACGATCAGTGTACGAAATAATGCCGTCTCGCGTGTGCTCAACGACTACCTGGAGTCGGGCAGCAAACCACTGCGCTTTGCCCCGTACCATGTCACACTACAAACACTTTTTCTATAATATCTGTTAATCGTTCTAACTAGCTGGCTATTGTAGTGTAGTTTGTTTTCTTGAAACATTAACGAAGAGTTTTTAATGCCGAGTTATTTTTATGAAACGCAACGTTAAAGGCACCACCTGCAATTTAACCCGTAGATATAATGAGATGAAATTGATTCATGGCTTTCCGTTGGATTTTTCCGCAACAATCACCTTTACATTATCTTTACAATCTGACATATTTCTTAATATTTACAAAACATAGATTATTTGAACGCAAGTATATAAGATGAATACATGTAACATTTTATTGTATGCCTTTAAAATCAACATATGAAATCCTTTGACTAAACTCGGAAAACTGACCATTGAAAATTCACTCTCAAGAGATCGTTTCAAATGTACAAACCGGTAAAGAGTTTTGTAAGCAATAAACGAGAGAGAAGAAAATGTTAAGATAGAACTTACAGCTACATTTATCAGTTTCAAAATGCAAATCTAGAACTGCGCTTAAACTGATGAGTCGAGTCAAAGTTAAGTTAAAAGAGATATGCTCATCAAAGCAATTAACGTACAAATATCTATAAAAAGGCAAATAGGACGTTGGATATTGACTAAAGTTGTGATACCAATACAAGATTGATAATATTCCAGATTATTCTATGAGTTTTATCAAGAATCTCTAATACCTAACAAAACTTAAAGAGATCACGATTAAGTCTTCGAGAATATCTGTTTTTCACAGAAAGTATTCTTGGGAAAATCTGAGAAGACGTTTATACAACTTTCTAATAAAATTTTCTACCTGTTGTGGTCTTTGGGGCCAAAATTAAGACACAAAGAAGTAATAGAGTTAAACAAATATATTTAACAAAGACAGTTGTACAAATATATGAACTCTTCAAATCTATATATATGCAACAGTTACCACTGGGAGATTATTAGCGCGACTGTTAGTCCGGATTCAGAATTTTCTGCTGGAATAGATTCGGCTCTCACTCTGCTAAGCATAACTGTTGCATATATATAGATTTGAAGAGTTCATGTGTTGTATGGGTAAGTCAAAATAACACCCCATTCCTAAGTATTAAATCCGCAGGAATCTTAATATATTTTTCTTTTTGTATTTACGACGATAAAGAGCTTCATTTTCCTTAAACGGCGTAAGTAAAAAATTATGCTAGTTTTTGAATGTCTCATTATGGTCCGTCGAGAAATTAGTGCAAACCTAGATGTCGTTTGACTTCTTTACATAGACGGTCAGTGAAGCCCATTTACTATACACAATTTTCGACAAAACAACAGTTTTTCTCGTCTGTTCGGTTTTTCATTTATTTTTTTGGAAAAAACAAAAAGCACATTTCATTACTACTTAAACACAAGTTGGATGTCATGCTTTAACTCGAATTTTGCTGTCATCTTATTACACCGACCAAAACGTCAAAAAAAAAAAGATCTTCCGCAAAAATTTCTTTTAAATTTTTATAGGATTATTTGACTCAGTGGTCAGGTTTTCTAATTTTTGGCAAACAGATTTAATTGGCATATGCCACAACCTAAATTTCTTCATCCAATCGGTGCAAATAAATTTTCAGTATTCTTTAATACGAAAGTCTTAATTTTAACGTCATTCCTTGAAATGTTACATGCGTAATAAACTTAACTAAACTTAATTTCCTCCACTGTCAAGGATCAGTTCATTTTATTAGTTCTTAGCAAGATTGATTTTCCAGCCTTTTTCCAAGTGTGTAGAATTATGATTGTTAAATCTGAACCAGAATCCAACTGCAGTTTAATATTTTTATTTAGGTTTTGCACTTATACGTACTTCCTAATGTTTAACATTTCTTATTCATCTTTTTGTGTTTTTTACGTTGGTATAAACCCTTTTCTTCGATCGATAATGTGAGCGCTTGTGCCCAATTTGGCTGGAATTTAGGCATTTTTATTCCGGTAGGGGAGTCTTTATACCAATGTAATAATCCACAACTGAAACAGGGGTTAGATAGCAAATCGTGAGCTATGCCAGATTCCTCGAAATTTTTCGAATCTTGGCGTACGCTTACAAATCTTTCACAGTCCTACGCTGTTTCTTGGAAAGTAAGGTTTGGCTCAATTTTTAATTTATTTAGAACTCTATGTCTAATTTCAGCGTTTTACCTGAAACGAGTCACTGAACAAATGTCAAACATTTGTAATTATTTGCACTCAATACTGACAGTTTGAAATCGTCACCATGCTTTTTTACGACCGATTCGACGTCGTGAAAACATCACTATCCTTTCTGGTTAAACTCATGCACATCCATGTCTTATAAATTAGTGATGTTTTAGGACTAAAATGTTCTATAACAAGTTTAACCGCTTCAGTGAATGTGAATTTGCATGTTTTTACGGGGTAAATATAATTTACAAATTTGGTGTGTTCTGTGGTTCCCGGTCTTCCAAGAAGAAGGTGAACTTTCCTACCAATTTCTGTAATCTGTGGCGTATAAATCCTCGAATCTTTAAAAATAGGAGGCGAAAGTTATATTCTCGTCAAGAGGGTATTTAAAAATGTCTATTGCGCCCCAGGTCATGTTTTGTGAGAACGTATTTTCGTTTTCAGTAATTTGTCCCCGGTTTGCCAGTTCAAGCAAGTCTCTTTACTGTTGTTGAAGTTTAAAGTAGAATTTCTTCGAGTTTCTGATGTCTGACTTCAGCTTGTTTTTGTACTTCAGGTCTTTCTTTTTCAGCTTGATTTAGAATTTCAAGACATTTTTTTGCATATCCAGCTGAAGTTGTTCTATTCTTTTTGGCTGCTCAAGTTTCTTTTCTTGCCATTTAAGTTCCTGTTGGCTCTGGCTCTCTTGCCGTTTAAGCTTCCGTTGGTTTTGCTGTTCAAGTTTGAATTTAAGAATATCAAAATAGGGTAGATTTAAAATCGACCATGCTTATCCGTGTCTTATTTCTTTTTAGGATTACCCAAATAAATATTAAATTCAAATGAAAACTTTTCTTTACTTTGAATGATTTTTTCTTGCCAGCTCAATAAAACGAAATACCAATTAATTGAAAGTGAATAACATTAATTTTTTAATCACTCAGAGAATGACGAGTGCTTTTCTCGAAAAACATGAATTCTCTTAGTTTAGCGGCTCGCGTTCAAGTTGAGTGCAACTTAGTTACACTTCTTTTTTGTTGGGTTTCCTTTTCTGGATTACCAACTACTGCTGAGTAGAATAAAGTGCGAGGAAAACAGGATTTTTTTTTCGTACTGTTTCCTTTTCTGTATTGCCAAGTACTGTTGTATCGAACAATTTTTAACGAAATGTTGAATGCCGTGAGTTCGATGTTGAAACAATATTGACAATTTCCACGATGTCCATTTGGGGTCCTCAAGGGTCCTTAAGAATCCTCGTCACCGAGTTGTTGTGGTCCTCAATGTCATTAATAATCCTAGTCACCAAGTTGTGGCCTTGTTAGTGCCAGAAATAAAGACACAAAGAAGAAATGTAGTTAAAGAAATATATTTAACAAACACAATAGTACAATCATATAAAAATGAGAGATTATTAGCGTGACTGTTAGTCAGATTTCAGAATTATCTGCTGGGATAGATTTCGCTCTCGATATCTAGTATTGCACTCATCATGCAACGGATGCGACAGGCGGTCATTTTTGTTTTTAGGTGAGTTTATTGGCAGTACTGTAGAAAAATTCCCAAAAACCCTCAGCACTTCCAATTTTGGGGACCTCACGCACCAGGCAATAATCTCAGTCCCTTCCCGAGGAAGAGGTAAAGCATGACAGAATGGCCCACTGGGATTTGTCATACTTCAGTAAAATTTTTCCCAGCTGCAAGTTCATCCTCTAAACAGACACAAAACCAGTCCGCACTCTGCCCGTGGAAGGAGATGCCACTGAGATTTGACTTAAATTCTAGACTCATCTGGAATAAATTCCGCTCTCACTCTCTGCTAAGCAAAACTGCTGCTTATATACAGTTCGGAAGAGTCCATGTATGATAAGTCACCATAACACTACCCGTGACTGTAATCGGCTCTGTCCAGTTTAACTTACTGCTGCCTAAATTATACCTGCGTAAATCAAGGTGTGCAACGCGTATATCAAGTTGCATGCTATTCATTAGTCTTATAATAATTATATTCAATAATATCAAATTTTGCTGTTTCACATCTCCAGTAGCGAAACATGGACAATATACCTAAGAGGAGACAACGCATTTTTAAGCAGGTACTGTATTATTTAATCCAACATTATTATTAATAATGATATTCTGAGGCGTAATAGTAAATAAAATGTCCTGAACTTAGTTCCTCACACAGAAAATAAAATATAATTCTGATTCCTATCTTGAAGCACATATAATTATAAGATTTTCACTAACTAGTCCAATAATTTATAAAATTAATTAAACGGTTTACGAAAAGGGATGGTATCTCAAACAGTTGCATCTAATAAATATACATTTTATAGTAGTAACAATAATAATAATAATATATATATATATATATATATATATATATATATATATATATATATATTATTATTATTATTATTATTACTAGGATAAAAGGAATATTTCTTAGATGCGACTGTTACATATATATCATCTTTTTATTATATATATATAATCAGAAAACGCTTTACGGAATGCGTAAATGTCTAGGTTTTAACGCATTTCAGACTATGATGATTCGGTTAAGAAAGTTTACAATAAGAAAAGTAGTAAATCCGCTGCTATGAAAGTCGGTTCTCTGTGCAGGGCCCAGAAGTTCTTTCCTCTGAATCTATCCTGCACATATATAAACCTACCATCCGCCCATGCATTGAATACTGCTGCCACATCTGGTCGGGTGCCCCTGCTATACTCCTCGGGGTTCTTGACAAAATACAACATCGAGTCTGTAATGTGATCGATACCGACTTGGCAGACCGGCTGCAGTCTCTCTCTCACACCGGCGCGACGTGGCTTCCCTGTGTCTCTTCTATAAACACTTTCACGGCTTCTGCTACGATGAACTTAGATCACTGGTGACCCCTATATACGAATTTGCACGAGATACTAGATTAGCAACTAGATCCCAACATTTTACAGTGAAACAGATAAAATATAACCGCAATTTCTCCTCCAACAGTTTCTTTTCTTGCACTTCCCGATTGTGGAATTTCCTTCCACATGATTGCTTCCTCGACAGCTACAATCTACAGGTCTTTAAATGTAAGGTCAATAGACACCGCCTAACACACTAACTCGCATCCATTCTTTCAAACACTCCTCCCATCTACAAAACCCTCAGCCTTGGTATTCTTACCCATCTATTACTCTTCTTCTGACATTTCCTATATCAAACCGTTCTTTCCCTTTACCTTCCCCTATATAACCCCATGCGCAATAGTGGCAGTGGAATGCCTTACTTGGGGTGAAATGATTAAAAAAAAGTATAATAATATTCAGCAAAGAAAAGGTCACAGGGTTTTTCTTGGGTACAATTTTAAGTTTTGTGTACACTAGATTTATCTGGCCTTGATGACTCTTTAGGAAAATCCTCCAGTCGATCTTATGTCTTTTAAAAGTATCTTCATCTTTTATATATATATATATATATATATATATATATATAAAGATAAAAAGATAACGAGACCTGTTTATATGTATACATCAAAAAAGTATTAGTGAAATTATAAGACAAAGTGTAAAAAAATTATATGTGACGCATTTCATCTCTCTGGGGATGTTCTAAAGAAGAATAAAGCGTCATATATATATATGAAAACAAACACAAAAGAAATGATGTGTTATTGAGCTTGTCTGAAATTCAACATGCAGCATTGGACTTTATTTAAAACTAAATGTCAGATGCAAATAACGCACCCTCAGGTTTGAGTCATGGAACCATTTAAGCTATCGTGATATTACATAGCATGGCTAGGAGAAATAAACAATGAAAGACAAAGAATATTTCCGGTTTGAAACGTCTGAAGAAATCCCGTACACAATTGAATATTCCCCAAATGCTCGTGCAAGAACATCACAGACTTGCCGAGCGGGCGCTTCAGAGTAAAGAGGAGTTTGTAAACAACTTGCCGATGGCTCCACTTCGTCTCCTGACAAGTACGTAGAATGCACATAGGCATCTCTTATCTGTCTGTTTTCCCCAAAAAGGGAAAAAATAAGAAAATACATTTTACGATCATCAAAGAGAAAGGAAATTTGCCTAAAAAATGCTTTCTGTGGAATAAAATAAAAAGGAATTGATGTGGTTGAAAAAAAGAAGCATTGCCAATGAGATGTTGGTTGTTTGGCTTTTTGCTTCAAACGGACACGCATTTTCTCTTCTCCATAAAAAATATAAACCCACTTTGGCAGGAAAATCACTAACAAGAATTTAACACGACAAAATTGATTGGAAGGGGAACATGACTAACAAAAGATTGACACAGCATTGAACCTTTCTTTTTTTTCTCTTTTTTTCTTCTTTTTTTTAATATAAAAATCTGCCACTGAAAATATTAGGATTTTCTTTCTTAATTATTATGAAGAATATTTTAATTTCTATATTAGCTTAAAGAAATTAAGAGAGATTCCTGCATTTTAAAAGCCTGTTTCTCTCTCCCCTTCACACACACCACAATTAATATGGAGAAGTTTGTCACTTAAGTGAGCAGTGTGAATTATAATACCCTCACTCCTCTGGGCTTATATATATATGAAGCTATCACCCTCTCTCAAATGTGGTGAAGATCAGGTTTGCTCACTGATTTGCCCTAGTTTAATGATCTTTATAACAGCTGATTTAGTGAGTAACAAATAAGAGCTGGAATGAGTGTATGTTCTCTTGTTGGAACCATAGCTGTAAAAAATTTATATCTTTTCCCCACTCCCCCACATATTCAATGTTAAATTTAGTCTGTATCATATTCTAGAAAATGTGGTTAGTCAACCCAGTTTTTATAATTTTGACAATCGCCCGGTTCACACTCCACCCACATCTACTGAACAGGTGAAGAGGCTCATCCCTTGTTTCCTGTTTAGGATGCGGTTTCCGGTTTTCTCTTTTCCAATCTTTTCAGTCTTTTCTCTCTTTATTTTTTTTTTCAATTGGAGTAGATAGACTAAACTATCGCCCGGTTCACACTCCACCCACGTCTATTGAACAGGCGAAGAGGCTTATCCCTTTTTCCCTGTTTAGGATGTGGTTTACGGTTTTCTCTTTTCCATTGTTTTTACCCTTACGTAGCCCCCTGCGCATCAGTAGCGTTATCGCCTTGCTTGGGGTGATATGATTAAAAAAAATGAGATTGATTGGTAAGCGGAAATTTATTAAAGACTTGATTCTGATGAGTGATAATTGCGCCAGAATATACGGACTGCTATACTAAAGCTAAGGCCAAGATTTTCGGTGTGGGACAGTGTATCATAATTTCTTTCTTATACACACACAATCACGCACATAAAACACACACATACATACAACACACACAACACACTCACAACATATACACAGATATAAACACCCACACACCAACACACACAAACACTAACAGAGACGCAGAGACACAAACATACTCAGACACAACACACACACAGATGCACAGACAATTGCAAAAACCACACGCACACACATATATACTAATAATGTGTGAGCATTGAAACAAATAATGCATAGTGCTTCAGTGCGAAATTCGAATAACTACTACTACTACTAGTAGTAATATTATTAATAATAATCATAATAATAAAATTAGTCTTTCGCAACAAAAGATCAACCAATGTACGAGAATTTTTGTAATCATAACGAATGATTTTTATTGATATTTGAAAACAACTCGTTACCCGCACAAAAAAAAAAATAAATAAATAAATAAATGAATAAATAAAAACATAAACCTGAAGTTGCAAATATTTACGTGAGCTATGTTTCCTCTGTTTACCGGGAAAATTTCCAATAATCATTTTTCTAACAAAAAAGCATTATTAAGTCAACGAAGCGAATTAAGAGTGACTTGCCGACACCGTCTATTAAAGTATACTTTTATAAAAATTCTGCTATAAATACAGTTATGTACCACAATTAGATATTTATTATTTTAAGAGGCTACTATCCATTAATAATTACTTCAGTTGTTTTAACTAACTAAATTAATGCATACTTTGCCGTTTATTTAGTATTATAAGGATCCGATATGGATATTCGACAGTTCTAATGATATTAACATATCCCTTTGAAACGCATTCGGAAAAAAAAAAGTCTTCTACATCGACATCGCAATAGCCTTAAATACACATAACACATTTATAGTAATGTAGCCATATTCCCATCATCAAAAGTAAATAATATTAACAACACAAAAAATCTAACTTATCTTGACCTCTTAAAATGACTCACTTACCTTCCCCCTCTAACATTATTTCCTCGGCCAGTGTAGATTTAACCTCGCATGGGTTAATCGAGACTTACACATAAAAACTTTCTTAATTCTATCTATATGGCCACCTAATTGTTTAAAAACAGGGTAAAAATTAGTTTTTTTAAATTTCCATGAAAATTTATCACCAGTTACAAACCATTGCATGACGAAGTACAATTAATAGTATTGAAACATGGAACCTTTTGTGTAACGCTGTAAAATACTTTCAGTACTACTTATAAATTATTACAATAATAATATTCATGTATTTTTATTTTGTATTGAGTAATTTTATAACGTAAATGATACGAACTGATCATTGTTACTCTATTTTTTCTTACTATTATATATATATATATATCCGAGTGAATAAGGAACGAAGAAATTTTTTTACAAAGTCCAAAATATTAATTTAAAGCAGTGCTCGATATATAATATAGAGCTGTGAATATTATAAATTATATTTTAGAATATGTACAAATTAAATTAATTATAAAAACTATTCTTAAATACAAAAATATTCTATAGTTGTACAAAAAACATTAAAGATAGGTCTAATCCCATCCCTCCCCACACTTTACACTTCCCTACACTCCTCCTCTAATAAACCCAAAGGATAAAGTCTAGTCATGAGGCCATAAAACACACCCTAACTTCTAATGTTAAATCTGTCTACAAAATTCCCGACACGTTCATTAATCAACTATATTCCATACCCACCCCACTTTCCTTAAAATTCTAACGGACAATTTACAAGACTTATTCCCTTATCGCTAACCTCCACCAACATCCCACGCACAACTCGCCAAATATAAGAAAAGAGAATTTCCATTTTTTCCACAGCATCTGATGAGACATTGTAATTTCAAAGTCAAAACAAAATGTACAATTTGTAGAGGATATAAAAATTTGTAGATGTTCTCAAATATAATTTCTAAATATATGACTTGTTTGGACCCCCAAAGACAAAATAAAATGCCGACACAGGAAACATCGCCAGTTGAGAAAATATGCGCATAATTACACGTCCCTTGACCACGTCAAGCGATCACATCATGCACGCCTGTTCTTTCTCACTGTTCCCTGAGCCACTTACCCGATGAAGTGGACGGAGACATCAAAGACATTCCTAACAGACAAACGCTCACATATACATCTGCACAAAATCTTTTCAGCATTTACTGCTATGAACATTTTAACGACCTTTTGTACCAACCAAAAGACATTACTCTTATTTGTAAAAAAACCTTGATATATATATATATATTCAAAAACCTGCTATGACTGTTAATGTCTTTTCATTAGGAATTTCAAAGCTGAGACTGACTACAGTCCTTGTCAACAGTTGCAACCCTGTTCTAACTTTGTATCTCTATTTTAAATATGATGCTTGACTGATTTTCAAATTTAAGAATTTTTTGATAAAAATTGAATGTGATGTAATCTTTTGAATCTAAACGATTCTGGCGTCATGTGAATATCGGTTTATTCATGACAAGCGTATATAAATATAAAAGTGAATAATGAAGTAAACATTCAGAAGCGACACACTGTTTCATGTTAGGTGCGATCAACAGACTTGACGATTCAGCTAACATGAAACAGTCTGTCTCCTCTAAGAGTTAACTTCAAATTTCACTTAATATATATATATATATATATATATATATATATATATATATATATATCAGTACAGTTTACTGTCACACCAACCACAATGCGATTTAAAAACGTAACTTTCCGATCTAGACTCAGACGCGATACTTCTGCGCCACCCAATCATGTGTACTTATCAACACTCTATCTAAACCTCAATATCGAGCACTTTACGATGGAAAACTGCTTTCCAAAATATATTTTGTCAGTAAGACAACTAAAAAAGAACAACCTTGACGCTAAACATTTTCCCCATTAAACACTATATATATATATATATATATATATAGAGAGAGAGAGAGAGAGTCATCCGCGGACAGATCTGTTTCGCTGCATCACAGCTCATCAGTACGGTTAGACATCCGATTGCTTTTAACCCAGGATTGTAACCCGACCGAAGTGGCGTCAGTCGGCGATTCTCCCTCTGAGCTCTGGGCGCTCGGTAGAAGGAGGAAGACTTTTAGCGTGTGATGCATCATACGCCAATAGCCAGAGTGCTCTAATTCATTACTAAATGATCGATGTGTAGATGCTAGAGTAGCTACTGATTTTTCAAAGGCTACCATTCTTCCAGAGTGATCAATCAGGGTGTGAGAAAGAGAGAGACAGAGACAGAGAGATAAAGACAGAGAGAGGATAATGACAGAAATGTCACACCCGTTGTTAGGATATATGTGTGTTTTTGTGTGTGAGTTATGCTGCTGGTACGACTACAGATGTGTGTAACAGAAAGGGGCTTGCAATTTTAGAGTATTTTTAGAATTTTTTAAATATATATTTAGACGAATTCTTTCAATCTTTCTTTTATTTCTTTTCATCAGTTTTGTATAGAAGGTGTCACAAGCTGTAATCATTGTAGATTTTTCAGTAACGGAGAAATGCTGTAAGAGCCAGGTCGCATATTTACTGTATATTTACTTGCGATCATGGCAATCTCTAGATATTTCTGTCGTAGGAATTATTTCTCTTTTGATGAGAGCAATTTATGATTTTCTCAAAACGTGGATCAGAGATCAACCAACGCATTTGATTGTTTTGGAAACTGTTCGTTTTTTGTTCTTATACTCGTCTATTTAGATTCCCAGAAGTTTATCCTATATATTTTTCTGACAATTATTACGGGCAATAAATCACTCATTCAGGATTTATCTTATTTCTTTATTCAGTATATAGTAAAACTTTTATTGTTTTGGATGTAGTAGTAACATTTTGACTGATTTTAGATAGATTCTTTTTTTATTGTAGATGTGATACAGTTAGTTTTTAGAATATATTCCTTTTTCATATTCCTTGGGTACGTTTTGTTATGGAATATTTACAAGCTTCTTCTTTCTCATTGAATATAAATTAAATGGTCTGCTGGAGATGTTTGAAAGTGCTTTCAAAAGTATTTCTTCTACCGCGTGCATAATGCGGGGTACGTATTCTGAAGGCACTGTACTAGAATTAGATGATAGTGAGAGCATTGATCGCAAGATCAACTACAGTAAATTTGCGCATTGGCTCTTACAAAATTTTACTGTTCCTGGCAGATCATCTATTATCACCATGTGGCATATCTACAAAAATATGATGGAG